>VDFB02058242.1:657360998-657680205 GCA_007258455.2 Sequoia sempervirens | reverse complement strand
GTAAAATTCTAAGGGGCGTTCCAGACGGAAAAATACACAACGTGAAAGAATCAGGTCAAGATCATTCACGACTTGAAAGTTATTCAAGTTCCAATTTCTGCTTTTTGCCCTGAAAAACCTTCCGAGCTCAGTTTGAGGCACCAAACGATCCCGGATGGGCCTGAAAATTTGCGAAAACGCCAAAGTAGTCCGCCGAAAGGCCTACTTTGTGGAAAATCGTCTTTTCGAGACCTTTCCGAAAAGGTATTATCATTGAAGATCCAACGGTCGGATTAAAAGTTATGGCTGCCGGAAGTTGGTGCATATTTTTGAAATGTGCTAATTTTCAACTATGAATTTAACTTGAATTTCAAATTGTAATTTTGGCGCCAAACCGTCAAAAATCTTATCTCGAAGGTTGTTTTTGGTTCCAAACCGAAATAGGCCTATTTAGGGGCTTGTTTATGATTTTTGGGTAACTTTTTGGGGAAAGAAGTTCGCATGCTGTGAAAGGGGATCTGGGTAATTTTCTGTAAGTTTGTAATTTGCATGTATCACAGAGCTCGAGGATTTGTGATCCTCTGCATGTAAGATTTTTCATTATTGAATAATAAGAAAGTTTGCTAGTTGTGTGCATTATTTCTGTGTCTCGGGTTTGCTCCCTCGTCACAAAGAATGGATACAAAATTCACACCCTTTTGGAACAAACACCATCTAATGATACAAAAGGCATTGGTTATCAAGGTCCCCCACCTCTACATGCAACATTTACTCCATCCTCTAAACCATGAAAACCTCATGGCCCTATTAGAAAAGGTTTATTACCCGCTCCACACCCCTTATGTAAAATTGAACACACTTTATGTACACTTTTACGGGGTTCATTACATTACCCCCTATGCAAGAAAGAAGAGATGTTCAATGTAAGAATAAAAATTCATTGTTTTGTGTATATCATCGATTGTTTGTTCATGATATTGATGAATGCCATACATTAAACAAGAAATTAGAAGATTTAGATCCTGAAAAATATAAATTTTATAAGATAATAGATTAAATAACTAGATTTTTCTTCTTCCTATGTAGTATTTGTAGTATCACATCATACTCATTACCATGCATGGGGGCACAAATTTAAATTTGTGCAATCATATTTTATCATGCAAGGAGCAATGTAAAATCATCCATGTAGGCTCACCTTTGTCCTTAAACTTGGGGGGCAAGGATAGCTAGTCTTATGTTAGGTGTCTTATGTAGTACAATAAATCCCTTTATTATCTCCTTAAAATATTAGTGTAGCAAGTACACTAATATTATAAGGAGAGCATATTACTATTGGCATAATGTTGTCATTGATGTCAAAAGGGGATATCTTAGTGATATTGTGTAGGGGAGAGTGTTGGCATGATGTCAAATGGTGTCATGGTTAAATCTCTAGAAGTATGGTGCAATATGATGGAGAGAAGAGCATGTTTTTGCAATTTTGCAGAGTTGTCATGCAATATTGGTGTGTTGTTGCAGGGGTCACTTCTAGAGGACTACGAAGAAATCAAAATACAGATTTGATGTGAGTTTTTGAAGATTTTTCTAGAAGTGTGAGTTACAAGTCCAAAGGATATATATTAAGCTCAAAATTAATTTATCTCTACTCTCTGACAGAATTAGGGTTTTGTTGATAAACCATAAGGTTTACAGTCATGGAATTGAACAAAGATTCTATTTTCTCGTTGACTAGATAGAGATGGTAGCAGGTTGTTCAAGTTATAACTTAATTCATTAGTTTCATCAGGTTGATCGGCCCCTTTATCTTGTGCTACTAGTTGGCAGAGCTTACATGTGCATCGTGTCGCCCCTTCACATCAGGTGCAACACTTTTTATTTGCTAGATGTTTTAGTGATATGTGATATGTGTGCATCACAACCATTCTTCACATCATTTTTTTTTGTCTACCGTAGGAAAGTATTTGTGTGATGGGTGATGGAGATGCTCAATGGTGAAGATCAAAGCATATGAGACCCAATGGCCATCACATGTGTTCTTCACATCACAATTTATATGATCAATAGTGAGAGCATTTGGGAAATGTGCGACCTATTGTCAAAACAAGGACACACAACTGAGAGGGGGGGTGAATCAGTTGTGACAAAAACTTAAAATTTTCTTACTTAAATTAATCTCAGATCTGATGAATAAGCAATTAATCATGAACAATTAACATATGAGAGAGACAAATAACACCAAGATTTTTTGCATGGAAACCCTGTTAGGGGAAAAACCACAGTGGATGTTAGTCCACAAGATTATACTCTGTTAGAAGTATAAGAAGAAATAATAAGGGGAATGCACATGCATTCAAGCACACTTCCTAGAGCGCACTGCTCAATTACAAAGGAGGACTCACTGTCCAACAATAGGGTTTGGATTAAAACCATCAAAGATGTGAATTGAGAAACTAGCTTCTTCACAAGCCTGATTATAGTTCCAATCAAGCTCAACACTTCTTCACACTCTGCTTTGCAATCAAATGATATTTTCATATACACACATAGGAGCACACAAAGCATTTTCTTCATCAATGAACTAATCGACCTTATATATCTGCTACATGAGATTCCATCACTACTTCGTCGGCCAAGAAAATAAAATATATTTGCAATGTCGGTCCCATATTTACAAATAAACTTTAATTGTGAATCCACCAAGGTCAACCACAACATAGTGGAGACCCAAATTAACATCTCCAATGCGAAAATAGTTTAATTAATTTCACCTCAAAGATGCACAACACGCTACCATCAACATGTCGGCCAAAAACATGAAAAATCGAACATGCACAAGAAAAGATCTTCAATCACGAGCTCACCGATTAATGTGGACGTACCACAAAGATAGAGAATTATATAGAGACATCTGAGAGCACCAAGAAACAACAAAGAAGCATCTGCAACAATTGAGATAACCAAGATCACACAATCTTCATTTAGGAACACTGATAGAGACCAACAAAACACTGTCAGACCACAACATACTCAAAACTTTGCGTGGACCTCTGAAACTTCCGGTAGATGATCTAGATAGACTCAACAATAAACCCTTTAATCCACATCATCCAATCTTCAATGTACAGAATAGGACACCATCATGACCTGCACAGTTCCACTGGGAACACATAACACTTTCTCTTACAATTTTCTCAATATCCTCGACATATACAACAATTGATACTATCAAAAATTGAGGTGTTTTCTTAGCTTAATACTTTGTAAGACTTTAATATTTCTGATCTAAATAATATTTTCCTTTGTTACATATTCTTTGTGGGTGATTATCTTGATTAATCCATTTTACTATTGTAGAATGTAGACAGAAGTTGATAGAAGAAGTAGACAGGATATTAGAAAGATTACACAAGATGTACGGTGGAGAAACCCTTTCAGGAAAAAACTCCACCAAGAATTATTCTATTATTCAATATTTGAATTACAATAGCTCCAATTCTTTCTTGAGAATTCCTCTTTCTACCTTCACCAAATCTTCTTCACAACCTACAATAAAATTGATACAAACTCTCTTCAACTTGCTTGAGATAAATAGCCTTTAATCAACTTTGTAAACTCCACAAGAGTTACAATTACAATGCTCAAGCCCTATCCCTAAAAGGTATGCCTATCTCTTACAAGTAGAGTTCCATCATGAAGAACAATGCTAAAACATGTGCTTCATCCATTTGGGCATCCCAAACTGAAGTCACAACTCAACCTCCACTTTGTTGATAATTCCAAAGCTCCTCCTCAAAGTTGGCGCCCAAGAGAGGCCCCACTTAATTAAGCCTTCTAAAATATCTCAACATGCAAAGGATTTAATTCCAAGAAGACAACTTGGGCGCCCAAGATGGGTCCAAGTTATTTCTTGTTAATTGAAACATTTCTCAACACCATTCATGCAAGAATGGACATCCCCTGTTAACTAGAGGTAGTCCCTACTATCTATCATACAACTCAAGTCATTAGCCATGCATTCCAAGTTAACTAAAGTCAACTAGCATTCAACTAAAACTAACTAAAGATAACTTAACCATAACTAAACTAAACTAAACTAAACTAATCTAAACTAAACTAAACTAAACTAAATTGATTTTGAACTGAACTGTATTGAACTAAACTAATCTGATATGAACTGAACTGAACTTCATGCATGAAAACATCAAACCCTAACTCCTAGGATCTTTACATGCATTCAAAAGTGTTATCTCTTACTCTGAATAGTTAACTAAACTCAAGGTGAGTGTCACCTTACCATGTGGGTGCCCCATGTTCCCCTATTATTTAGGAACTCATAATGGATGCCCTCACATGCTCCTAACATTTAGACGTAATTACAAATGTCAATTAACATGATTATTTCATCAAATATTAGTCTCTTCTTAATCCTAGTGTTGATGAAACATTCCAAGGACTTAGGAGATACATGAAATAAATAATGTTTAGTATTGCAATTAAATGGCATCCTATTTCCAATAGATACACCAAATGCTAATAGTGTTGACATCAATGAAAACCACATATCAGCAACCATATCCACAACATTCAACAAACTCCCCCTTTGGAATTGATGGCAACACATGATGTGAAAAATACCATCAACCCAACCGACTTCTTCTGCACTTCTCCTCTCAACTAAACTTCTCTCCACAAAGATTTTTCACTCCCCCTTTGACATCAATGGAAAAAATAACAATGACCTTTCAATGCACATGCTCTGAACCACATATCTACACATCTAACTACTCCCCCTGAGTAGTAGCCATGGAAACATCAATCCGAATCAAAATATAGCAATGAAGCTCACAGATTGATGCAAGAAAATGCATCATTTAGTTTTTTATCAGGAGGGGTTTGGGAAGAAAATAACTGTCTTTTAATTCCATGCTCTTCACAATAAGAGTTGAATTCCTTATAAATGAACTCACCACCTCTATCAAATCTCAGGCACTTGATTTTCAGACCTTTCTCATTTTCTACTATAGCCTTGAAACATTTGAATTTCTCCAGTGCTTCACATTTTTCTCTAAAAAAGGAAACCCAAATCATTCTAGAGTATTCATCAATAACTAGCATAAAATACCTTTCTCCATGAATACTTCTGACTTTGGAGGGACCATAAAGGTCAGTATGTAGCAGTTCCAACAAATTATTTTAATGAAACTATTTGCTTCGGAAAGAGACTCTAGTTTGTTTACCCATCTGACATTCCTTGAAGATTACATTAGCAGGCTTCACTAATCTAGGAAGATCTCTTACTACTTGCTTGAGTAGAGCTTATCTTGATAATGTTGTCAAAATTTACATGACACAATCTCCTATGCCACAACTAGCTTTCATCTATTTGAGCAATCAAACAACTTCCACTAGCAGTATTCAAGTGAAAAATGTTACCTTTTGTTTGTTTTCCTGTTGCAATCATGTTCCTAAAACTTCCACGTATCTTGCATCTTCCATCTTTGAATTGTAGATCATATCCCTTGTGAACCATCTATCCAACACTCAACAAGTTGTGCTTGAGGCCTTCAACATAGATGACATCATCAGTGTTGTCCTTACCACCAAGGCAAATAGATCCTCTGCCACAAATCACACTAGCATTGTTATCTCCAAATCTTTCAACCCCACCATCATACTTCTCCAGACTCACAAATTTCTTTTATCACCAGTCATATGATGTGAGCATCCACTATCAATAACCCACTCATCTTTTTCTTCAACTTGAGTTGCACAGTGTTTTGTTGGTCTCTGTTAGACCACAACATACTCAAAACTTCACGCGAACCTCTAAAACTTCCAGTAGATGATCTAGATAGACTAAAAAATAAACCCTTTAATTCACATCAACTAATATTCAACGTATAGAATAGGACACCATCATGACCTACACAGTTCCATTGGGAACACATAACACTTTCTCTTACAATTTTCTCAATATCCTCGACATATACAAAAATTGATAAACCAAATGCTAATAGTGTTGACATTAATGACAACCACATATCAGCAACCATATCCACAACATCCAACATGACCAACGACTGAGATCAAATGAATGAAGATCCGATAGTCATCGCATTGGTGCTTCACATCACTATTGTGAAGAAAAATGAAGGAAGCCTTGGCATGATGTGTGATGAACAAATGTTAGTGAAAGGTGACATCAACATTTATAGGTGGCACACTGTGGTTACTATTATCAATCAGATATGCACCCTTGTCATATTTGCAGAAATCAGACTATCTGTTGAAACATGGAAACTCTTTTCAGATGTGGGTGATCTACACGAAAAGAGAATCTCCAGAGTGAGTTGGTTCTTCGAAAGATGGATCCTATTCTAAGTATTTTCTGAGAAAAGGGATAGAAGGATATCTTGAAAATGAAAATTAACACTAACTGATGATTAATTGTTATTTCTGAAAATTCAAATTTACCACTCACAATAATTCCTCTATTACAATAGCTCTCACAATCTCATTGGTACATGGTTTCATTAGTAATTTGCATGAAGATTCAAAGGCATTGAATACATCATACAACTTGAAAACATGAAATTATGTTCAAATACTCATAAAAGCAAGACATATAAGGCTTCAAACTTGAAAACACAAAGACATCAAAATGTTGTTACAAGGTTGAGACAAGAAATGAGAAGAACTCTGTTGCTTTATTGAAACTGAAAGAGTGTATCTGTCTGAACTGAGTACAACTGAGTTTACAAGCTCAAAATGCCAAGAGAAAGAAACTATAATCTGAACTGAGAAGAGGAAGAAAAACTAAGTTTCTTCAAAATATAACCCTCTAGAAACCCTAATCCGAGCTCACAAAGAAAGCTCAAGGAAAAAGGCCTCAAACTATCTCAAAAGTCTACATAAAAGAAAAAAAAACACACTACTTCCATGTTCATACAAAAAAGCCTCTAAAAATAGGCTAAATATGCTTTTAAAGCAAATAAAACACCCTATCTCTCCAAGAGGAAACTCAAATCCAACCCAAGAAGAAAACAAAACAATTTGCTAAAAATAGCAAAGAATAAAGCGATTTATAAAAGCACCGCTTTAATCTTGCTTTACATGATATGCAGATTTTTACAATTTGGCCTATTTTTGTAATTAAAGATTTAGGGAAATATTTTGCAAAAAACAACTACCTTATTCCTCCAATACAACAATTGATTTTTCTCAAAAAAAATCATAAAATATACAAGGCATATTATTCCCTCTTATCAATATATTTAATTGATTTCTTAAAAATCAATTGAAAAATAACAACCCTAAGTCATAAGCAAAATTATCTTGCAATCTTTATTGATTTCTCACAAAATCAATAAAACTAGGATATTTTAAATCTCCAATTTCACTAAGGCATGAGTATGATACAAATACCTCAAGGCAGGAAAATAAAATATACCTTACCTAAGCCTAGACTCATAAAATATTCGATCAATCATGCCTAAAGACTTAGGTAAGTATTAACACATGAAGATTAAAAGACAAAATGACCTAGGGCATTGACTTAAGTTTGAGCAAAATGCAAAAAAAACTCCTAAATTTGAATTTCTCCACTATTGTATTGTCAAATGGGAACATTAAGGACACTCATAATGCTCAACCTAAATTCGAATTAGGGAAAGAGACAAAAACAAGTCAAACCCTAAAAATCATTTCATTTTTGCAATCATCATTTCTGAAGACCTTGGTCTCTACCTGAAAGGATGGTGTCACCATGAGTGAGCTCAGTTTGTAGCTCATGTGCTTGAGAATCTTCACCTTTTTCTTCAAATGGTCGAATCCTTCACTATGATAAAGGTAAGGTTAACTTCTGACATCATTGTGGCTTTTCCACTTCATTTGAAAAGAAAGAATGGCCATTAAGGTCGTGGCCTGTACATGCTTTACCTCTGATTTCTCTTTACATTCTTATGACTTTATTCTTCTTGGCCACCTTGCATGAGCTTGAACTTTTTTCTAGAAGCTCTATGTGATAGCTTGTTCGCATACTTCTCTCCTTCACTGCACACAAGGTGAGCTATTGTTTATGGCTTTATTTCCTGAGCCATTTTTGGTCTTGTGGCCGCGGATGGAACATAGTTTCTAATGCCTTCTTATTTTATGTGCTTATTTTGCTTCTGTCATTTTGGGCCGCCATGTATGAGAGCTCGACCCTTTGATCTCTTGCTCTTGTGAGCTCATTCACAGCTTTATGTGTTCTCCTATGAGCATGCAATGGTAAATTCTATCTCTGTGTTCACTTCCAGCAAAAGAAAGCTTATGAAGCTTTACATTTCTGCAAAAAATTGATTCCTATTTGTAATTTCATAGCCAAATACAGGTCATGCGCCATTATATGTATTTCTGAAAGGGCATATTGAAGCTTTCTGGGCTCAACCTAAGAAAGGAATCTCTTTCTTCTTTCAAATTTTGAGCGAACCCCTATATGGGTATCATGAGAATTGAAAGAAATCTGTATTCTTTGTCTGATGCTCGACCACCATGATTTCTTTTACTTCCTGTTGTTTTTATAAAAAATCCACACATGGGTATTTTTCTATTTTGAAGAAAATGTATTTCTGGATGTGTTTAATTTCACTGGAGCTTGACTCATGTCGATTCTCTACCTTCTTTTGCATTTTCTTATAAAACCCTAATATGGGTAACTTAGAAAATTGAAAAAATCTTGTCCTTAAATTCAAAACCCCAATGTGGGTGTTTTAGAAAAGAACAAGGAATTGTATATTTGATTGTTCATGAAAAATTGGGCTCGACCCATTATTTATTTATGCATTTCTTGTTTCTACTTGAACTTCATCATACGAGTATTTGTTGTTTGTGGGAAAATGCACTTCTTTTGTATCACTGTTGAAAGCCCCAAGCGGGTAAGCTGAAAATGAAAGGGAATTCACCTATTTCTATACTAATGCAAAAAATAATCATGGGTACTCAGTATTCTAGAAGAAGACTGCATTTGACTTGAAATTCCTTTCATGGCATTATGTTACATTCAAAAACTCCTCAATTTTCATCATATGGGCATTTGGAAACTTAGAGAAATTTGTGCTATTTCTTAACACAGGTACACCATAATATGATAAAACTGAATGTTTTCCAGAAGCCTTCATATATCTGCACTTTGATTACATTTTGTAGAGTCATTTCCATATATTTGTATTTATTTGAAAGTCTTTCCTATTTTTCTTGTTTGCACTTGTGGATGCCATTATCATGCTATTTTGCACCCTCTTTACACACATAAATCTCACTTGATTGAATCTGTAGATGAGTTGTTTGCTTTAGTTTTCTCATGCACTCACAGCTACATTCTTCGCGGATGTATTCCAACCTTTCATTCAAACTTTTACTTGTTGTACCACTATTTGAAATACATGATAAATGAGGAAAGAAAACTTTAAAAACAGTGCACTCTTTGACTATTTCATTCCACTGTCAGCCAAAAAGATTGTATCAAATACACCTGATCACTGTATTTTGTACTTACAAGCAAGTTGATTGCTTCACTTCTTAATAGATGACTGAACTGTTCTTGCATTGATTAGATGTTGTCACTATTTCTTATCTGGCACTCTTCATGCATTTTTATGCTCCATTAAATAAAACTGTTTCGTGCAATTGCTCTCCTCTAAAATGAAAATCTGAAACAATTCTCTTCATCGAGGCATTATGTATGCATGTTCACTATCCTTGATTGAGAGAAAGAACACTGTTGAACCTTGCATAATATCCTAAATATGATGAACAAAACTACTATGGAAGAAATGTTGAGATTTGCAATTAGTTAAATCAATTGAGCTTAATTAAATTAACTGTATGTTGGTGGTTTTTTCTTGTAAACCAGGTTGGTCTCCTATTCTACCTATGGAGTAGCCAACTCCAATCAAGGGCAGCTCGGAGGACCTAGACCAACTAACAAGATTCAGTCAAAAAATGAGATCTTCTGCACTTTAGGCTCTGCAGAACCAGGGCGGGTATACCCACACAATGCCTCAAATAAGACTAGACATTGCTTTTTATAGCAGATGACTCCTAATGCCAAGTGTTGAGAACATCAAATAGGGCTAGATTTTCAGTTACAAAACACTTGAAGCAACAAGCAGGTAGGACAATACATCAAGCAAAAGATATTCAATGATTTATATGAATTGTTTTCTAAGAGGAATAGGGATGGAAGACAGATGAGTGCCTAATCCAGGGTCATGGAGTCACACACAAAAGATGGAATTCATCTACAAACAGAGCTCAATCAGTGGATCTTGTTTTGTTGATGCCTTGCATCAACTATCAATGCCTTACACTGACAATCCAAACTCTTGTATCAACCAGACTCTACTTACCAAATCCAACCTGCAATCAAGTAATCACTGCTATCTGTTCAAAGGATTTAACTACTTCCTTGAAGCAGACCTATCAACAAACAACACAAACTTGTGAAATACAAGAAGATGAATAAAGACACCTTATGCCATTCATTCAAATGATTAAAAGCATACAAATGTGGAGACAATCTGATGGCATATGCATGAGAGACAAGCGTCTTCATGTGTTCCTTGTACAAACTGATTGCATTTACAGAGGAATTCAACATTACAGTTTATAGACTCAAAAATGACCTAAGACCAAACCCTAATCTATCTCAGGCTAATCCCAGAACTCAGAAAAATGGAACTGAACCAAGGGAACCAAACCCAAGGGACCGAACCCTTCACAATGGCCATGAAATCTCCCTTTATAGGAACAGGGAGAGCAACAAGCAACCAGCCAGGGTGACTTTACATGTCATCAGGTGACTAGGACAAACCCTAAACAGCATGCAGGCTGAGTCACCAGTCCACCACCAACATCAGGATTACATTGAATGTTCACGTCAAGTGAATCCATGAGAAAGCTCAATGCAGATCTGATCCGATCAGGTCAAATCAGGCAGGACAGACATGGGCAACCATGGTGACCAAAACAAGTTTGTCAGCCAACATCAAATCAGCCCAAGAATCCACGCGCCCATACCTCTGAACACGCCATCCAGTTTTCAGAGTCACCATGAATGCAAATTCGGCGGATCCAGCGACCCTCCATCTACCGCCATCAAGTCTCAATTCTCTGGTCTTCGCGCACAAACACCTTTGAAACCCTGATCATGCGAAAATGAATATCGGTCGTCGATCAACAGTGATCGGGCGGATGTCTTTTAAATCTTCATTAGCCATTGAACCAGGCTACCACATATGATTCTTGCGCCCATCATTGATCAGATGTTAGTCATCGGGGGACCGTCGATCTCTGCTTAAATGTACGCACTACGGCGTGAGTTCAGAGGTGGGGTCCATGTGACACATGGCGGGCAAACACTCTCCTCGCAGAGCATAAAGATCAGGCAAGTCACATGAGCGCTCAGGCGGTGGCCATCAGATCATAATGATGGTTTCCTGTGGACCATTGATCTATGTTGGGAGGAACAAGGGCTCCACCATCGGCAAAACATAAAGAGGTTGGGGAGACCTCTCAGCAAAGTCACCGCGGTCGAAGGGAGTCACAACGAAGGGTAACATAATCGGCGAGACACGGAGGGGTCGGGGAGACATCTCCCCAACACATCGAGTAGGGGCCACCAAACAAAAGATCACGGAGAGACATCACGAAGTCGCCAAGAGATCACAACAAAACCAAAAAGTCACACCGAGAGCATGGCGAGGTCAGCGTAACAAAATGAAGTCAACCAGACTGCAAGACTTCATAGTGAAGAGAACCCAACGCTCGCGCAGAGGTCTCTGCGCTCGGTGAGATGTCACGACGAAAAGAAATGTCTCGCTGACTGAAAACCTTAGTCAGCAATTCAGCAGACCGAACTAGGAAAGCATTGCACGGTAACCATCAGGTAACTTTTTCATTGTGGCTGTTGATTATCAACACGTGCACAAAGAAAGTCATATTAGTAGCTCAGCCATTAACTTAGGAGGACTTCAACGTTGGGGAAAGTCACACCGAGAACCAAAGGTCACACCGAAGGCAAGGCAGAAAGGGAACCAGTCCAAGTTAGAGTCAGAGACAGGAAAGACACAGAGTTGGAGCCAGAGCGGGGGACAAAAAGGAACAAAAGAGACTGAGACCGAAAACCATCCCGTCCCCGCCTCCGCAAAATACCGCGGAGGCGGAGCCGGAACCTACATGAGACAGAGAAGCCGCGGGGCCGGGAGCGAGACAAAACCCGAAATAGGAAACTTGAAAAAGGTTCCAAAAATGATTCCCGTTCCAATCCCGCGCCCGCCAAAGGAAACCAAAAACAAAGACAACCGAAGACGTGGAGTCGGGGCCAGAATGGAACCCGAAAGAGAAACCAAAGGCAATATCTAGATTCCAATTTCATTTCGGTTCTGCCCCCGCCAGACAAAGAAAAACACAAGGCAAGGAAGAAAAGAAAGATCTAGCCATCTGAGAAATGAACACTTAGCGCGATGAGCTCAACCCTGGTGGGAGCCCATTTACCCCACATGCCAAAATGATAGAAAATCCCAAGCTAAAGATTTGTTTGGAAAATCAAAGGCAAACAACTGGAGAATGAGAGACAACCAAAATTGGCACTAACATAGGCTCCAGTTGGGGATGTATACCCCTGGTGGGCATAGCAAGAATTCAGATCTCAGGGAGAGCAGACCAGAACAAAAGGAAACCCAAAATAGCGCGGAGCTAACCGGACAAGGTTAGCAGACACAGCAAAACAAAAACGACTAGAAAAGAAAAAACCTAACCTAATGTTCATGGAAAAAGAAATGCTTCAGATGAAGTACCACTTCGAGAATTGTCCATGAACAAGCAATTCAAGAGTCACATTGTTGATTCTTTATTTCATTTGATGACACTAGGCCACCAAATGAAAAATGAGAGCCAGCTCTTACCCCTATCCAATACAATTCTAAGAAATGAGCTGGCCTCCCCTAACTCATGCTTGCCTCTGCCAAACTGCAACAATATGAATGACAGCACCCCTACAAACACAAGTACCTGATTGCCTCTGTGCAAGTGAAAACTTGTTCTCTGTTTAGTCTTATCTTCAACTGGCAACCAGACCCAATAAACTTTATCATTGCCACACTCTTCATTGTTTGATTTTGTGTCATGTGGCAACACCTGTGAATACTGATCAAGACCATATGAAAACATAGTCTGATCACAAATAGCTACATGATAAACATGTACATGATCCTTATGCATTTGAAAGTCAGGCATACTTTCAAAATGTTGACTGTTATGTGACAACAAGCTGTCATATTCACTGTTTACATTACCCTGAAGCTAAAAAAAACTAGCTCCAGTACTCTGCATATTGTCACATTCTGTGTAAACTTCATCAAGTGTATACAAAGGGATACACTCATCATTCAACACATCTTGCAACTGCTCTATATCATTTTCAATAGGAGGAGGTACATCATTAGTGCAATGATGGTTTAAACTACTACTCCCACTTCCTCTTTTCACTTGGCTCTGTTCTTCATCATGCTGGCAATGAGAGTCATCAAAGGACTCTGACTCATCCTCATGGTGTGCCTTAAGCATGGTATCATAGCTTGTAGAGGGAGCATCAGGACAACAATGCATCTTGCAAATGAAACCTATCCCTCTACAACTATCCAGTTGCAATATTGAAACCTCCCTTGATGCTAGTGCTTGATCTCACCAAATAAAGGGGAATAAAGTTTTTTCAATGTTCAAAAAGCATTAAGAATACCTGGGAACATTGCAGCCATGGAACTATTCTTCAAATCTTCAACAGGTTCACCTTGACAGAGTCGCCACCTCTTTGCAGAGGGCTGAGCTTCAAATGGTATGAAGCTCACTTACATGTAAATCTTTCTCTGAGTTCCATCCGACAGAGCACCATAAATATTGTAACTTTCAGGATCACTGCAACAAAAATTCTCTCCAGGCTCGAGATTCTTCAAACTTTGAACAGCACCAACATGGAAAACAAAAATATGACTCTATTGCACATGATATGACTTGTTACTAGATTCTCCAAGATATTCAACAAGAGGAGGAGGCACACCATAAGAGCTATGATGGCTTCAACTTCTACTCTTGTTTTCTCTTCTTTTTGCATTTCCCTAGCGGAGTCGCCAACTTGTTGGTGATTTTTTCTTGTAAACCAGGTTGGTCTCCTATTCTACCTATGGAGTAGCCAACTCCAATCAAGGGCAGCTTGGAGGACCTGGACCAACTGACAAGATTCAGTCAAAGATTGAGATCTTCTACACTTTAGGCTCTACAGAACCAGGGCGGGTATACCCACACAATGCCTCAAATAAGACTAGACATTGCTTTTTATAGCAGATGACTCCTGATGCCAGGTGTTGAGAACATCAAATAGGGCTAGATTCTCAGTTACAAAACACTTGAAGCAACAAGGAGGTAGGACAAGACATCAAGCAAAAGATATTCAATGATTAATATGAATTGTTTTCTAAGAGGAATAGGGCTGGAAGACAGATCAGTGCCTAATCCAGGGTCATGGAGTCACACACAAAAGATGGAATTCATCAGCAAACAGAGCTCAATCAGTGGATCTTGTTTTGTTGATTCCTTGCATCAACTATCAATGCCTTACACTGACAATCCAAACTCTTTTATCAACCAGACTCTACTTACCAAATCCAACCTGCAAACAAGTAATCACTACTATCTGTTCAAAGGATTTAACTGCTTCCTTGAAGTAGACCTATCAACAAACAACACAAACTTGTGAAATACAAGAAGATGAATAAAGACACCTTATTCCATTCATTCAAATGATTAAAAGCATACAAATGTGGAGACAATCTGATGGCATATGCATGAGAGACAAGCGTTTTCAAGTGTTCCTTGTACAAACTAATTGCATTTACAGAGGAATTCAACATTACAGTTTACAGACTCAAAAATGACCTAAGACCAAACCCTAATCTATCTCAGGCTAATCCCAGAACTCAGAAAAATGGAACTGAACCAAGGGAACCAAACCCAAAGGACCGAACCCTTCACACTGGCCATGAAATCTCCCTTTATAGGAATAGGGAGAGCAATAAGCAACCGGCCAAGGTGACTTTACATGTCATCAGGTGACTAGGACAAACCCTAAACAACACACAGGCTGAGTCACCAGTCCACCACCAACATCAAGATTACATTGAATGTTCACGTCAAGTGAATCCATGAGAAAGCTCGATGCAGATCCGATCAGGTCAAATCAGGCAGGACAGACATGGGCGACCATGGCAACCAGAACAAGTCTGTCAGCCAACATCAAATCAACCCAAGAATCCACGCGCCCATACCTCTGAACACGCCATCCAGTTTTCAGAGTCGCCATGAATGAAAATTCGGCAGATCCAGCGACCCTCCATCTACCGCCATCAAGTCTCAGTTCTCTGGTCTTCACGCGCAAACACCTTCGAAACCCTGATCATGCGAAAATGAATATCGGCCGTTGATTAACAGTGATCGGGCGGCTATCTTTTAAATCTTCATTAGTCGTTGAACCAGGCTACCACATATGATTCTTGCACCCATCGTTGATCAGATGCCAGTCATCCGGGGATCGTCGATCTCCGTTTAAATGTATACACTACAGTGCGAGTTCAGAGGTGGGTTCCATGTGACACATGGCGGGTGGACGCTCTCCTCGTAGAGCATAAATATTAGGCAAGTCACATGAGTGCTCAGGCGGTGGCCGTCAGATCATAATGATGGTTGCTCGCAGACCGTTGATCTATGTTGGGAGGAACAAGGGCTCCACCATCAGAAAAACATAAAGAGGTCAGGGAGACCTCTCAACAAAGTCACCACGGCCGAAGGGAGTCACACCGAAGGGTAACATAATTGGCGAGACATGGAGGGGTTGGGGAGACATCTCCCCGACACATCGAGCAGGGGCCACCAAATAAAAGATCACAGAGAGACATCACGAAGTCACCAAGAGATCACAACGAAACCAAAAAGTCACACCGAGAGCATGGCGGGGTCGGCGTAACAAAACGAAGTCGGCCAGACTGCAAGACTTCATAGTGAAGAGAAGCCAACACTCACCCAGAGGTCTCCGCGCTCAGTGAGATGTCACTGCAAAAAGAAATGTCTCGCCGACTGAAAACCTTAGTCAGCAATTTAGCGGACCGGACTAGGAAAGCATTGCACGGTAACCATCAGGTAACTTTTTCATCGTGGCCGTTGATTATCAATACGTGCACAGAGAAAGTCATATTAGTAGCTCAGCCGTTAACTTGGGAGGACCTCAACATCGGAGAAAGTCACACCAAGAACCAAAGGGGGCCTCCACAGTCGGCAAGACAAGCAGGGGTCGCCAAGATGTCACCCCGAGAACCAAAGGTCACACCGAAGGCAAGGCGGAAAGGGAACTAGACCAAGTCAGAGCCAGAGACGGGAAAGACACGAGGTCGGAGCCAAAGCGGGGGACAAAAAGGAACAAAAGAGACTGGGACCGAAAACCATCCCGCACCTGCCTCTAAAAAAGACCGCAGAGGTGAAGCCGGAACCGACACGGGACAGAGAAGTCGTGGGGCCAGGAGCAGGACAAAACCCGAAACACGAAACTTGAAAAAGGTTCCAAAAATGATTCCCATTCTGATCCCGCGCTCGCCAAAGGAAACCAAAAACAAAGACAACCGAAGACGCAGAGTCGGGGCTGGAATGGAACCCGAAAGAGAAACCAAAGGCAATATCCAAATTCTGATTTCATTTCGGTTCTGCCCCCGCCAGACAAAGAAAAACACAAGGCAAGGAAGAAAAGAAAGATCTAGCCATCTGAGACATGAACACTTAGCACGCTGAGCTCAACCCTGGTGGGAGCCCATTTATCCCATGTGCCAAAATGATAGAAAATCCCAAGCTAAAGATTTGTCTGGAAAATCAAAGGAAAACAACTAGAAAATGAGAGACAACCAAAATAGGCACTAACACTATCCACCTGTAGCCTTCGGAAAGCACCCTCATTTTGTTATGAGTGGACCATTGGTTTGATGGCTTCACAGATGAACACTCTCTTGCAATTTCTATCTCAACCCACATGTAATGAATAAGGGGCAGCATGTCAAGCTCTACCCTTGTGGGAGCTCATTTTTCTCCACATGCTTGGTCTTCAAATGATAGTCAGCTTCGTGATTTTCCCTATACCTGCACAAAGAAACAAACGATGTTAGCATAAAAAAAACACAATATATCATGATATTGATGTCTCCTTTTCAGCCTATGTTTCTGCACTTCACTTGATTGTTTCAATGCATGATCAATAGCATACTACATTATCGTTGATGGTTCATGTAGGTATATTCATAGTCGGAGCCTCTGACATCCCTCTCTTCCTTCCTACAGTTCAACGGAGCTCGAAGAAGACAAATGGTGCACCACTTCTGCATCGGCCATCGATTAACATGCAATGATGATTATGTTTATGCTTATGTGATTCCCTTTTATGCATCTTCCATAGTGTAGTGTGTTGTTTTTTATGCACTGTGACAGTCACATCCACAACTTGTGTGGATATTTGATTTCATTCTTTTGCTTTTCATTTGAAAAGAAAAATGCATCTCAATGCAAATTTGTACTATCATTTGAATTCTCGCAATCAAATGAAATTTTGTAAAGATGAATTACTTTATGAAATAAATGAAAGCATTAAAAAATGCTTTGTTGTTTGTATGCTCAATTTTGTACTCCATTTGCTTGTAAGACATTGAATATGAATTTATGAAATTCTGATTCCTCATTTTAATGCACAATTGTTACTTGATGAATAATGAACAAAGTGCAAACAACACTTAAGCATAATGCAGAAATAACTGTAACTTCACTTTAAGATATAACAGTATTTAATCCAACTCCACCAATTGAGCTATAGCAAAAAATTGGTAACAGTTATATCGCGTAGTGTTAGTGCATCATGTTTTGCACTCTTCAAGTCACAATGCTTTGTGTGATATGTGATGGACGAAAGAAGGATAGTGGTATATGATGACTACACAGACAGGTGGAAGAACGGGATTGCATCGCGAGGAGCATTCACATTGTGTTTATACACCTTCAAGACATGAAGCTTTATGTGATACATTAAAAGGTTATGATGAAGACATGGTGGGTCTGCTTCTCAGAAATGTAGTGGAGCGATAAGGTGGACATGAGTCCAAATGGACAAGTTGAAGTTTTCTATTGCATCATGTGGTCCCTTTGCATCACGATTAACCTCTCTTTGCACACAAATGAAGTTGTGACAGGAAAAGAGGTTGTGATGGGAAGTCAATGATAGAGATTGAGTGAAGGTGATCAGATGATGATCACTATGTCTCTTTACATCATGAATTTGGTGATCAATGCTCAAGTGTTGAAAACACAATATGTTATGAAGTTGTGATGGGCATATACAAAGAGACTATGATCAACAGAAATAATTTAAAAGGGATCAATCTAATGATTGTGTTTTAAAGCTGGAGAGATTAAATAATGGTCAGAGGTTTGTGGTGCAAACAACAAACATCGACGGCCTAGGTTCAATGATGAAGATCTGCAATGGCTAATGTCTGTATGAACGCAAGTTTCGACCAGTAGCCAACATAGAGCATAAAATTAATGTCTGTAACCACTCCAACTACCAGGGTTAATGGTGATTGGTTTTGTTCGGTGGCGAATATCACATTCCTAACAAGCAAAAGATTAGATACATATGCATTAAAGAACATAAACCCTAGATCAGATATACACCAAAAACAACATTGGTACAAAATTTGATGATTATGGTGTGTGGCTCAATGAATAGGTAGCTTGTTGGAGAAGATTGTGAACAAGGAAAACCTAACAAATAATTTGGGCATGTGTTCAAAGTTCAAGGCAGTAATTTCAGTTTAGCGAAAGGAATGCAAAAAGAAGACAATCAGGAAATTGTCTGAGAGTTGAGAAGTGCATGTAGCAGAGTAAGAGAGTGTTTTGAAGTGGATAGAGAATGCACCTATGAAGATTGAGTGGAACCCAAAAAAAAAGGAAAATTCATTATAAGGGTTTTTATTGAAGGTGCAAAACTAAGAGAAGTGCATGTAGCAGAGTAAGCGAGTGTTGTGAAGTGGACAGAGAATGCACTTGTGGAGATTGAGTGGAACCCAAACAAAAAGGAAAATTCATTATAAGGGTTTTTATTCAAGGTGTCAAACTGAGAGAGGTGCAAAGTAGAGTGTTGAGTTGCAGAGAATTGTATAGTTGCAAACCAAGTTGCAATATTGAATTGTGTTCAAAAGAACAAATTGTAACACATTGCATTATAAATTTGATTGGTGGGTTCCATCAGATATCTGGGTAGGTGCTCAGAGTAGGGAGTTGGTGCTTTCTTGGAGTGAGTGCTCCTAAAACTAGGGGATTGGTGTCTCCTTAGGGTTGGTTCCCTTAAACATTGTAAACAAAATATTTGATTGTGACATTTGATTTGAGTAGTAGACTCAAGCAACTTTAATCACCACGATTTTTCCCATCTTGGGTTTTCCACGTATATCTTGTGTTATGGGATTTTGTGTGTGTGTATGATTATCTCTCTACTTGTTTAATAAATTTACATAAAGGGCTAAAAAGGAATTAGTTTTAATTGATCTACTGATTCACAATTACCCCAACATATTAGGATTTTAGACAAGACTACTAGGCATGTGGCTCTTTCTAGTAGTGACACAATATATTATGTCCCTAGGATGTGGCTTTTTTTTTTCATATAGCATCCCCTTTAGTAGTAATATCATATTCTCTAAGGAATGGACCCCTCAATTTATGCTCTCTATAGTGGTATTAGGCTTGAAACCCCCCTAAAACATATTAGGATTTTAGACAAGACTACTAGGCATGTGGCTCTTTCTAGTAGTGACACAATATATTATGTCCCTAGGATGTAGCTTTTTTTCTCATATAGAATCCCCTTTAGTAGTAATATCATATTCTCTAAGGAGTGGACCCCTCAATTTATGCTCTCTATAGTGGTATTAGGATTGACACCCCCTAAAAGTGTGACATTTAATGTCATATTACTTCCCCTAGTGGTGATATTATTTCTAATATCCCTTAAGGTGTGACCCTTCATTCCATGATTATCCCTTCTTAGTGGTGGTATTCGGTTTGATATTCCTATCATGCATTGAGTTGTGTTATTCAAAGCATAATAATCTACTTTGCTGGCATTTATACACCCACTCAGGAATGGTCTTTTGATGTTTGTCCCCCATGATGTTAAAATTTGTGCACCCCCTAAGGTGATTTTCATCCCCTATGATGTTAAATGTTCCCCGTGACATTAAACCTTATGCACTCCTTGAGGTGTGATTGACAATACAATCCGTGGGTTCAACATAATGCAACTTGTTGATTCATGAGCTTGAGCACCCCTTTAACATGGCCACCTAGCATAACACAACTTTCTTGCTAGTGGAGCCGTGTGTTTTGTGAGTCACCTAGCATGATGCAAAATTCTAGCCTTGTGGAACCCATCATATTGCATGGACACATAGCATTTCACAACTTTCTAGCTAGTGGATCTATATAGCTCATGAGTGACTTGGAATAACACAACTTGCTAGTCCTTATGAGACCAGTATCTTAACTAACATCATATTTGAGAGATGGTGTTTGGTATTTGAGACAAACTTAAGACTAAGGTCTCTTTTCCTTATTGACTCGAACCCTTTTAGTACTAACCCTTGTTTTTGTGTTTTATGTCTTCTTTGTGTTTGCATTATGTTTGCATTTTGTTTGTTTATATTTTTGTTGTTAGCTTTAATTTATGTTTATTTTGTGTATCTTCATCGTGTATACTTTGTGTTTGTCATGTTTCATTACATTTGATACACGTGTGTTCCTTTGTCCTTATGTTGTCTTTCCATAGGATCTTGAATCCTGGGCTAGCGCATCCCCTAGATTCAATGTCATCCTATCTCTTCAATATTTCAAGGATAATTGAACCCCTCCTGAAATATTCTTAATTTAGTGTGAGTTTGAGCATAATTTCATACTCTCACTAAAATGGGGGCTAAATGTAGTGTCAAAAATTGTCACCCTTGACAATTTCGCACTAGGTTTTTCTCCCCCCTATGTGTTTGGACCTAATTATGCATGTAATTGCCCATTTTAAAATATTTATCAAAAAAATCAAACATGGGAAAGGGTGAAGCCACATAAGTGGTTTACACTTTTGAAGAGGAAGGAAATTTCAAAATTTTCCCATTCCTCATATCAAATGGGTTCGACCGAACCCTAAGGTTCAACCGAACCATTTAGTTGGTTCGGTCGAACCTTAGGGTTTGACCGAACCCATGGATCGGCCGAACCAATGAAATCCCCTATTAAAAAATCATACTAGAGTGGGTTCGGTCAAACCTAGGTTCGGCCGAACCCATTTAGTATGGCTAAAACAAAAAAAGCTTTCATTTAATTACTTTTTTTAATTGTATGTGTTGGTGGTTCGGCCGAACATGGGTTCGGTCGAACCCTAGTTCGACCGAACCTTTCCAAGATGTTCGACCGAACACTTGTTCGGCCGAACCCCTCTTTTTTCACCCTTGGTTCCTAAGGCACCAAAATTGTTGAAAATTTTACGTTTCAAAGCTCAATTTCAGAATGAAAATGGAGAAGATCTCAAAAACCCAACTAGTATCGGGTTCCCCTCAAAATGAGCTATCCAAGGAATATAATTTTATTATGTTTTGATTATATTATCTATCTGTTTTTTAAGTTTTATTAAATATAGGTTTTTCACTGAAAAAAAAACTCTCTGTTCTACACAAGTGGAAAAATAGAAGATTATCAAAAAAAAAAATTGAAAAATATGAGTGCACCAGATATTGGAGTCCTTGATCCAACAAAAAAAAAAGATTCGATACATACGAAAAGTTATATGCGTTATATTGGTTATGTCTGAATTGTAATTGATTTGACTTTAAAACTTGATTAAAGAAAAAATATTCAATAAAAACTATCTAACTAAGTGGAAGCACTAGATATCGGAGCTACAAATCTAAATTTGAAAGAATTGGAATTTTATCTTTCAAGGAAAAAGATATGCTATACGGTGTGTGTCACTTTTTAAAATGTTGTTTTTTGAAAAAAACCAATTTTCGTGGGAGATGGAAAAAGTGTAATCTGATTCCAAAAAAATTGAAAAAAATATTTTTAGAATCTACAGACAAAATATGACAATACTCTAGTTTGCATCATCTTCAAATTCTTTACGGTTTAATCGCTATAGGTGCCCGAATGTGGAGATTGTGTTAAAAAAAAAATATCAGTGTCCAGTTAGGCCAAAAAGTGTAAACCACTATTGTGGGATCACCCGAAATCAAAGTAGGCATTTAATATTTTCCCCCCGACACTTTGGATCCCTAAAAATCAAGAATCCAATCTAGGGTATAGGGCACCCTAGACTACCTATTCTGGCTCCAAATTTAAATATGTGGATGTCGATAATTTATTAAATTTGAAACTCAACTTTTAGTTGTCGACTATGAGGATTTATTTTTTGGGAAATCAGATTAGTTGCATATAAATACATAGTATTTTCATAATTTCAAAAGTCAATAAATATATTGAGAATTCAATTGAGAAAATTAAGTGTCCTAAAGAACTCAAGAGCAGTCAAGAGTAGAATTTTTAGAATTATTGCAGCATTGTGTTATTCAAGCATCATGTTAAGTTTTGTGTGAGTTATGTTCATGTTTTGCATGTATTTCATTTTTTAGCACTAACACTTGGAGGTCTTCAAATCAAATCAATTCAAGCAATAGTTAATCCTTGAAGGTGATGAGTGTGACTTGAGTCCATCAAGGAGATCAGATTTGAGTGGTAGGAATACCAACATGGGGTTTGACTTAGGCAAGCCCCTATATGGCACAACTCTTCCCCTTTTTTCATGTGTGTAGGTTACAAATCTAAAGGAAATTGGAAGAAGATTGAAGAATATTTGTTCATCCTTGCACTTAACCCTATAAGCCATCAAGTCATGGAACTTGCATTATATGATCAACAAACAAAGTTTTGACAACCAATCCCAAAAGATAGAAGCTACAGACTAGGGACCTCAAGCCTATGAAAGTAGTTTTTAGAAATCAAGTGTTCATTCTAGGACATATGACACCCTAGATTGGCTAAATTTAGCTCAAATTCAAATCCCAAGTTTTTATGTGTCTACCTTCTACATTTTTGGATTCGAATTTTGTCTACCTATTTTCAGTTTATCAAAATTTATCACATAAAGTTGCATTTTCATAGTTTAGATAGCTATATCATTGCATCACATCAAAACACACAACACACACACATCCCAAAAAGAATATAGATCCAAGGTTGATTGACTCACCTTTTAGGTTGTAAGTTGTGTTAGAATCTCAACGCTTCCACCCCTTGGTCAGCATTGACCACATGATTTGCAACATGGTTTAACAACCTCCCATGGATCCTTGATCTAAGATAGTGGCAGTTTCCTGACAGATGCGACTTTTGGGAAATATGGCTAGCTCAACTCTCAACAAGTGGTATTAGAGCCTGGGTTGCGGGTTTGAATCTCGTGGTTGCACTGGGGGGATTGTTGGAAGCTTGACGCTTCCAAACCTTAGTCAACGTTGACCACATGATTCACGACATGGTTTAACAACCTCTCATGGATCCTTGATCTGGGATAGTGGCAGTTTCCTGAAAATTGTGAATTTTGGAAAATACAGCTAGCTCAACTCCCAACAAGTTGATCTCATATCCTTTTTGATCTAGATTCACCCAATATTTTTGGAAAAGGTTTGATTCTTGTGATATATCCATTAGGCCTAGGATCTCCTTTTCCACCTAAAATAAAGTTATGCATACATATCACTAAAAAATAGTTTACATGGAAAAATTTAGTTAGCACCATAGCTCCTCACACCATCTTATACCCTACACTAGAGAAAATAACCTACAAACTCACATCATTGAGCTTACTTATAAAAACTAGGTTCCAATCCAAACCAAAGATATGCAGTACACTATTGATGCCCTTCAAACATCCATTCTAGGAAATTTAATCAAGTCTCTTCCATGGATTTTTAAGTGAGATTCATTTGCAAGGTACACCATCCCACCATCTGGTTCTTTATATTTTAAAAATTAGCCTTGGTGTGAGGTAATGTGGAAGGAAGCACTAAAGTGTACTAGTCATGCACCTTATTTGCATATTTCCAAGACCATAACAAAAGCATCACCATAATTTTGAGAATACTTTCAAATCTATCATCTAAACATTCTTCTTTTTATTTTTATCCTACTTGTAGTCTCTTCTAAAATGCATATTCTTGTCATGGTTCCAATATTTTTCTTTAGTAATTTCAAGATATTTGGATCTCCCGTAAGATTTGGATCTAGACTGATCTTTTTTTTTGTAATTTTTCTTTCCCTTTTCTTTTAGCATTGCATGAATAGCTAGGGCCTCCTTAGCTGATTCATAAGTTTTTTATGCATCTTCTCTAAAGTAAAAATACAACTACCCCAACCATTTTTATTTAAAAGTAGTACTCCCATTTGTCATCATGTATTGATCTTGCAAGTCTAAAAATGAGCATAACAATTTCATTCAACAATTCTCATCCTCCATATTTACTCCAATTGTGTGTAATAGGACATAATCATATTGAAGGAATTTAGGTGATCAACCACAAAACCACTATCCTCCATCCTAAGTGTATATAATTTCTTCCTCTAGAAAAGTTTGTTAACCAAGGATTTAACCTAGTACATAGCCCACAACTTCTAAAGGGTTGTTGTGGCGGCTTCAACATGGATATTCAACAACACTAAATTGGCCAAATAGAGTTTAATGAGATTATTTGCTTTTGCATCCAATATTTCCCAATATTCTTATTTCATTGTAGATAGTTTGTATCTAAATAATTCAATCCATAGATCTATATTTGTGAGCATATCCTTCATCTTGAGCTTCCAAATCTCAAATTTGGTGGAAAATAATTTCTCCATCTCTATTCTCAATATTATTATCATTATTTCCTACAACAAGACCTTTGTCTATGTAAGCTCGCACAATATAATTTTTTTATCCCTAACACTTAGAATTTTAGGTTATTAGGATTTCATACCAAAGAAAGGAATCAAAGTATGAAAACAATGTTTCCTACACTAATCTTTGCAGAGAGGTATGTGCAACAACTAATGATCTTTATAACTACAAAAAATAATACACAACAAAAGTGATTGTAACACAAGTTTACATAGGGAAAACCCTTTAAGAAGAACAAATCCACACTCCAAAACAAGAATCAATTATATTACCAGCAATAAAGATTACAATACAGTCTCAAAGACATGCCCTTATAGGTATATCGCCAACATACAACTTTGGAGTAATTTTGGTAGCATAACAACACCTACAAATCAACTATGCATTCTCCATCCCAATCACTCTATTTATAGGAAATATCAATCCAAAAACTAATAGTGGTTTCCAAGACCGTGTACCAAATCCATGGGCATAAAAGTGGCACAAATTCCAATACAAAAGTTGGTCATGCTCTTCTAGGCTATTTTTAAAATATCCTCTTGCAACTATCATAAAATGCCATACAATCTATCATATGCAACTCCTTGATTTGGGCATTATTTTGTCATTCTCAAATCCATTCAAAGATGACATATACTTCCAATAGAGGTCTAAGAGCATTTGGATGATATTTGCATGGTCAAATATAAGAAATTTAAAACATATATTTTTTGATATTTTATACATTTTGGAGGTCTTTGGAGCATTTTTTGGGCATTAGATAGAGACTACTACTTCCTTGCAAGTCTATTGATGGCTTTTGGACTTTTTTCCAATGCATCTAAGAACTTTGATTTTTGTTATGCAAGCTAGGAGTTATGACCCTATCAAATTGGGGTACCAAAAATAAATATTTTCATAGTTTTTAATTAATAAATAAATCAAAACATTAGGACAAAAGTTTGAGATACCTTTCCCAACAAGAGGTGGGTTTGTTAGTTCTCTCATCATCAAGAGGGGGCATGTTGGAATATGATGTTATCTTGTCCATGAAATAAAATAAATAAATAATACGTTAATATTTCTTTTTTAATATGTATAACCGATTTTTGAAACTATAAACAAGAAAGGGATGCTAGACATTTTTTCAAACAACTAGCATGCAACACCCAAATTATTTTGCTATTTGTTATGTAGATTTTCACCTAGCTTTTATTCCTAATTTCAAACACCTTTTGTTTAACTATTAGATCTTTATTATTGTTTTTAACTATAATTAATTATATTTTGATGTTTTGTTCTATTATCTTGTTTTTAACATAAAAATAGTCATAACACCCTCATTCTAAATATTAAGTCGATTAAATATATTATAAAATGATATAATTGCTAATATATTTTGTTTTGAAACTATATTATATAAATCTAATCTATAAAATCATGTGCTAAATTTACTTCTTACAATATTATAATACACTAACATATATTAATAATATATTATATTAAAAAAAATGATTAGCTACCTAATCAATTTAGTTCCATCCTTCACATGCTAAAGGGGCCATGTGATGTGAGATAAATATGAAAATAGCTTTTACTTAAGAATTGACTCCTTTGGGATTGGGTAGGAGTAAGTGAGTATAAAAGTGTTATTGCAACTTTAAGAGAATAAAAGTGCCTTTCTTTGGAAAAAGATGTTTCATGGGCACACCACCCCATTACTATTATCATCATTCTAAGCACACTACTTTCATGTCTAGATGTATTATAGACCTTTTTGAGGGCACAACTTGCAATGACCACTAGTGCTTACCCTTATTTCATAAGGGTAAATTTGACCTTTTCTTAAAATGACTTAAAAGACAAAAGGTGCTAGACATCCTAGATGAGATCCACCACATTACATTATAGTAAGTTTAAGGCAATTGTTTTCAAGAGAACATCATTAATGTATGCCACTCAAGAAGAATGTTGCAGGGATTTGTTCCAAAGTAATGGGTATTTGTGTTTCTTATCATAGATAACTAGTTAGATCTTACAACCTACAAAGAAGAGACAAACTAAGAAAGGCCTAAATGATGATTGAAGAGCATACTTGAAGTGTGTAAACACATTCCAAAGAGAATCTTGTTGAGATAACTAATAAATATATTCTATTGTTTATTTAAATTCAATGCGATTTCAAGGTAGCAAAGGCAATATTGTGGCTGCATTGAAAGACTTAAAAAAATGTTTTAAGTCCTTGAGTTTGGAGACCTTTTATTTTTCATCCTTAATTCCAATGTAAGTAGCTCCCTTTTATATATATTTAATATGATTGTGAAATCTAAGGCAAGTTGAAGATCTTTTGTGGAATGTTATATTATTGGGAAAGTGCAGCCGAAAAAGCTCTGGTCACAACAATGTTCCCCACTGCAATGGCAGTGACACACTACCTATTTCATTCCAAAACACCATTTTTTTAATCTATAAAAGGAAACTTTAACATGGCAGACTTTTGTGTAGTTTAGTGTTTTCATATCCCATGTCATCAAGTGGGTGGGGCCCATGGTGATCACTAGCCATGATGTTATGAACCCTAATTTTATCCTAATTAGGGAGGGCATTCCCTACATTGGGGATTGAAATGCTAGAGATAAGGAATGAGAATCTCTAGGGAAACACCACCATGTGTTTTTTGGGTCCTAACTTTGGATCTCTCTTTTACCACATTGGGTTCCTCAAAAGAGACAATTAAAACACAAAACTATTTTCATGATAATTGACAATTAAAGCCCAACTAGTTTGTAATATAATATTTGTATTTCTTAGCTTTAATGGCCAGTGGAACCCACTCGACACATGCATTAACAGTTGTAATAAACACAAGTGGGTCCCACTGCCTATTGGGTGTACTCTCGCTTCGAGGCAAATATGTCGGTTGTTTAAAAAATTAATGTTTATTGGGAGAAGGAAAAGAACAAATTTTAAACAAGGCGCCCTAGTGTAAGTACTTTGTCTCTTTCTCCCTCCTCTTTTATAGGGCATCATTGGCAACGAGGACTATATATGCCATGTGACCGTGCAGGAAGGGCTTTGGAGTACAGCTGACGGTTTAATTGGGAACAGTGTTATTTAAGGGCATGATTGTGACATGACCACTAGAGCACCAAGATCTTTTTAGCTGGCTTCTTGAAAAAAAATTATTTTTATTTTTGGTTGGAGAGTATGTTAAATTTATGTTAAATTTAGATTAATTTTTTTTGTAAAAGAAAGTAGGAGTTTAAGTATATATTTTGTTTGGTCGAGTTAAATCGTGAGGGGTATCTATGTTGGGGCAATTTTGGTCTTTGTCCTCATCTCCTGTTATTGCATCTTTAGGAGATTTGAATTTTGGTGGATGGCATAAGCAAATGGCATACCATAGCATTCATCGATTGTCTTCAACCAATTAATATAAAACCTTTTGATGAGGTTAAGGAACTTAAACAATGAGATTGTGTTAAAATATTATTTGATTAGTTAGAGAAGCTTCGATTAATAAGAGAGTATTGATAAACCAGAGAAAATTTAACTTTTAAATTTAATACATTCTCTTAAGACCTTCTACATTATAATAAGTGCTCTTTACATAATCAAACTTTAATAAATATATATACCTTCAACATATTAATCAAAACTCAAGCTTATTTCAATTATTTTCCTTGTAACTTTATGTATCTTCTAAAATTAGTGGAATAGATCAAAGAGCTTAAGGAATTCAACCAACTTATATAAATACTTCTCGAAAGCTCAAAAATGGGTTGAACTTTCTTTGGTCAATTGATGTCTAAGTATTTAAGTCTTGATATTGATTGAAATTATTTTTGACTTCGACTTTAACATATTGGTCAAATATTCTCTTATCAAAATTCCGTCCTTTTAGACTCTTAATAACAATGATCTCCTATCAACTTCATTACCCTTTTAGTCACATACAATCTTTAATGAAAGAGATGTATAAATGCTTCTCAAACAATAGAGATTTCTTATTAATAAAAAATAATTGTCAATCTTTAAATACCAATTAATTATCAAATACTCTTTCAATTGAAGAGGCATTTATACATTCTTAATGTCAATCAATATTTTTGATCAATATTCTAAAAAACAATATCATTGGCGATTTAGAAGAACAAAAAGAAAAAGGATGTCATTATCAGTTGGGAGCTCATTCTTGATGTCAACGATCCTTTAGATGACCTAGGCAAATCCCCTAATAATCATCCCCCTCCATTTTCTACCAATATAGCTCTTGTTGCTTAGTGGTATGTCCACTTTTTTGTTTTTGTTTCCAAAATAGACATTTAGAAGTGTGATTCTACTCTACTTGTATTTCATGTGAATGAGAATTAT
Organism: Sequoia sempervirens; assembly: GCA_007258455.2. Lineage (NCBI taxonomy): Eukaryota > Viridiplantae > Streptophyta > Pinopsida > Cupressales > Cupressaceae > Sequoia > Sequoia sempervirens. The sequence goes on along the minus strand of VDFB02058242.1, from coordinate 657,650,777 downwards.
TATTTTATTCGTTTAATATAAAAGTGCATTATTCCCATAAAAAAGAAACTCAACTCTTTCCTCTCAATTTAATGGAAGTCCCCTGTATAATGAATTATCGAAGTTGGGATGCTTTAAATATCATGTTCAATTCCTTTATGAAACAAAGATAAGTTCTTTGATCATAACATCCTTAAATCTTGTGAGCTATTTTTCTGGATTGAAACTGTGTCAATTTTTTGTATCTTAGTTAAAAGTTAAATGAAAACTTAGGATGCTTTCTGTTGAATAGGACATTGAAATCATCTATCTTGATGTAATTGTACAAAATGACTTCGAGATATTTTTGTTATTAGTGGCCCACTATGACTCGTTGATATTTGTAATATCTCAACTTTATAATTAATATTATAAATATATTAAAAAAAAAATCTCTAGACAACCTCTTCTCATAATCAACTTTGTTCAGTAACTTTTAAAAAATTATAATATTATATTCTTGTAAGGCCGTTAGTACTCTTCAAACATAGAGTTGGAAGATCAATAGAGCCAATGAGAAGGGTGGAGAGCATTTATGCCCCTTGCACATACTTTTGTTTTCATAAGTTGATGCATAGAATTGTCATTTTCAGTACGCCAAGGGTCACATGGGTGATGGTAGGTCAAAAGTTATTGTCAATTGACAAGATATTTTAACCTACGTTGGTGCAGTAATTATTGTTCAAGGGAATCAAAGCTTAGATTAGTTGATTCTTAGCACTGAATTCTTCATGAAATTCTATTAGTGGAAAGGTTGACCAAAGTTTTTCATAAAGTATGCAACGTACTCAAGTCTTTTTCAAGTCAGTAAGAAAGCAATTTTACATGCTTTACAACTCATGTGAATGTTTGTTGTTTCGACCAACTCTTGTTTGCTTTTAATTAGCCGATAGGCTTCTTATTGTGGACTTGCCAGTCCACAGAAGCCTGGAATACCTGTCTCACACCCCCCAAAACCATTTAATCCAACCAGTAAACCATGTCTCACACCCGGAATACCTGTTCAGGTTCAACCCCAGCAGTCATAAATTAATTCATTTATGGACCAACTGTTCAATCGATGAATAGATATTAAAGGAACAATATTCATCATGCCGTGCATTGAACAGATCTTGCAGGAAAAATATTCATCATGCTGTGCATTGAATAGATCTTGCAGGAATAATATGCAGGGAAAATATTCATCATGCCATGCATTGAATGCAAGTACACTCCATACACTCCACCGTCTGAACACTCTACCCTGCAATTTAATTTCTGACCATCGGAATAGCTGTGACTGCCTTCAGTTAAACAGAGCTATCAATATTCATCATGGCCTCATTGAATGCAATTTTAAGAATACACTCCAGCGTATTCATCATGGCCTCATTGAATAAATCTAGCAGATATCTTCTTTGTCAGGAGGAATGTTGATATTAATGTTGTCTTTTCCCTTCAGCCGCCCTCTATCACCGCCTCCAATTTGTATAAATAGACTGTGCTAGGGTTTGTTTAAGTTCAATCTTTAAGAAGTAAGATTGGATCTATGAAAGCTGGTAGTTTTTTATTTTTTTTAATTGTTTCTGTGTGTTTGTCGGAGTAGGCCCAAATCTTGTTAAACCTTCCCACCGACATGACAAATAAGATGCATTTTTTTGGCCGGTTTCATAAATGATGTTCATTCCAGCGGAAGGGATGGGCATAATTTGGGTTTTGTTCGGGACCTGAATTCATTGTACAGTAGGGTTGAGTATTTAGATTTTGTTTTGTGCGGTAAGATGAATTGATTCTTTCAAAAGGCATTGCTAATTGACTTATGAGTGACCAATTCTTATTAGGTCGCACATCCACATGACCAGTGAGGTACTGTTAATTTTTAAATTTCAACTACACAGTGAGTATATCTTGTGCTATGTTGCTAAGATGGATTGCTCATTTTATGACTAGTGGTTCACAAGAACCCATCTCTTGTTGACCATAAATAGTCCACTTAAAACTCTTTGTATTTATGTAATACTCACACAACTATAACTGCTCGGGAGATCATCCATTTCAGTACTATGCTGGCTCAATCAAGCACACTTAACCATAGAGTTTTCCCCACAATCAAGCCTACCTATAACTTAAAATCTTTTCATTTCTTTTGGGGTTGAGGAAACGCTTCTCTGTGGCCGCATCATTAGCTGATAGATCTGTGTACAAATCTTATTTAGGCTGCACGCAACATAAAGGTTCATTTGTGTCTGATTTGGCAAATGCTATTTGTTTCAGCTAAGGAATGTGCATAGTTTGCATTTTGTCATGAAGACAGATTGCTTTTATAGTTGATTTGAGCATATAGAACTTCTAATTTGTGTAATTTATTTTGGAATAGGTGAATTGACTTCTTAAAATGCATTATTAGCTTACATTAGGGCCTGAATCTCATCAGGTCTCATCTCTAAATGTGGTACCTCCCTTGTTATCCACACTCACATAGCCACTGAGGTGCATTTTCTGGCTGGTTCTGTATATGCTGTTCATTTCAGCATAAGGGTGGGTATATTTTGAGTTTTATGTGTTAATAAATTGCTAGTGCAGCAGATTTGAGCATAGAATCTCTATAATCCTGCATCTTTGTTTGGGGAAGGCGAACTCTAAGTGCAAAATAAACTTACATTAAGTCCCCAAATTTTTTTTTCGGCTGCACAATAACTTGGTCAATAAAGTGCTGTTGCAACTAGCTCTGTGAATCTATCTATTCAGCTAAGGGACATATTTTGAGATATGCTATTAAGGTGAATTGTTTGTGCAGCAGGGTTGAGCATATAGAGCTTCAAAGCAAATCCTTCTTGGACACGGTGAAAGAAGGGCCTGTTAACCCAAGTGGGTACATTCTCAAATCTAGTTAGGCACTATTTAAATAGCAGAGAATTAGGGTAGTGCCTTTTTATATGTTACTGGACACAAGACGCCCTAGATGAGTGAAATCAACAAATAGTCAGGAGTAGGACAATTGAAAGTCACAAGGCCACATGGCTTTACTTCTGAGGAAGCTAGGAATAATTCTGTGAAAGAAGGATCTACTTGCCCAAATGAGTACATTCTCAAATCCAGCTAGGCACTTTTTTTAGCAGAGACTTGGAGTAGGTGTTTTTCTATGGCATTGGATAATACACACTTTCCCAAATGATTAAAGCCAATATCAATGAGGACAATTGAAAGTTGTAGTGCCATATGCCTTTGCTTCTGAGGAAGCTACAAATTTTGGAAAAAACTTTGAAGTTTTCAGTGGCTAGTAGAGAGCAGTCCCCTTATCATGCAGGCACTATGATGATTGCTAACTTGAAACCAGTGTAATTGTTTTTACTTTACAGGAAAGATGATGTTTGCTTGGGTAAGCTGATGAAATCAGAGATTGCAAACTTGCAGAATACTTGGCAAGTTACCTAGTACTCGCCATGTTCTTTGACACATGAGTTGTCGCAGGTTTAATTCGTGAGTTGCACGACCGAACTTGTGGTGAGTACTCGGCAAGTCTGCAGGAGAAACTTGTAAACACCAAGTTTTGATTTTAAGTATTTTTTAAGTTGCTGATTTTTTTCCGAGTTTTTAAATTTGGGGTCTGCCAAGTTTGAATCGTGTCCAAGGTTGGGAACTATTGATGAAAGATCACAGCCAATGCCAAGACTGCTTTGATTGAATTCAGATCTATCTGAAATGTGACCGTGGTCTGGATTTTGCAAACGGAAAACTCAACTGACGGAAAGCCTTATTGTTAAAGACTAAATCTGATTAGTCTCTTTGAGATTAGTCTTCTTTTGCCAAATGCTGCAATTGGATCACTGTTCCTTGCCTTTTTCCTGAATTTTACCCTTTGATGCACCAGTCTCAAGCTGGTATCACTAGCTATTCTGGTATGGTGGTGTTAGTTTTTATAATTCATACCATAAAAAGAAATATTCTTCTTGGGGATTTCTTGGCATACCAAAAGATAAATATATGTTCAATTTCTGGGAAAAAAATTGGCAACCCAAAAATGCAGAAAAATTAAAAAAGGAGAAATAACTGATGGTTTTATATTTAAAGTCATCCTGATCGCATAGAGAGCGAGAGAGTGAAAGTAAAGGAGAGTGTATACCAGGAATTTTCTCATTAATTTCGAGATTGCATAGTGCAATAGTACATAATTTGACTTCAAAGGTTTGAACCTCAAAATCAATTAGAAACTACAAAATACTAATGTCAACCTATAAAGTACAATTTTAAAGTGGGATATGGAGGAAAGATGAATTTTGCTTCTGATATCAATTGAGGCCCTTCATATGGAGCAATATGGAATTAACAACAGAATAGAGACTCCAAGAAGATACAACAATGAAGATTGAATGAATGAGAAGAGCTGTTGTAAATGAGAATGAGAGCCGTCTTTATAGGGATAGAAGTTGTAGTTGAAATGAAAGCCTATCCCCTAAGACACCATTTCTTGAATACATTACTCAATTTGAGGAATATGTTTTCTCGCCTGATTGCCAAAAAATACACAGAATGTTATCATACAATGTCAAACAATCAATGTAATAAATTAGGAATGAATATCCCAAGGCATATCCCTAGATGTTAACCAAAATCTGCGCTTAAAGGGAAATTTGTATTTTTAATAAAGAAAAGTTCAATATAAAAAAAAAGCTATAAAATACAAAAATCCTGTCAAAGCACATGCTTGCAGGGGACAATTACAACTACCTAGCTGAAGGTGCTAGTCAAGCAAAAGTCTATTGAAATTGAAGGTACATATCCAAATAAGAAAAATAGGAATTCACAGTTAGTTTGAAACTAGCTATCTAATATATGATTAAAAACTAACGCTGCTTCAAAACAAAGCTAGTAGAACCACAGATCCTTGGCTGTTGTTATTGACAGTGTTGCAGTTTGAAAAGAGAAAAAGCAAAACGATGGTAAAATTGCAGGGCAGACATAGCAAAAAATGAAAATATTGTAAAAGTCTTATGATTAATCAGAAATTTCTCAGTGACCGGTATTTTCAGAATTTTGCAATATTTTCTTGAATTTCTTGGTGGCCTGGGTGATAAATGGTACATCATGTTAAATTAAAGATATTTTCTTCATAGTTCATACCCATATCTAATAGGCTTGAGCGTACATATTTGGAAAATTTGTGAATCACTAGCTTTGTTCTATGCTACCTGAAACTAGGAAAAGGTTATGTTTATTGGGACACCGCGGGATGCTGGAAATGTCACCTCCAAAATCTTATAAGGGGGGCTTGTGGAGTATAAGTATAATGTTTCTTAATTTGTAGGCATTTTTTATATTTTAAATGTTTTTCTTATTGAAAGTGATGTTGGAAATGTGACCTCCAAAATCTTATTAGTGGGGAATTGTGGAGTTAATGTATTAAATACAGTGTTCCATAGGGACGAAACCCCCCCCTCCTGCCCCCCCACTACTTAAAACTAGGAAAAGGTTATGTTTATTGGGACACAGCGGGATGCTGGAAATGTCACCTCCAAAATCTTATAACGGGGGCTTGTGGAGTATAAGTATAATGTTTCTTAATTTGTAGGCATTTTTTATATTTTAAATGTTTTTCTTACTGAAAGTGATGTTGGAAATGTGACCTCTTGAATCCCCACATTTCTGGGACAGGAATGTTTCCAGAATGTGGGGACCTGGGTGAAATATCCCCTCATTGTCCCACCACCTTTGCTGCTGAGCTGGCAGTGTTTTTGTGATGTCCTCCTCAAAGAGGGGACGTTTTTGGGGGCAACCCCTTGCTTTGGGGGCTTCGGGACATCTTCGAGATGTCTAGGGGACTCCCAAGAGTCTCTTGACTATTCTTGGGACTTCTAGGCATCCCCCATGGTAGGAAAATGAAAAGTCAATATTTAAAAAAAAATCAAAAGCTTGATGAAAACTTGCAATCTGTTTTGTGACAACAACAAAAGAGATATAATTATTATGTTCAATTTGTATCTTAGAAATACCATGTGACTTGTACAGTTCAAATTCGTAGTTTCATACTTCATTTAATTTGTCATTTAATTTGTCTAACTGTTATTCTTATATTTTTGTTGTAGTATTCTCTTTAATGTAAATATTAAATTATATTTAAATTTTATCTTTAGTTTCCTATCGGCTATCCCTTGAACCTCCTATAGGTGCAAGTGCTAGTTGTAAGTTACTCTACACAATTGGTCACCAAGTACAACACACAATTATCATTCTTATTCTTAGTGGGCATGCAAATAGGAGACAACTGGATGAGGTTGAAAGGATGATTACCTAGTGCCAACAACTTCAAGTGCTAGAGATTATGAAATCCATGGTAAAGTTGCACTTTTCCAAATAATGGTAGAAAGGAAAGTGGGTCATTTCCTAGGGGGGAACTCATGCTTATGGGATACAATTGAACATTTCTTCACAATTTAAATATTCAACAAGCCTTACAGAAGCTCCCTAAAGGCCAAAAAAATATTCATTTAAATAATTGAAGGATTAACTCACTTAAAAAAATCCAATCCTTAATGTAAGGGATTTGTAAAATCCAAACATTTTACTAATAAGTGAGGATGCTCAAAGATAAATCAGGATGAGTTTTCAGAAGAGTTCACTTTTGAGTTATCAAATTACATACATTTGATTTGAGAGATCTTAATTATGGTTTTATAAATTGTTTTGTTTATTTTTTAATTATGTTTCTCTATTAATTTATCTTTTGTCGTCTCATCTATATTATTGTTTATTGTTTAGGTTTAAATAGTTTTCTCAAGAATGATTCACTAAGATTTGGTAATCAATTATTTTACTTCCATATGAATTTTCCTTCTTTGTTTCTTTAATTAAGAATTTGGTTTGCATTCATGGAAATCTAGTTCTAAAGCCTTATGAGAAATTCAAAATACTTGCCTTAGTTTTTACCTTTATGTTTTATCTGCTTGTTGACTTGTTGGCAAATGCCCATAACATAAGTGGTTCATTTGTGCTTTATTGGTAATTGAGTATTGATTTTGTATATGGTGATAGACTATCTTAGCAAGTTTGAAGTACAATGAAGATCGATGTAGTGGTGATTGTTGATCTTTCTTAATCTAATGACATGCACTCCTCCATGTCCTAATGTTCTCTAACATGACTTCTAATTAGTGGTAGTCATTGGACATCTTTGATTGACGACATGCATGGCTTGATAGGTGAAGCAATGATTCTCTACCTGCACTGTGTCACTACATTTCATAGCCACTAGATTGGAGAAGTTGGTGTTAATATCTATTATTCATGAAAGTTTCAAGAGGTCTATGGGGTGTTATTAGTGAGATCTCATGTAATTGGATATTTGAATGTAGGGAGTCCCACCATGGTCTAATCAACACTATTGAACTACACATTTTTCTCTCTAAAACTTAGTAGAGAAGGCACCAATGGTGGGATATGTTATTGGTTGAAACAAAAATGTGGTGGGATTGGTATGTTTTCAACATGTATATGGGTGATCCCACAATAGTGGGTTACACTTTTTGGCCAAACTTGACATTGAATTAGACTTTTTTAACTAAATATTCACTTTTGAACACCTATAACTGCTAAACCATGAGGAATTTGAAGATGATGCAAACTAGTGATTTGTGACATTTTGTCTATATATATATATATATATATATATATGGAATCAAATTGCATTTCTTTTTCCATCTCCTTCAAAAACTAGTTTTTAATAATAAACACCATTTTTAAAGAGCAATGTTCTCCGTATAACACAACTTTTTTCTATGAAGGATAAAATTCTATTTTTTTCGAATTCATATTTGTAACTATAATATATAGCACCTTCATATGGTTTCATAGTGTTGAAGTCAAACCAATTACAATATTGATATAGGTGGACCCTCTAACACATAACTTTTTTTATATGTATCAAAATTCAAAAAAAAATTGTTGGATCAAGGAAATTAATACCAAGCACCTAGATTTTTTTCAATTTTTTTTTGATAATCTACTATTTTTCCACATGTGCAGAACAGAGAGATTGATTTTTGGTGAAAAACCTATGTTTAATTAAACTAAAAAAATACATAATAAAACCAAAATATATTAAAATTATACTTTATGGAGAGCTTGTTTCAAGGACTATAATACTCCAACTGGGTTTGTCAAATTGATTCCATTTTCATCCTCATCCCGAGCTTCGAAACCCAAAATTTTGCACAAAATTGCAAATGGAGGGGGGCAAGGGCAAAAAAGGGGGATTCTAGACTATTTATGGTGCCACACTCATCAAATGTCCATGGTATCATGTGTCATGATCACATTGCTTTGTAATGGAATGTGAAGGAGTTAAGCTTGGTTGAGTGGGGAAAAGCATGACATTCTCTAAGGTTGATTGATAAAGAAATGAGAATATCAAGGGATTGCCAAATACTTGCAAGCATTGACTTCAAGAGAGGTGTGCATATGCCATTAATACATGATAAAACTTTGATGAATTTTTTTTAGCAAACAGATCAAAGTTCAAGTGTTCAAATAAAAAATCTTAAAGTAAGAAACAAACTCAAGGAATAATTTAGATGTAAATTAATGGGTAGATGAAGTTTTGATGGTTCCTACAAGATTTTATTGTAATGGTGGAGGTAGTGATTGCCTAGTTGGTGACTTGAAATATATTTATCAAGGTAGATGAAACTTGAGAACCATGTCATTAATTAAAAATAAAGGTAGTTGAGGGTGTAATTGAAGAACTATATGGTCTAATTGTTATCAAAGACATTACTTGTTAAAGAATGCATGGATATTTTTTTTGTAATACAATTATGACACAAACATACCAGAATGCACACCTACACCCTAGAGATGCTATGAAATAACACACTAATACTTAAATTTTATGACATCAATGCATAAGCATGGTTACACAAGTGGAAGTAATAACCTTGTTGCATGATGACCTCATTCCAATGACCATATGAGAGGGTTTAATTGCCTTTAACCATGATGACCAAGGATAAGACCATAATCCCCCTTCCCTCACAAATGAAAAGATTAAGATGAGAATAATTCAATATCTCATCTTTCTAATGAAACAAGATAAAATCAACATAAAAAATAAAGAGGATATGAAATACAAAATCTAGGTGCACCTTCATGAGTCTGAATGATAAGAAGATCCAAGACATCACCTAGGAAAATAGTTGAGTAGTTGTTCTCACTCAAAACCATAAATTTTAACATAAAATAATGGATAAATAATAATAAAAATAAAACATCTTCAAACCACGATGATAGGTGGATACAAAAACCCCAATGAACAACTCTTCCTTTCGATTTTTAAAAAAATGGTCAAGATGTCCCACTATTCCAAATCACCCATTTCAATACCAAATCACCATCTATTTCCAATTTAAATTTCCTAGGCCATACTAAAATAACCTATAGTATCAAAAATTGCATACTCTTGCAATTTCACCTACACCTTTTGTATCCACTTTAGTGCCCACTCCCTTAGTATTTATGTAGGCTCATCTTAGCCCTTGCATCAGCACTTTCCCCTCAGGATGCTCAAGAGCCTTTTTCAACAGCTACCTTTGTGTGGCATTTTTGTGTTAACCTTGTGTCTTCCTCATTTCCATCCATTTATTGGTGTGATTTGTTTGGACACTAGTGCAACGCACGGACGCTCATGCACTGCGCTAGCATCCCACTACATTTTAACATTCAAACGATCATTTCTAAGAATTTTTCCACTTGTCACCTACCTTATGTAAGGAAGCTAAGGTAGCGGAACAAATTCCTACACTAATCTTGAGAGGAGAATAATGCAAAAAATTATAGATCTTTAACAGTTACAAAAACTTAAATAGAAATAAACATAAATATCATGCATACCACAACACAGTGATTTACATGGGGAAAACCCTTTCAGGAGAAAAATGCCACACTCCAAAAGCTGCCCAATATATTATTTAGTAAGTCACAAAGATTACAATATACTTGCAAGGCAAGCTTCTCACAAGAGTATCACCACTCAGAGATCAAGAGACAATGTGTCTACTATCAAACTCTTAGAATACATCATCGTCTCTCTCTATCGCAACCGTAATACAATGCCCTCATAAAATAGGGTTACATTCTAGAGCAAGATAGGCCAACAAAATATCCACCATTATATCTAAAACCTAATAATTAATGATCTAGATTTACAATGTATCATTTATCTAATGTATGTTGGCCATTTCAGAAGTTTCCTAAAAAAGTTAACAAAAAATTGTTCACACGCATCTCACTCCCCCCTTGATACCATTGTATATTACACCTATCGGTGTAACTAGGAAATATATATATATTCATATATGGGTGATCCCATAATACTGGTTTACAATCTTTGGCCAAACTGGACACTAAAATATTTTTTTCTAACTAAATCTTCACTTTCGGGAACCTATAGCGGCTAAACCATGAGGAATTTGAAGATGATGCAAACTAGTGATTTGTGACAATTTGTTTGTAGATTCTAAATATATTTTTTTTCAAAAATTTTGGAATCAAATTGCACTTCTTTTTCCATCTCCTTCAAAAACTATTTTTTTAGTAAACATTTTTAAGGAGTGACGCTCACCGTATAACACATGACTTTTTTTTCATGAAGGATAAAATTCTAATTTTTTCAAATTTAGATTTATAACTATGATATCTAGTGCTTCCAATTGGTTTCATAGTGTTTTATTGAATATTTTTTCCTTAATCAAGTTTCAAAGTCAATCCAATTACAATTCAAACATAGGCGGATTGTATAATGCGTAACTATTTTTGTATGTATTGAATTTTTTTTTTTTTGTTGGACTAAGGACTTCAATATCTAGTGCACTCATATTTTTCAAAAAGAAAAATTGATAATCTACTATTTTTCAACATGTGCAGAATAGAGAGCTTGATTTTCGGTGAAAAACCTATGTTTAATAAAAGGGTATGTGCAGGATCATGGTGCGCCAAAAAGTGGCAATATTATGAGAGTATGTGGCTGATGACTTTTTTTTCACCCAAAATTAATGAAACGAAAAGGGTTTTTAGAGGAGATTCTCAGCTTTCCAAAAATATAAATTATGATCTAATTTGAATTTAATAAATAATTATTATTCATTTTCTATTAGAATTACTAAAAGTCCCGTCGATAGGTGATTGAAAAACATCTATAACTTTCAAACGGTATCATATTTTTTGAATCCAAAACATGGTCACATTCTATGCTTCACATACTATAGGATTAAAAAAAGAAAAATTAATTTCATGAAGTGTTGACCAAGTTAAGGTGTCACATACAAGTTTTTATATTTTTTAAAAGTTGTAATAAAAAATTCATAATTAATTATTTACTTGGAAAAAAATTACAAAAAATATGCATCAAATCTGGACATGAGTCCTCTACTTATATATAAAATCTTATAAAAATATTATCATTTTATTATGGTTAGGGTGGTAGACGGACACCTACTTCTTATTTTTTCCCAGAAATTTAAGTACTCATTGAAATTTCAAATTTTCACCAAATAGATTTTATTTATTTTAAATAAAACCTAGTATTTTAGAAACTACATTCAATTTTCTACAAATTCTATTCTTACATATTTTTGAAATAATATAGATAACTTATTCAAATATTTATGTCAAGTTGCCTAACAAGATTTTTCTAAATTTTTACCACTTAAGGGCATGTTTTGCACGATGATCCACATACCCAAAACTAAAAAACAAATACATAATAAAACCAAAAAATATTAAAATTATATTTGTTGGATAGCTCATTCTGAGGACTACCATCATCCAGTTAGGTTTATGAAGTCTCCTCCATTTTCATCCTCAACCTGAGCTTTGAAGCACAAAATTTTGGACTTTTTTTGTGCCAAAGGGTGAGAAGGTGGGAAAAGGGTGGTTCGCTTGAACCAGAGGGTTCGAGCGAACCAGGGGGGCTTTGAGCGAACCCCCTTTTAAAAAAGGTTTTCTTTGTGTTTTTTAGCATGAATGGTGGGGCCTTGCATTTATTGGGTTCACTCGAATCAGGGTTCTATTGAACCCTCTTTTGGTTCGCTCGAACTGGATGAAGTTCCTTCGAACCCCAAAAACCAATTTTTTTGGCATGGGGTCACTTTTTGCAACTTTTCCTTCCTCACTCGAATTGTAAACCACTTTTGTGGGTTTACCCATATATATCCTATCAATAATAAATAGTATATAATTACAAGGTTGTGACACATTTTCCCAACAAATCTCCCACTTTTCGAACACCTTGCAACAATAATGGGAGGGAGTAAACATTGTCTCTTAATTGCTAGGGTCTGAAAGGCCCATAATCTCTAAACACCATTTGAACTTCTCTGTACTCACAGACTTAGTTAAAGAATCAACAAAATTCATCAAAGTCTCTACCTTAACTAGCTCCACCCTGCCATCTACGACCATATCTTGAATAAAATAATACTGTACATCAATGTGCTTGGTCCTAGCATGAAATGTTGGGTTCTTGGCTAGACATATCACACTCTGACTATCGCAATAAATTGTCACCACACCTTGTTTTATTCCAATATTTGAACACAGTCTTTTAAGACAAATGGCTTCTTTAGAAGCGTGAGTAGCAGCCATATACTATGCTTTAGTAGTGGACAAAGAAACCACATCCTATCGATTAATCATCCAACTAATTGCACCACCAAATAAAGTAAACACATAAGCACTAGTGGATCATCTACTATCAATATCACCTTCCTAGTCTAAATCCACATAACCATGAATATCAAGGGAAATTTCATCTTCAGTCATATTACTGTGATAACAAAAGGAATAATCTGAAGTGCCACACAAATATCTGAAGACCCTTTTAACTGCATCCTAATGAACTCTACCAGGATTATACATATATCTGGAAAGAACTCCCATTGCTTGGGCAATGTCTGGTCTAGTACAAACCATAGCATACATCAAACTTCCAACTACACTCTGGTAAGGAACTTTGCTCATGTCTTACATCTCTGATGGAGATGTTGTACAATATAAAATAGATAACTTTGTTCCAACAGAAAGGTGAAAAAACAATGGTCTACAATCCTGCATGTTAAATCTCTGTAAAATTGAATTGACATACTTACTTTGGCCAAGCCATAGCTTTCTGTTCACTCTATCTCTTTTAATTTTTATCCCCAAAATGTGTCTAGTTGCACCAAGTTCTTTCATTTCAAATTTAGTAGCAAGTTGAGATTTAAGTTCTGAAATCATACCTTTCCCTTTGCCAATAAATAACATATCATCAACATATAGTGCAATAAACAGCAAATGATCACCATCAGTTTTATAATAAACACAATGATATGATTTAGAATGTTCAAATCCAAAAATCAACACATATGTATCAAATTTTTGGTACCACATCCTAGGACTCTGTTTTAAGCCATACAAAGATTTCTTCAATTTGCAAACCAACTTACTTTTACCTTTCACCATGTAGTGCTCTGGTTGTGTCATATAAATATCCTCCTCCAAATCACCATGAAGGAAAGCAGTTTTCACATCCATTTGCTCAACCTCTAAATCATAAGCAACAACAATAGCAAGCAAAAATCTAATGGATGTCATTTTTGTAATAGGAGAGAATATCTCACCATAATCAACACCTTCAGTTACTTGAGAGTAACTTTTCACAACCAACCTTGCCTTGTACTTCTGAATACCTCCATTTGAACCAATCTTCTTCTTGAACACCCACTTGCAACCAATAGGTTTTTGTCCTTTAGGAAATGGTACAAGATCCCATGTATCATTCTTTTTCAAAGATGCCATTTCTTCATCCATAGCAATCTTCGAGGATTCTGCATCATTCATACCTAATGCCTCTTCTACATATTTGGGTTCATCCATGTTAGTATTCAAAGCAAAAATACATCTCCAATCATCAGGTGTATACCTTTCAGGTGGTTTTCTATGCTTTGTAGACCTACAGACATGTTGAGTTGGAGGTTCTTCCTCCTCTTCTGAAGATCCAGAGCTAGATGAGATCTCCTCAAATTCTTGTCTATCCTTGGGCCTCGATTGAACTTTCTCAGGTGTAGAAGAAAATTGAATCACATCTTTGTGTTTACTTTGTTCTGGCTGCAATGTAACAAAAGAAGGCTGAGTTTCTCTAAAATAACACTTCTACTATATATTACCTTTTGTGCAATAGCTTCCCAAAGCTTGTATCCTTTCACACCATAACTATATCTGATGAAGATACATTTCATAGCTTTGTTCTCCAACTTTGTTCGCTTCATCTTTGGCACATGTGCATATGCCTCACAACCAAAAACTTTAAGATGTCTTAATGAAGGCTTGTGACCCGACCATGCCTCTATAGGCATCTTATCAACAAGATTTGATGTAGGAGACCTATTAATCAGGTAACATGAAGTGGCAACAACTTCATCCCAAAACCTTTATTCTAGGCCGACACCACTCAACATACTCCTAGCCTTTACCATCAATGTCTTGTCCATTCTTTCTGCAACTCTATTCTATTGTGGAGAATACGGAGTTGTATTTTGTCTATGTATACCACAATCTTTACATAATCTATCAAAATAATTAGAGAAAAAATCATCGCCATTATCAGTCCTCAAACATTTTAATTTCCTTCCAGTCTACAACTCAACCATTGCTTTAAATTATTTAAATCGACTAAATAATTGAGATTTACTCTTTAGAAAATATACCCATGTCCTTCTACTATAATCATCAATAAATAAAACATAATATGTGGATTTACCAATCAAAGGAACATCTATAGGACCAAACACATCAAAATGAATAAGATCCAATACACCACAAGATTTATGAGAACTTGAGTAAAACTGAACACTCATAGAAATCGAATTCAAGATTACAATTAGACAAACCTTCAACAAGGTTTTTATTTTTCAAGGTCCTTATACCCTTTTCTCCAATGTGGCCAAGTCTCTGGTGCCAAACATAGTTTTCTCTACAGGTAACTTTTTCTCAAAAGAAAGAGCACCCTTGGGTACCCAAAAACCATGACCATCTGTTGAAGGTGAAACCCTCATTTCTTCCATAGACTTATTTTTTACAGAAGTACTATTGCACTCTGTTGTACCCAAAAAAAAATATATTTAATAAGACATTTTGCTTAAAATGATCTAAATCATGTAAAATTGTTGTCAAAAGTCTATTTTAGGTGAAACAAAACATAGGCTTTTTGTGGGTTTATGTCAAGGAAGATACTTGCAAATTTCTCGCAGGTAAATTTTTCTCAAAAGAAAGAGCACCCTTGGGTACCCAAAAACCATGACCATCTGTTGAAGGTGAAACCCTCACTTCTTCCATAGACTTGTTTTTTACAGAAGTACTATTGCACTCTGTTGTACCCAAAAAAAAAAAATTCTTCAATAAGACATTTTGCTTAAAATGATCTAAATCATGTAAAATTTGTGTAAAAAGTCCGTTTTAGGTGAAACAAAACATAGGCTTTTTGTGGGTTTATGTCAAGGAAGATACTTTGCAAATTTCTAAAAATTGAAAATTAGGGTTTCAAACCCCTATTTTTAGGAAAATCCCTAAAAATAGGACCTTTTCGGAATTGATTGAAAATGATTTTGATAGGACAAGTCAAAATTGCCAAAAAGCTTGTTTTACTTTGGTGGGTGTATTTTCATTTTTCAGGAAGAAAGTTAGGACCTTCGCAGCCATTAATGGCAGAATGGCTAGTACTAGGTGGTGAAATCTAAGCCTCGAAAGCTTCAACGAAGAATCCATGGTGAAAATGCTCAAAAAGAGGCTCTGTGATGAAGGGGATTTTTAAAAGTGAAAAATGCTAAAAATTAACTAAGTCTGAAAATGCATGCCTTGCAACTAGTGTTAGGGTTAGAAGGTAGATATCTAACAGTTAAATGCATATTTAATCAATAAAATAGAGAAATAAAACACACATAAAATTATAGCAGAAACAAGACAACACAGAGAATTTAACGTGGTTCACCTAATCCAGGCTACATCCACAAAACCATAGCCATCCAATGATTTTATTATCTAGTGTAAAACATATTGCAATCTCGCTAATAATGCACAACTGCAACCCCCATCCCAACCGCTTATAAAAAGCCTTTTAGAAGCTTCTAGAATTAGGGCTTTACAAAGTTGGTTTTTTCTTTTGTCGGTGACAAAGCAAAAAAATAGAAAAAAAAAAATTCTCGAGGGTTGCTACACCCAAACCCCCACCCAGGGCCTAGCCCGGCCTCAGACCTTGGCAAGGATACATGAAGAGTGTACAATATAACATAATCAATCACCACATACCAAAAATCTCCCACTTGGAGACTGATCAGGCTCCACACCAAACAATCTCCCACTTGGAGACTGATCCTGGATGACAGGTCACTATACTTATAGCTCCCACTAGAAATAAGCACCTTGGACCCTGTTGCTCTATTATACTTGAATTCAACCTTGAAGGCCAATCAAAGCTAAAGAGGAGCTCAACTTCTCCCTTGTCACCTCCTTCGTAAACATATCTGTTGGATTGGCATTTGTATGTATCTTTTCCAACTTTACCTGTCCATCCTCCAACACTAATCGAGTGAAATGATATCTCAACTATATGTGTTTGGTTTTAGAGTGCAAGAAAAAATTATTTGCAAGATATATATCATTTTGGCTATCTGTAAACAAGTAATTTTTAGCCTGTTGTTTTCCCAACTCTTTCATGAAAAGTTGCAGCCATATCATCTTCTTTGTCGCCTTTGTTGCAACAACATACTTTGCCTCCGTGGTGGATAAAGCAACCACCTTTTGCAACTGAGAAATATAACTCATTGTTGTCCCACCAACTGTAACTACATAACATGTGGTACTCCGCCTGGTATCTACATCCCCTGCCAAATCTAAGTCAACATAGTCTTTTAAATCAGTATTAGAGCCCCCAAAACATAAAAATTTATTGGATGTACCTCTCAAATACCTGAGAATCCATTTTATCGCATTCCAATGCTCAACTTCGGGATGACTCATATACCTGCTAACAACTCCTACAACATGTGCAATATATGGTCTTGTGCATACGATGACATACATTAAACTATCTATAGTTGAGGCATATGGTACCTTGGACATTTTTTCTTCCTCCTCTTATGTCTTTGGACACATATCCTTAGTCAATTTAATATGATTGGGAAAAGGTGTGCTGAAAACTTTTGCATTCTCCATATGAAATGTCTGCAACACCTTTCCAACATAATCAGTCTGAGATAAAAAACAATTTTCTATTTTTCCTATCTCTTGTAATCTTCATACCAAGGATTTTCTTTGCTGCCCCCAAATCCTTCATAGCAAATGAATTTGTTAACTGTTGTTTTAACTCCTTTATGTGATTCATGTTAGACCCCGCTACAAGCATATCATCAACATATAAACATAAAATAATGTAGCTATCATCATCTAACCTCTTAAAATAAGTGCAATGGTCTGAATTACACCGACTGTAGCCATGCTTAGCCATAAACCTATCAAATTTAATATACCATTGCCGAGGTGTTTGCTTCAAGCCATTTAAACTTTTTTTCAATCTGCACACCAATTTCTCCTAACCTTTGACCTCAAATTCTTATGGTTGTTCCATGTATATTTCTTCTTCCAAATCACCATGGAGAAAGGTTGTAATATCAAGCTATTTTAAATGCAAATCTTTAGTAGCCACAATACTTAAAATAGTACAAATAGAAGTCATTTTAATAACTGGAGAAAAGATTTCATCAAAATCAATACCCTTTTTCTATGCAAATCCCTTTACAACTAATCTGGCTTTAAATCTTTTCTTACCTCCATCCTCCTCTTTCAGCCTATAAACCCATTTGTTTGGTAAAGCCTTTTTACCTGCAGGCAACTTGCATAATTCCCAAGTTTGATTTTTTAGCAAGGAGTCCATTTCTTCTTCCATTCCATGCTCCCATTGAACCTTGGTATCCTCCTACATAGCTTCATCATAACATTTCAGTTCACCAACATAGTTAATAAAATAGAATACAAGGAGGGAGAAAATATTGCTGGAGGTCTACTTATCCTTGAAGATCGTCTAACATTCACTAGAGTTTGTGGTATTTGTTATTGTTGTTTTTGTTGCAAAGCATGAGGAACCATTGGAACATTATTGTTTCTTATATCATCCAACACTAAATAATCATTTTCTTTCTTCTCATGCTACTGCATCTAATCTTTGTACAACACTTTCTCATTGAATATGACATCCCTGCTTCTCACAATTTTTTGATTTTCAAAATCCCAAAGCCTATAACAAAATTCATCAATGCCATATCCAACAAATATACATTTCTTTGATTTTACATCAAGCTTGGTTCTATTTTTAGAATCTATATGTGCAAATGCTTCACAACCGAAGGTCTTGAGAAAATAATAACTCACCTTCTTACCTATCCATGCTTCCTCTGGAACACCACAACCCAAAGGATTAGAGGGACCTATATTGATTAAATAAACAATAGTGTTTACAGCCTCTGCCCACATGTTTAAAGGCAACCCAACATGCAATATCATAGTCCGTGCATGCTCCATTATTGTTCTATTCATGCACTTAGCCACTCCATTTTTCTGTGGAGTCCTTGGAACCATTTTCTGCCTATGAATACCATTAGAGGAACAATAATATTCAAAATCTTTGTTGCAATACTCGCCACCATTATCAAATATGAAACATTTTAAATTTTTACCTGTCTCATTCTCAACCAAGCTTCTCCATTTCTTAAAAGTTTCAAATACATCAGATTTCTGCCTAAGGAAATAAATCCATACCTTCCTTGTTGCATCATCAATAAAAGTGACATAATACCGAGAGCCATCAAGAGAAGATACTTGAGTTGGTCCCCATACATCCGTATGCACAAGCTCCAATTTCTCATCTTTCTTTTGTTTCCCATCCTTGAGAAAACTAACTCTCTTTTTTTTTCCATACACACAACTTTCACATAAATCCATATTAACACATTTCAGACCTAGTAAAACATTATTTGAATGAAGTACTTTCATACCTTTTGTACTCATATGCCCAAGACTATTATGCCACAATGTTGATTCATATAGCAGCTGTCTGATTTTCTGCCTGCTGAATTGCAACAACTGTTCCTGAACATTGATTTTTATTTTCAATAGCTAAAGTAGAAGGAACAGTATGACCTATACAAAGATATAAGGTGCCTACTTTCACACCTTTTGCTACCACTAAGGCACCTTTTATAACCTTCCAATTTTTATCACTAAATGTAACAACATAAACTTCATCATCTAGTTGCCCTACTGAAATTAAATTTTTTTTTAACTTTGGAACATGCCTTACCTCATGTAGTAGCCAATGATTTCCATTTTGCAACTTAATATTGATTCTTCCCATTCCAACAATCTAACAAGGTTCGTTATCTCCCAAATAAACCAGCCCAAAATCCCCTTGGACATAATCAAGAAAACAACTTCTATGGGGTGTAGCATGAAATGAAGCCCTTGAATCTAACACCCAAGAATCATCAGCATTATCAAGGGAAAGAATCAAAGCATCCAAATTAGATTTATTACTTACCACATTTTCCTCTTTATTTCCTTCCTTTTTGTCTCCTTCTTTATTTTTCTAAGACTAGAAATCTTTCTTTAAATGACCCGGCTTACCATAGTACCAACAATCCCTCTTGTCTCTATATTGGGACTTTTTGTCCTTTGATTTTCCTCGTGACTTCCCATGACTTCCAGAATTGTTTCCTCTCCTTTGTTCTGCCCTTGCATTCTGCATTCAAAACACTACCTAATGTGGATGTTCCACCTAAGCTTTTCCTAGGAATTTCCTCGCTCAAAATAACACCAACAATATCATCAAATTTCAATGTATTCGAACCAGAAACAAAATTGCTAACAGCCATTACCAAGCTATTCCAGCTTTTAGGAAAAGAACACAAAATCAAAAGAGCCCTAACTTCTTCATCAAAGTTTACATTTATAGAAGTTAATTGACTGGTAATCGTATTAAACTCATTTAAATGATCAACAATTGACCCACCTTCTACCATTTTCATATTAAATAAATGCTTCATAAGAAATACCTTATTCGAAATGGAAGGCTTTTCATATAACTTCGCCAGGGTTTCCATCAAGTCTTGAGTTGTATTTGCTATTGTAATATTGAATGTCACCGATTGTGCCAGGCATAAATGAATGGCTCCCAATGCCTTTCTATCTAGAATATTCCAATCCTCATCACTCATTGTTGTTGGTTTCTTGGCAATTCCTTCCAATGGCCTCCATAAATCCTTCTAATAGAGATAATCCTCCATTTGCATCTTCCATAACTAATGGCTTTGGCCATTGAATTTATCTACCTTCAATTTACCCTCATTTTCCATTGCTCCCACTTAATTGTGAGACTTCCACTCAACCATGATACTTTTCTACAGATGATAATCGAACACAACCCACTCTGATACCACTTGTTAGGGATAGAAGATAGATATCTAACAATTAAATGAAAATTTGATCAATAAAACAAAGAAATAAAACACACAAAAAATTATAGCAGAAACAAGACAACACAGAGAATTTAATGTGGTTCACCCAATCCGGGCTACATCCACAAAACCACAGCCATCCAATGATTTTATTATCCAGTGCATAACATATTACAATCTCGCTAATAATGCACAACTGCAACCCCCATCCCAACCGCTTATAACAAGCCTTTTAGAAGCTTCCAGAATTAGGGTTTTACAAAGTCAGTTGCCACATACCAACAACTAGAAGGAGGCTATGAATTCAAATGCCTTAGTCATTTTTCCAACACCCGTACAAGCAACATGGTGAAGGTGTTTGCTAAGATGCATGCATTCACATCATCAACGATAATGCTCAAACTAGTCAGGCTACACGACAAACGTGAAGTGCGAAGTGATGAATATTTTCAATGAAAATGATGAAACCACAGCTAAAAGTGCCCCTATTGGCCAAGGGCACCCATGAAGTCAAAGGGTCAAAGGCAGTCATCAAGTGTTGCCAAGACAATCATCACCTTCATGCTTCTGCTTACTTTCTAGCGCATCGTCAAGCGAGAGCACCTGATTCATCGATCACTGACAAACAAAAGCAGAGACATGAGATGTTTCATCAAAGAACTATAGTCAACCAAGGCAAAAGTGCCCCTACAGGCCAGGGGTGCCCTTCATTTTGAGTCACCTGATGAGGTTTTCAACAACTGCTTTCTATAAAGCATCTGTTCAACACTCTCTCAACTTCATGATCATTCTAGTTACACGTTCATAGGAAATTCCAAGCATTCCATAGACGAAGATCAAGAAAAAAGAACCTGAAAGAAAAGGCAGAATGAAGAACATGGAAAATTGGATAAGTGTTAAGGAAACTACACCTTCCTAGAAAGAGGTGCCCAACTTTTTGGGCAATCAGATGTAGTCTATAAGCTCAGTAACCTCCAATATGACCTTCTTCATTTTGATCAATCTCAACAATGACACCATCAAAAAAGACAATAGACAAATCAGACATCAGAAAAAAGAGATAAAACTGGGACTATTCATGAAAGTTTGCAACATGAAAATCACAAGTAAAAAGGTCAAAGGAACCCCTGTAGGCCAGGGGCGCCCAAGCTTTTGAAGTACCTAAATCAACTTTCAAGATTCACGAAGCCAATCATCCTTTCTAAGACTGAGTTGGTTATCCATTCCATGTTTCAACAAGCTCACCAGAATCATTAGTCATCTGTTATCTCAGATCATAGCACAGGGGGTCAAACTAGAGGAATTGAAGAACACTCAAGAAAATTGACTAAGTCTAGTGAAAAATGCACCTTCTTGGGAAAAGGGGCCCAAGAATCAGAGACATCAGACTCAAGTTTTGAGCATTGCAGCTCTCAAGCACACTTCATCAGAGTTGATTCAACTCAGTAATGGGTATGTCGATAGCACTTTAGGATCAACCGAGCAACCAGAATCAAGGATCAAACGAAGGAACTTCATCACAGAAAAAGAAAGAAAAATTTTCAACTCCTCAATTTGGATGCCTAAAGTCAAAGTAGGCCTAGTTGACTGAAGCTGAGATATTTTAGAAGCCTTTTCAAGTCTAAAATGTCCCCAAATTGGTGGATTTTGCTCTAGTGAACTCCTAATCAAGTTGATTGACTTCTCAAATAGCATGTTGGCACCTAATTGATGTTGGCAACTCCAAATCAATACATATCAAGCCTAAGCATCCATTATTCATTATTTCTTATAGGTTGAAGAGCTCAAACACCAATATCTTCTCTCTAGCATCATTTGAAGGATCTGACAGAAGCCATTGACAGTGTTCTTCATGTTTTCAAGAATAAGTTGCATAGAGGAATAGTATATTAGGGTTTACATCTCTAGGCTTGATTTTCTTGAAGATCTAGAGAGGAATTTTATAACTTCCAAACTTCTTCGCCTTGTTTTCTTCTATTCTTGTCTTAGATCTTCTTGCATGTCTAAGTAAATGGAGGTTTTTCATAGATTTGGTCTTCTAGGTATGATCAACATAGCATATTCACCAAAACCCGCATGCTAGATTCTCTCAGAAAAGTAGCCCTAAAACCCCTTTTTTTAGGGTTTCCAAGAAAAGTCACAATTTTGAAAATCTGACAAACTGTGTTTGTTTAGCTTTGAAGCACCTACAATACCCATGTGTTATATTTTTCTAGAAAAATTAAGCCTTTGGTGCCCCCAAAACCTTTGCCCCGAGGGATTCTTCCATGTACAAGGAAAAGTGACTTTTTGGATTTTTTGACATTCTGGGTTCACTTAGAAAATTATTCCTAGGAAAACCCACGTCTCAGAATTTTTCATAAAAATTACCCCTCGACAAAGCTAGTTTCAACTGTTGCAGAAAAAGTTGTCTAAATATATGTGTTTATAGTCAACAGTCGACTTTTTCATAATACAGTACTCTCAAGTTGAAATCAAGACCAAAATGGTCCTACTTCATGACTTTCTGAAAACACTCAACATGGACATGCCTTAAGTGAAGCCCATAGTCAAGTTAGATTCCTTGGAAGGTGTAAATGACATCACCATTAAATGGATAGCAAAAAGGTGGAAGGTAGTTACTCCAATCATAGAGCCACCACCGGTTGCTACCACACTACCTTCTAGACTTCATGTCAACAAGGCTGGATGATGCAGCTGCAAAGAATATTGAATATCAATAGCAGATTGCAAGTGGTGAAGAGATGTTGGGGTGACACATCATCATCTTGTGAAGCATTAATTGTCCAAAGGCAAAGGAAGTCAACGACTGGCTAGAGGAATTTTTGACTAGAGGTGAAGAGGTGTTAAACACCCAATTAGGACATCCTACCCCTCCAAAATAGTATTTATGAAAAATAGGAGTTAACTTGATGCCTCTTTCCAAGTTAACTCACTATCCCACTGATCATGCATGTCTATCTCCACTAATTGTGGATGTCTATTTTGGAGGCACTTTTGTATTTGGAGTTCTATTTTCATTTAGATTTAGTTAATTGAAGTAGATTTCCAGTTAACTGTTAGGTTGCCTACTTTTAGACATAGGAATAAATTTTGCATATTAGCAAGAACTCATTGTTAACTCAAGGAAATTTTAGGGTTGCCTACTTCTTTAAGCTTCTATAAATAAGAGCCTTTGCTCATTATTTTGTAACTCTTATTACTACACAAAATTGTTGCACTATTGTGCCATCAATCTTGCAATTCAATATTTGTTCACTCTTGGATGAGAGTTGTTTGGTTTGATAAGAAATTGTGTATGATTTCGTAACCTTTGTTGTCCCAAATCTTTGAAAGGTGTTGAGTGTGTATTGAAGAAATAAATCAAAAGGAATGTGCAATTTGATCCAAAGTTTCAAAGTCTATCAATGTCTATTCTCATAACCTATTGTTTCAATCTTCCCCTTGGACAAGTGTCGTCACCTCCTTGGAAATTTTTTGATTAATGGTTTTTGTTTGATGTTGTTTAATGATCTAGATTTCATTGTACATCTTAGACATGTATTGTCACCTCCTCGGGAATCATGTTATCCAGTTCATTTTTATTTGTTGTTTCTAGTAAGTTGCACCTTAGCCTACACCTCGGATAGGGGTTCCTCGTCCTTGGAAATACTGAGATTCAACTTACCGTATGAGTGTTTTCTTGCATAATACCTTATTCCAGTGTAGATCTGAAAGTTCAGAGCCTTCAGATGCATTCTAAGAGACGGTTGGCCCAAGTGATCAAACCATCCCATTCCTGCTCCTATGCCCCTCTTTCTCTGTTTATCTTGAGGAGGTAGGATAGATTAAAATTTAGCTTAGTTGTAATTAAGATCTGTAGAAACTAGAGAAAACCTTAGCTACAACACATTGTGTTTATGCACCCTTGTGTCCTTTCGCTGAGTAAAAAAGATAGGTACATTAGTCCACTTTACTTTTATGCAAATATCAACAAAAAGAGGGAGCTTCCCCTCCATAATTTGAAGAGTAGTCATTATGCACTGTGCATAATTGTTTGTTTCCAATAAGCACTCCAGAGGTACTAATTGAAACACCAATAGTTTTCTGGCAGCCACCATGGGGCAACGAGGCATAAAACTTCAAGAAATCTAACACTTTATTTCATAGGATTGATCCTTTGGCATCTGATTGCATGATCCATACAAGAATCAATGGATAGTAACAACAATAATTCTTGTGAGAGACATCCACCTTCATTACCTTGGGGTAATAACATTGGACCTTTGGATTTTCAGGTAAATCATGAGTTACCTAAGGGGTCAAGGAAGCACTTTCCCCAATTTCACGGCAATCGAAGTTGACACCTAGTTGAACATTTTCCTACATTCACAATGGTCTGCATCTTCTTGCTTGTGCCACATGAAGAAATAATAGTGCATCTTTTTGTGGAGACTCTTGTTGGGAATGTTGCGGACCAGTTCAATCACCTGAAGCCAGGTGTTATTACAAGCTAGGAAACTATGAGCGAGAATTTTTTGGAAAGATTCAAGCCCGCCGAATACAATCATTTGTTGTTTTCCAACTCGTAAATTCAAATATGGAGCTCAACGAACACATGAGGGAGTTTGTGGCAAGATTTAATTGTCTTGTTACATGACTTTCTTCTACACTTGATCCATCACAAGAGATTTTGATAAGTTGTTTCATACATTCTCTTCCATCAGAGATAGCCTTCTTCCTCAAGATGGCAAAAGAAATAGAGTTGAAGAGTGCACAAGAAAATTCCATCAAGTTGGAAGATAATATGATCACTTCTGGCTTGATGAAAATAGACTCTATCAGATCTCCAGTTCAACAACCGTACCAGCCAAAGAGAGACAATCTTCAGCCATGGTTTCCAACATCTCCATCAAGAACAATGATTGAAGCTACACATAGTGCAGTATTTTGTTGTTTCCATGACACTAATGAACATACCAAATTCACGTGTCTTGAGAATCTAAGAATGACCCAAATCATGGGATACACTAAAGCTACTCTCGGTTCTAGTTTTGTACCAACACCAAGTTTAAACGTTGTCTTACCACAAATAGACAACTTCGATGGTGACTCCACACGAGATACTTTGAACCCATTATTAAAGAAGAAAAAGAAGCATATTGTCAATATTCTCTTGTGGTGAATCATAAAAAAATTTCAATGCCTGTGTCTACACGTATTCAACACTTCAAAGCACATAAAGAAGAAGAAGAAAGATAGAGATCAAATGAAAAGGGTGAAGAGGTTCCTTCCTGTTGGTGTAATTAAATGTCGTGTACCTTGTCCTAGGTCATAATTACACCTTAGTTAAGTTTACTTAGGGACCACATAGGAGGTTGTTGGAGAATTTCCACTTTTGGTGGACTTGACATGTCATTACCTCATCACTTCCACCTTTTGTGGACACATCATGTGATTATCTCTCCACCTTAAGTGGAGTGATAGCTCTTCATTGTTGTATCATGTCATAAGATTCTGACACTTGTCATAATCTTATGCCCTTCTATGTTCTCACCTTGGCTACATAACCAAGGGGTCTCTCTCATTGTATAATAAGATTCATATCATATCAATGACATTGAATACAATTTATTCTTGTCATATCATTTCTCTCTTTCTTGTGCTTTCCATTTGGTCCATAGATCTTGGCATCCATAGCCAATTCTAACATGGTATCAGAGCAGGTTGGGTGCCATTGGAGAGTCTTATTCTGAAAAGAGATTCCAGATATGAGGAGGTTTCGTTCGTGGCTCTTTGTTGCAGGTTCATATCCGAGCTTGTTGGTGCAAATCTGAGCTCACCATTGCATCTGGAAGGTTCGAGATAGTTGATTTTTCCTTTTGTTTCATCCAAATTGGAGATACGAGGCCAATTCTATGAGGGTTTGAAGCTGAAGAGTGGTTGCCAGATCCAGAAGGTAGCTGCAATTTTGGAGCATTTTGGGTCAAATCTGACCCTGCCATCGCATCCAAAAGGGCCAAAAACCCTAAGATCGACTGTCAATTCGTCCATTTTGGAGCAAGTCATTTGGTGAGGCAAATTTTTTTTGCTCAAGGAGTCGTACGACCCCAAATCGTCATTATGACATACGGTACGATTTACAGAAAATCATTATTTAATTTCAATTGAAAATATTTTAGGAAAAATTAAATAAATATCGATTGGTATTTTTCTGTAAATTGTATTGAATTTTTTAAAATATAAAAAAAAAGGTGAAAGATTTTTCTGCGGATTTCTTTACAGTACGCAGGTACTACGTACCTCCTGCGTGTACTGCGTACATGCCAGCCGGCCACGTGGCCGTCTGGCCGTGGCCCCGCCTGCACCAATTGTCCGCAGGCACATCAAATCATTCTGCGTCCAGTCAACCATACATACCAGTGACCACCTACAAATCTGCGGGCATCCAAAAATTCCACCGGCGGTGATCTCCATATTCTGGGGCGTAAAAAGAATATTCTGGTAGGTAGATTGACGGCGACAACGACGGGCACGGGAATGTCAATCTTAAGCTAATGGTCAACGAATATTCTGCAGGGAAAGAATATTCTTTTTTGACAGTCTGTGGGACGTCAAATTTAAAATCGTGGGTTACTGACGTCAGCAATACGTCAGCAGGCTTTTGAAAATTTTCTGCCCCTCTCCATTTGAGTTTTCATTTTTGCAGTTCATCTTTGAAGCTCCATAACTTGCTCATTTTGAGTCCTTTTTTTGAGAATTTTTTTTTGATTTGGGCTAGAATTTCGTGCTCTACGCACTGGTGCAATTAGTGTTTGGTTTTGGTGCTTGGTTTTTCCAGAATTTTCAGATTCTCATAGGTTTTTCTACTTTTTCCTCATTTTGGGAACTTCGGGAGCTCATATCTTGCTCCTACGGTAACATTTTTTGGTGCAATTCTTTTTGAAAGTGCATGATTTTTCATGTACTTCTCATTGGTATGATCAGATCGATCTCATTTTGTACCAAAAATTGTACTTCATACTGTAGCCCATTTTGGCATTTGTAAGCACTAAGATCAAAGACCACTTCGATGTTTTGGCAAGTGGCAACTGTAAACGCATTAAATATAAAGTCCCAAATTAGATATTGCTTGGGGGGTTTCTTGATTGAGTGATTTGGGGGGGTAATCTTGAAGTGATTGTTTGCATTCTTTTGCTTGGTTTGTGTTCTTGCAATGGGGAGATCTCAAATTGAACCCCTAAATCCACATAATTATGCTACATGGAGAAAATCAGTAATGAACTATCTCATGATGAAAGGTATAATAGGTCATCTAAAGGACACAATTCAAAAACCTACTGATGCTAAAGAATTGGCAATGTGGGAGATTGACCGTGAGAAAACACTTGGATGCATATGTTCATTAGTCTCATTTGATTTGCAGTTTCATATTGAATCATGTAATACACCTAAAGAGGCATGGGAGACTTTTGAGAAATTGTATGGTAAAACAGATAAGATTAGAGGCTATCAGATTGATAATGATATGATGAATCTTGATCCTAAAAGTTTTGACCACATCCAAGACTACATCTCCAAAATCAAGCAACTAAGAACATAATTGAAATAATGCACTATTGAAAAAGAGGATTTACAATTGATTTTGAATGTGTTATCCAAGCTTGGTCCTGAGTATTCAGTATTTGTTTCTGGCTTTCATACCCATCGACTTTCTATGGGAGCATCATATGTTGATCCTAAGTTTGATGACTTTGCAAATCTCCTAATCCAAGAGGAAGCTAAGTTAATGAACATGGGTCTAATCAAGTCTTCCAAACCACAAGCATTGGTGGCAAATGAGTCTAAGGTACAGAAAGAATCAGGGAATCTTGATAAGAAGCAAAAGAAGAAAAAGAACAAGCCACATAAAGAATCAAAATCCTCATCATCAAAAGGAGAAACATCTAAGAAGGAGAGGCCTTTTTGTGCATATTGCAAGAAGGATGGACATGAAGAACATTATTGTTATAAGAAGGAGATTGATGAGTTGAAGAATCTTCTCAAAAAGAATCACATTGATTTTCCTTCTAGAATGTCTAAATCTTCTTCTCCTTCTACTTCAAAATAGTCTAAAAAGGACAAAGGTCAAACATCAGGATATAAAGGACAAGCTCTTTGTGCTCATTCAATTCCAGGATCAGGGAGATGGCTTCTAGATTCAAGAGCATCACATCATATGGCATCTTCACAGACTATCTTCTCTTCATTTCAGCCTTGTTCAATGTCTCCTATCTTGATGGGAAACGATACATATATGAGTGTAACAGGGAAGGGATCTATTAGCATTGGGGAAAACACTTTTCAGGATGTCTTGTGTGTTCCTCATTTGACGAACAATCTACTTTCCATTTATCAAATTACACATGGTGGAGATGGGAGAACTGTGGAGTTCACTCCTGATTTGGTTATCATTCAGGACTTGGAGACTAGAGAGATCATTGCTACTGGGGTGGTTGATCATTCATCTCGGTTGTATTCCTTTGCATAGTTTTCTTTTGATGATGACACTGTTCCTTCGACTGTTGATCACATATACCATGATTCAGAGGAGACATTTGGATTTTTGAACTTGGGAGTTCTCACTTCAGATCCAGTACTTGAGCCATGCATTTCATCTCCTCCACCTACTATTGTACTTGATGCTACTTGCGATCCAACAGTTTTGACTCCTTGTGCTTTAGTGCAGCAGGAAGCTTATTGTCTTCCAAATATGACTACTTTTGATGACTTTCTGATAGGTATTTCAGACTTGTTTGTGGAGTCTCATCTTGCAGATTTGGAGGACACCATTGATAGCATTCATCTTCTCTTTGACGAAGATGAACCTTCTTCAGTTGTTGTGAGGGAACACCTTGACCCTCTTGTTCATTCTCTACATGATCATTCTTCTCAGATTGGCGTGAGTGTGGATACTTTTGGACAACATTTGGAGGAGGCTTCTTTGTCTTCAGAGGGGATATCTTTGTCTTTGGATTATGTTCTACATTCATCTCTACTAGATGTTGGATTTACCTCTTCGGCAGTGTGGCCTAGAATGCCTGATTGGAGTGTGTCAGTTTTCGGCATTGACATGGAGACACTTGAGCATGCTTCAGAGACACCATCATACATCATCCATATTCATGATATCCTGCATACATCCTTGGTTTTGTTTCTTCCTAAGGGGAGGAGCGTTGTTCGGCGAGATTGGATCATCTTCAATATTCAATGTAGAGCTTCTACCATCATTGCAGGAGACTCAACATTGAGGGGGGGCTACCTTGTCTCTCTTCTACTTCTCTCTTACGGGGGGGTCTTTTTCCTCACATGGGGTTTTTACCTTCTCATTCTTCATTGAGAGTATTTCATTTTTTGTATTTCATCTCTCTTTTGAGGGTGAGTTTTTCCCATGAGTTTTTCTCCCTTTCCTCGTTTATGAGAGATTGCATTGCATTTGTACATGGGTACCTAACATGGCCTAGTAGCTGGGACCCATCTTGCATTGTTTTCTTTTGTGTACATTCTCCCTAAGTTGCACTTAAGGGGAGGTGTTGGTGTAATTATATATCTTGTACCTTGTCCTAGGTCATAATTACACCTTAGTTAAGTTTACTTAGGGACCACATAGGAGGTTGTTGGAGAATTTTCACTTTTGGTGGACTTGACATGTTATTACCTCATCACTTCCACCTTTTGTGGACACATCATGTGATTATCTCTCCACCTTAATTGGAGTGATAGCTCTTCATAGTTGTCTCATGTCATAAGATTCTGACACTTGTCATAATCTTATGCTCTTCTATGTTCTCACCTTGGCTATATAACCAAGGGGTCTCTCTCATTGTATAATAAGATTCATATCATATCAATGACATTGAATATAGTTTATTCTTGTCATATCATTTCTCTCTTTCTTGTGCTTTCCATTTGGTCCATAGATCTTGGCATCCATAGCCAATTCTAACACTTCCACTTCCAATCCCAGGTCTTCACCAAAGAACACTATTCCAGTTGCTCAAGACTCGTCTTCAACAAATTTTGACATCGTAGCTTCCATGATGAAGATCAAGGTACAAATCTCTCAACTAGAATATCCTCAAGATCATCTAGAACAACTAGATCATATTCTCAATGTTGTAAAGAAGCAGGCTCTGCTCAAGTCATCTGTCCCAACAGGAGCAAAGCCTAAAATAGGTCTCGATAATTATGTGACTCTGTCAAAGATAGAAACTGAAGATTAGAACATTGCTTGTTCTGAAAAGAGACTGAAAGATGACACAAGTTCATGGACAACACAGTTCGATGGAGGTTGTTCAAATACAAGTTTAGAAGCAGGGGAAATGGTCATCTCCCTTAAAGGATAGTTGCACCCATCTGTGCAATTGAAATCACTAAAGCTAAGAATGAGGTGCTTTTGTTAGGCCTCAAGGATGCTAAATACATGGGAATCAAACTCCTATGTGTTAAAGGCGATCTAGAGCTGATCCATGAGCCGGTCAAAGGATATTTTCAGGTCAACAAAGATCACCTATGACATTATGGAAATCGAGTTTGGAACTCGATTGATTGCTTTGAACAAATCAACATCCCAAGGATGGACTACAACATAACTAATGCCTTAGGGGTATTAGCTTTCCCATTTGCATCATATCCTGACTTTTCTCAAAGTACCTTTGCTTGGATATATGAATATGTGAGAATCTTCATCCTAGAGGGACTGTCTCCTACAATTCCCATCAGAAGAGAAGTAAAGCCTTTTAGGTTGAAGCAACATCAATGGGAGGATCTTTGTGCTTCCATGAAACTCTTCGAGGATGGGGTGAGTTCTTTGTAAATAAATTTATTTTCCTTTAACGCTATGTAGTTATGTGTTTCCTCGTTTCATAAAGTATTATCGTGTTTTAGGTGAATTCTTAGGTAATCTTGTTATTAGGTTATTAGGAAAACTCCAATTGTTAGGTGAATTATGAAATAAGTCCTAACTCCAATGCCCAACTAATAAGAATACTGGTCTGCAAAAACTAGAGATTCTCGGTTCTCTTATGTCGTAAGTATCTGACATGGGCACCTAATGGAGCCTAATGTAGTACCCAAAATAAATTTTTGCTTCAATAAGACATTTCGCCTAAAATGATCTAAATCATGTAAAATTGTTGTCAAAATTCCGTTTTAGGTGAAACAAAACATAATATTTTTGTGGGTTTATGTCAAGGAAGATACTTGCAAATTTCTAAAAATTTGAAAATTAGGGTTCAAACCCCCATTTTTAGGAAAACCCCTAAAAATAGGACCTTTTTGGAATTGATTGAAAATGATTTTGATAGGACAAATTGACTTCATGATCACACTGGTCAAGTCAAAATCACCAAAAATATTGTTTTACTCTGGTGGGTCTATTTTCATTTTTCAGGAAGAAAGTTAGGACCTTTGCAACCATTAATGGTAGAATGGCCAGTACCAAGTGGTGAAATTTAAGCCTCAAAAGCTTCAACGAAGAATCTGTTGATGCCAAAAGTTGACAAGGTAACAACCCTTTGTGGGAAACTCTATTTATGGGGGACTTATTGCGCTAAACTGGGTGACCTCCAAATTTTTAAAGAAGTCGGCTTCTTCTGTGAATGGGGGTTTGAAATGGGGAAAGGAAGTAGATATATAAAAATAAAATCTAACCTAAGGTGATGCGCCAAAACGTAGATAATAGGAATGATAAATCATAGATCTAAAGGCCCGATCAACAATTTGCAATGTCCTAGAAAAGCATAAACTAGAGATTAAAGTATAAACAATTCATTCATTGAGATAAAATAACTTTGCAAACATATTTACTAACAAGAAGAGTCACATGACATGATCTAAGATAGCAAACTTGCATTCAATTTATAAAAGTTTTGTGAATAAATCATCCAACAATAGCAGCACAGTTTAAAGTTAATCAAATATCATAAGAAGAGCAGAAAAGCCAAATAATTGGCACAGTCTGTGAGTCTTTTTGCAATAATTAAAAAACAATAACAGAGGCCTGGTGTCTTTTTTTTTATCTATCTTTATGCAAAATCCTGGAACCCCTCCTTTGAAACAAAAGGGAGTATATATAGCCAAACGCTCCCACCGCCTTGGCAAGCAGTAACATATAAGATTTGAGAATCATCGACAATGATGCAAAATAAAAGATTCTTCACATTTGTTGCAGTAGAAAGATCCCATCCAAAGCATCTAGTCGTGCCAAGTTCAGGTGCATCCCCCTACAAATGATGGCAGTGGTCCCGATGAAGTCACATTAGATAGGTGTCACTACCCTGCTAAAGTAGTTATGACACATGGCAGGATGCCACAATCCCTGGCTTGCTCCACCCATCATTTAAAAGAAGCACTCGTCGAATAGACATATGTTGACATTGTGTAGCCTGTGCTCATCTATTTCCTTTGCTGTTGAAAAATTGCTCCAAGGAGACACATGTAACTTGCATTATTTCTAGTACCAACTGTGGGGCCTGCTAGAATATGCGAAGATGAAGCCACATGGAATGTAGACAGACCTTGACTAAAAAATGAAGGGAAGCGGATTTCAAATGTGTGCGGAGCGGACACGTGGTAGTGCTGCGGGGCCATTTTGAAATGTGAAGGGAAGAGATCCTTCAGGGAGCGGAAAGTGGACATGTGGCGAGGCAACAATGTTTCTCAAAAATGGGCTGAATTACCTTTAATGCAATGTTTGGGCCGATACTTTAACAAAATAAAGCCCGCAGGGAGCTCGATGAATATTTATTCACAACTTTTGGTGACTATCAGGGGCATTTTGCTTGAGGAACGAAGAACCCAAAATTTCTCTTTGGTTCACATACTAGAGTTCCATCCATTGGCAACCAAATTAGAGCTTGGAAAGGGCCTCCCACAGAGGCGACCAATCATCTTCAGATGGTCTCTCTACTTTGCATAGATTCTCATGCGCTTTGCCTAGGTCAATCGTTTCTTTATGAGGTAGAGTATCAAGAAAACTTGCCCCTGCTTCACAATGGAATAGTAGTTGTGCAAGAGAATGGATGACCCCTTCAATGTCTGCTGCAATAGGAGGATGGCTGAAATTTTGGAAAGCGTTTGGGTCTTGCTCCTTCTCTTCAATTCTTTCTACAATCTGTTTGGTCGTGGCTATTGACCCATCTTCAAAAAATGAAGATGGCAAAACCATCCCGCTCAGCCGGGAGAAATTTTCCCGCATGACATCTATTGTTTGGTTCAAGGTAGTTGCGGCTGCCTTAGTCCGCTACAAGGCCGAGTGGCAATGGATGAACTTTTTTTCCATATGAGTAGCAACATTCTGATCTTCGATCCCTGCCTTAGCTAGGTCTTCATCATAGACTCAATATAGATTGGTGAGCAAAATCTTTGCTTCTAGAACTATCTCTGAGATGAACCGTGGGAATTGGTCAGTTGTTCAAAGGACCTCCTCCTAACTCAATCTGGTCACTTTTGAGACAAACCAGAGCATTGGTTGTAGTGTCAGGAAGAAGGTTTTAACCTTTTCCCAATAAGAAATATATATCTTCTTGGCCAATGGGATGAGGTCAAGTTGCGTAGAAGAGGCTTCGATAGAGCTCTTTAGAGAGGCGATATATGTGTCCTTGGAGTTAATGGCTTTTGTTAATTCCACAATTTTCCTCTTCATGGATGCCAGTTGCTCCCCGGAGCTGCTCATTTCTTTATGTCAGTTTTCCTCAGCCTAGGCGTGGTTCACCAATTCTCTGTCAAGAGAGGATGTTGTCTCTTCAAGCTCTTTCTCTAACTGGGCCTTTCGGTCGTCAAATTTGGTACCCTTCTCCTGTAGCTTTTGCTCATACTGAGCTCGTTGTTGATATAGCACCTCATCTTTTTCCTTCATCCCCTGCTCATGTTCAACGCACTGCCATTCAAACTCTTCATTCCTCAGCTACAAATTTTGTTCCACAAGAGTTAATTGGCTCTGGTACTCCTGACTCTTAGCACACAACTCGTTTATTTTAGCGAGGTCAATGGATTGAGCCTTTGCAAGTTCCTCCTAAAGTCTATTCTTCTCTACCTTTTCTATTAGTGCTCTCTCTGTCAAGTGCGTAACATCCATTCCTAGGTATTTCTCCATTTTTTCCAAGAAACTAGCTCTTTCTTTCAAGGATTTCAGCTGCTCATCCATCTTCTTCAATTTGCAGCTAGTTTTAATGAAATTAGAGGTGACCACTTGTTGTGTTTCCTCCATGAGCTCAAATTTATCCTGTGGATGAGCTACCTTCATGTCAAGCCCCACGACATACAAATCATAATCTTCTAGATGCATCTCCCCTTGTTGCTTTGCCATGATCAGGTACATGGTTGAAAATTTCAGCATTTATTGAGTCTCATCATAGATAGTATGCACCTTCGATTCTGCCAGCTTGTAATCATCCTTGGATTTTCTCTTTTGAATTATACTTGCGCGCGGATCCTTTGTAGCATCATTTTATGCAATAAAATTGGTTGATGATGACACTAGCCCACCTACGAAAGGAGCTTCGGGAGGTAGAGCATATGCATAAGTAAGTTTAATAGACGTAGGTAGTTTCTTCTTCTGAAGAGTGACGGTCTACGGGGAGAAATGAGGCATATGGTAAAGCTCGGTTTGCAAACCAATATAAGGTCTTGTCATTTTCCAAGGTTCCATTGGTGAATTGGTAGGATGACTCATGGGTCGCAGTGGCGAGGGAGTAGTCATTGTAGATTTCGCTTGTTGTGAGAAAAAGGGAGGATTCACGGCGATAGTAGTAACATGGGTGCCAACAATGGGTAAGCTTTCAGAAAGTGAGGAAAAAAAGGAATGAGTGGTAGTGGCTAGTGTAAGGGTTCGCAGAGGAGTAAAGGTGAATGGATTCACCTGTGCAGTCTGGGAGAAACCTCTCGCAATCATTATATCAAAAGTGAGAAAAGAAGGGCCAACATCATAGTAGGGGGCACCACAAAGATAGTGGAGGATACCAAAGACTGAGAAGCAAGAAAAGTAGGAGTGAATGTTACCTATTGACTAGTCGACGGTGGCTCCTAGCTTGTTGCGGGTTCCACATCCTTCTCAGGCTCTTGGCTGGCTTCCAGCACTTGGCTTGCAGCGGGTTCTTGTGAACCTTCTCCGATAATATTTTTTGTGTGCTATCGCTTTGCAGACAGTGTTTCTCCATCCTTAGCAATCTCTACCGGCTACTGATGTGACACTCTTGTTAATTTAGAAGCCCAAGTGAGTGACTGCGAGGTCCTTGAATTATTGAATTGCACATTTGAAGCTACATAGGAGGGCCGCCCTGCAAAGCTTTTTTCTTGCTAAGTGGAAGACATTGGGGTCCCTGATTCTTCTTCTCCTTGTTGTTTGGATTCATCTCCCAGGCTTTCGTTCCCTCTAGCGCTTGATTCGAAGGTTGGGTGTCCGTCATCCCACAATTTTTCAAACTCCTCATCAGCTTTCAAGCTTCCATAAGGGGCTTCAAGCTGATTTGTTTCTTGGCAATATATCCAGAAGGCTCTCATTTTCTCTACAGTCCATTGCTCTATATATTGCAACTTCTTGTACATGGTGGTCCCCATCTTGGGATTCTCATTAGCCACCCCCACAATGAAGTAGAAATTATTCCATGGCTTCCTATTATCCTTTATGGGAATATGCACTAGCTCAACCAAATACTCATCCTTATCTTCCAACAGGTTATGCCTCTTTTCCCAGTAGGGTTGAGGAGTGTGAGTAACCCTCATATGTGCATGTGGCAGATCATTGAAAGGATGATACTATCATTTATCACATATCAAAACCAACCCTAGATGAGCTAGCTTATCTTGCAATAGTGGGT
The DNA here is from genome assembly GCA_007258455.2 of Sequoia sempervirens. Lineage (NCBI taxonomy): Eukaryota > Viridiplantae > Streptophyta > Pinopsida > Cupressales > Cupressaceae > Sequoia > Sequoia sempervirens. The sequence continues at coordinate 657,614,416 of VDFB02058242.1, read as the reverse complement.
GTGTTAGCCTCTTTGCCAAGGTCACCATTTTGAAACTTATGGGTAACTGGAGCCATCCCTTCCTCTCCAGGGGTCCTTTGCAAAAGTTGTAATCGATAATGCATTCTTGCAGGTACATTTCAAGAGCCAGCACTCTATCTGTGATGTAGGCCAGGAGTCAGAATGGTTGTTCAGTGAAACCCCGCATTTGGATGATTATGAAATCCATGTTGAAGAACTAGTCACAGGAGTAAAGACTTGCATATATCCTGTTTGATCCGTGTTGAGACAGACCATGCCCATGCCATCTTCTCCTTGCAAATCTTTTAAAATCGGAGTTAGAAAGAAATCCAAAAATACATAGTAGTCAAATGTTGCGGAGAGTAGAGGTGTCCATGTGGATACCGGCTTTCTTCTACCCTTTTCATCAAAAATAGATAAACCCACATACTTGTTGAAGAAATCAGGGTTTTGATGCAAAAACATATGGGCAAGAAAAGAGAGAAACCTAAACTTCCATTGCTCTGGGTAATTCTTTATTTTCCCTACCATTTCTTCTATGAGGTAGTCTATGAAATCATACCAAAAGAAATCATGTTGCTCACAAAATTAGAAACTTGGCCCAAATTGAAATGCGTGCACCTCCTGGTTTGTGTCCAAGCCACAAAAAATGCTAGCATGAAAAGTTATCTCTTAAGTCGTTCTCAAATGCACCGTGCGACACCGGGATACTTGGCGGGTTTTGGCTCATCATTCCCTTCTTGTCGGTTTCCTTAATTAAAAACTAAGGGCCTTTCCTCATTCCCCTCCATGTGTCTTCTCCTTTGTCAGAATTGAATGCCTCAATCCTCTCTTTTTTGGTGGATGGGTCCGAAATGCATAGCATATGCCAGATAGCCTACGGGCTAATATTAAATGTTAAAGTTCAACCCTCAATGTTGTGGGTGCTTGGATTGTAATGTTGAATGGCTGCATCAACCAACTCTGGGCAATAGTGCACTAATATGACCATGTACTGCGGGAGCCCACTGAGCCATATTTTTTCTACTGTTGATATCTATTTTTTGGACACCTTCATCCTTTCACAGGCCCCCTCTCTCAAAGACTTGGGATTTTTTGTGAGGTGTGGGTCATGAATATTGCCCCAATCCTCCTGGACCTAAACCTGGTTTATGTAATTTGTGGGCTTATCTAGTTCCAGCGTGTTCACCCAGTTTGGCTTGTCTGGTATACCAGGCGTAGCATACGAAATGTTTTCATAGATATTAACAGTGTTTGATTCCCGTATGGCTTTGAGCAGAGGTTTTGTTGCCCCACCCTGTATCTCTTGCTATGAACTCTCTGCCATTGTATCTTTTAATGGAAGCTTTTGTTGGGCTTGAATTATCTGCAACATTTTCCTTGGCTCTGGATATGCTAAAAACCTATATTTACTCGGCTTAGTGTATTTGAAAAGACTCTTAAGCATTTAAAATTTTGCATGCGATACTTAGCTATCTTTTCTCAATGTGGTAGACGAAAGTGGCCTTTTGCATTTAATTCAGCATGTACCACCCACCCTTTGGCTTGTGCAAAGATGGATTACATGCCATTTTGAAGTGATAAGAATTCATAATTGTCTTGGCGATCGTGTGATACAGCGTGATTTCTTTGGAACTTGGGTTGGAAATTTTCTCTCAGCTTAGCATTCATATGCGCTGGCAATTAGTATTCCGAACGGAATGATTAAGCCAAAGCAAACTATTAGCACCTAAGAAGATAAGAATCTTGCCTTGGGTTTTGGGAAATGCCTAAGAAGTGACACCATAGCTTCAAAACCGTGCAGCTCATCGCCAATGAACGCCACCATCTTAATCTAATTTAATTAGCTCTCATTAACTTTGCATGCATTGAATCGTACTTAGCAGGTGCAACTGGTCAGGAAATTCGAGCAAGCTTAGGCACAATTCTCAAGTTGGTACTTGATTATCATCACGTTTTTGGAAAGCCCATTACCACACCTTTCCTCACTTTTTCTATAAATAGGCATCTAAGTGGTAATGAAATCACACTTAGCATTTGAGTAATCTTTAGTAGTAGGTTATTGACTTAGCGTTTGGCTTTGGTAATTGGTGAAGTATCTTCATAGGCTAGGCTTTAGGCAGCTTTTAGTAATAGTTACCAGATAGTTGCAGTGCGTCATCACCATGAACACCCCCATTAGGCTAGTGTCACACAAATCACAGATGATATTTCTTGATGAGATTTCCACCAGACATTTGAAAAGAATGACGAAGAACAAACACTCCTTGACTCTGAAAGCCATGAAGTGGGTTCTAGTTCGAGACTGCCTAGAATATGAGGACAAGTATCGGGTTAATACCGACATTTTCTCGCACTTTGTCACATACATGTTGGATATTGGAATCCCTAGGCCATTGTTGTTGAAGTTGGTTAAAGAAATCTTCCCAAAGAAGTATCTGAACTGTCTTGGCGAGGTTGTTGCTAACACTATGTACGGGGTAGGCTTGCCCATGACAAGTGACCTTAGGCACTACATTGAAGAAGAAGCGGTCATCTCGTGGTTGTCGTTCCTGAGCGAATTTCATCTTTAGTCAAAAAATGAACACCATGAAAGGGTTGGTCATGCATTCTATTTTCTCTTTCATCTTTATAACGCAGTGTCATTCTATGACATTGAATGGTATATTGATTTAGGGAACTTGGTGTTCCCTCCGCCGCTGGTTGTCGCTCTTGTTGATATCGTTGTCGTTGTTGGTGGTGCACCTACTAATGAAGACATAGTGGACGTTGTAATTGGTGTGTCTATTACTGCCACACATGTTGTTGGTTGAGAATGCCCCTTTCTTTGATGTCTGCTCTTAAGGATATAATACCCATTTTCTAGTTTTTGTATATATGCCTAAAAAAAGGCCTACGTATAGCATAGATGTAAAGGAAGCAACATATAGTCATATGCTTTTTGAAATATGGCCCTCAAGCCATTTTCCATGTGAATATAAAAGTGTATATATAATGAAATATAGCTTTATAAAATATTTGGCTCCTTTTCTCTTGATATTTTGTAACATAAATTTTTGTTCTTTTCGGCATATGTGTTTGATTTCTCCACATGTGGGTATTATTTTTCTTTGTTCACCCTGCTATGAATTGATTTTCCCTGCTCTCTACAATGATGAATTATTTCTCTACCTTGAAGCATGAATAAATTAAAAAAATCAGCCAATAGAACAAAAGGAAAGAAAAAATAAAAAACACTATACATATTTACACTAGTAAAAGCGTGCAACTTAATGGAACAATTTAAGATGAATCCTGTTGACTGGAATTCCTAATGCCTCATGTTCCATATTTTCCAATTCAAAGGAATTATTCTCTTTGTACTTAATTATTTTAAAGGGGCCTTCCCAAAGGCTATCAAATTTATTGTGTTGACCTGGCTTCGTAGCCCTTTCATTGAATTTCAGCACTAAGTCCCCACACTTTAAGCCTTGGTTGGACGCTTTTTTGTCAAACCATCGCTTAACCACCTACTAGCAGTTAGTCATGGCTATTAGGGACTTCTCCCTTTTTTCTTGTACTTCCAATAATTCGGCCAGCCGAACCTCCATGGCACCATTTTGCTCTAGCTTGAGGGATTTCAGCAATTGGAGCGCTGGAATCTCCATGGATATAGGCAATAGTTCCTCTTTGTCGTACACCAGCTCATAAGGTGAAGTCTTAAGGACCTTCTTAGGAGTTATGCGGTCTACCTAGAGCACCGCTCGAAGGTTTTAATCCCATTCTTTATGGTGCTCCAAACCAATCCTTTTGAGGAGTCAAACTAGGTTCTTATTTGTTGACTCAGTTAGGCCATTACACTATGGGTAATAATTTGACGACGTCTTCAAGAATATGTTATTTTTTAGTGTGAAGTGGCATACCTTTGTGCCTAGAAAAGCTCTAGTGTTATCAAAAATGATAATTTTTGGAGGGTCGAACCTTATCACCAGTCCTTCGAGGAAATCCACTATCTCTACCTATGTTCCATTTTTAAGCAGTGCGGCTTTTGTCCACCTTGTGAAATAATTTATAGCCATCAGGATCCACCTGTGTCAGGTGCTGGAAGTGGTATTGATTATCCCGATGAAGTCCAAACCCCATTGTGCAAATGGCTTGTCCACTACTATAGGTTTGAGAGGCATCGCAAAATTCTTTCTTCTTCCTATAAAAAACTGGCATTCCTTCCAAGCCTTTACCAATGTGAGTCATTGAAAAGTGTCGGCCAAAAGTAACCCATGCACATGATCTTGAGGGTGGTGGTCTTAGCAGAGAAGTTTCCACCCGCAGCACTGCTGTGGAAACTGTCTAAGATTCTCTTTGCTTACCTGGAGGTAACACATCTCAGGAGGATGTTGTTGAAGTTTCTTTTGAAAAGGACCCCTTCAATTAACGCATATCCACAATTCTGTAGTCGATAGTATCTCCTCTTTTTGGGGGAAAGACCTGGTGTATGCTTCCCCGTTTGCATAAATTTCACCCTATCCATTAGCTAGCAGCTTTCGAACTCTGACTCATTCATTAGAATAAGTTTTGGTTATTCTTCTTCAACATCCACTTCTTCATGTGCCAAGTACTTGCACAGTCCTCTTCCTCAAACGATTTTGGTGGGTTTGACTTCAATGTCATATTCGAGGATCTTGGTGATCCAATTAGCTCTTTTTTATATGATTTCTCCCTCCATGATGTATTCACACACACTAGAATGCGCGACATAAACTATCGCCTTATTGCAGGAGATTAGATGGTGGAACTTTTTAAGTCCCTTTACTATTGCAAACGCTTTCCTTTCAAAAAATTATAATTTGTCTCATATTCCTTCAGGGTCTGGGAGTAGAATGCCATTGGATGTTCTCCCTTTCCTTCATTGTCTTTTTTACTTAAGACAGTAGCTATACTTGACTTGCTATTGAATACATACATTATGAAGTCCTTAGATAAGTTGGATTAACCAGTACAAGAGCTAAAGAAATAACATCCTTAACTTTTTCAAAGGCTTCTCTGGCTTCCTTTGCCCACTTAAATGCTTGATCCCTTTTCAACATCAGGTTGATTGGCCTAATTATTCCTATGAAGTCAGAAACAAATTTTCTAACAAAATTTACCTTCCTTAGGAAAGACTAGATGCCTTTCTTGTTAACCAGAAGGGGAAGCTCCTTGATGGCTTTCACCCGCTCAGGATCAATTGAAATTCCTTCTTTGGACACCACATGTCCCAATAGCTTGCCTTGTGGCACTCCAAATACACATTTTTTTGGATTCAGGGAAACCCCAAACTTGTTGCATTTTTTAAAAACCATTTCTAAATGATCAAAATGATCATCCTTAGATTTAGAGAACATAGTAAGATCATCCAAATAGATTAGGATAATCTTATTGATTAATTCATTGAAAGAGATATCCATTGCCTATTGTAAGGTAGCTCCTGCGTTGGATAGGGCAAAAGGAATTTTAGCAATACGCAAATGTCCCCCACTTTGTAGTGAACATAGTTTTGTGTTGATCCTCTTCTTTAACCCAGATCTGATTATAACTAGAGAAGCCATCCAACAGAGAAAACATTTCTGATCCTGCCACTGTTTGTAGGATTGACTCCATAGAAGGTAGCGGATAATGATCCTTCAGGGATGCTTTGTTTAGGTCTCAGAAGTCTACACACAAGTGGATATCTCCATTCTTATTTTGGACCAGAACCAGGTTGGATACCTACGTGCTATGCTTGATTGAAAAGACAATCCACAACTAGATTAGCTTTGTTAGCTCTTGCGCCATTAGCGCTTCAATCTTTGGGTTCACCAGCCTTTGCTTTTGTCAGATTGGATTTGCACCTTTTTCCAGCTTGATTATGTGCTAGATGATTTTAGGATCGTATCCCTTTAGATAATGATAGGACCAGGCCACTACTCCTTCATACCTCTCATAGAAATTGATGAGCCTTTCTTTATCATGATGCGGGATGCCCTTCCTAATTTTGAGTTTTCTTCCATCTGCAACTTGAAGATCTTCGTAGTTGCTTTTGTCCACCACAAAATTCCTTGTCATTTCTTGCATCATCACAATCGAAAAGGTTTTTGAGAGTGAACAATCCCCTTGGAAGCTTGTTAGATTTTAGCTGAAGGATTTGTCCCTCATAGGCCTTAGCCACCTTCGGTTGGAGTTGATCGGAAAATTCTCCCGACTGCTAGATAAACGAGGCAATGTGTTCATCACTTTGAAACACTTGCCAACTTTGATCATTATCAGGAATCACCGATCGGAATATCACTCCTACAAAGTGCTTGTTGTGAATGAGGTCAGAGATAGGATCAAACTGGGATCCGACTGCTGCCATGCGATCCTTGTCACTATTTTGTTCTCGAGGAATGGTCTGGATGTTGAAGGCTTCAAAACCCTCAACTAGGTCCCAGACCCGGTGCCGATAGGACTCATGCAGACATTATTTTCCATGAAAATTCCCTGGACTTCGTTGATCACCAGTTCAGAATATCCAAACACCATTAGTTGCATGATTCCCATCTGCTCTGCAAGGCTTAAACCTTGTACTAATCCTTGGTATTCAGCTTCATTGTTCAAGCAAGCAAACTAGAAGCGGAAAGACCTTAGTGTCTTTTCATTTTGTGGGGATATTAAACATATCCCAGCTCCTATGCCATTCTTGCTTCTTGCTTCATCAAAGTGAAACATCCATAGTTTAGGTGCTTGGTCGCCTTCGGATCCTTTGGCAACCTTTGGGAGCACTTGATCTTCATCGTAGATGACATAGGTGCCTCGTCTAGTAGCATGGTAGTTTCTGAAAGGGTCTCTATCCATATGTTCACTCAACAGAGCATCCTCTTGATCATTCCAGTCTTTGGTCACCTTTTCATCTTCTAGTAACTCAGCACAATACATTTCTTGCTTGGTGATAGAGGTATGTGTGGCTTCAAAATTGATCATGGCTTCATAGGCTAAATGTTCAGAGTGTAAAGCTTTAGATTCTATCTTCATTTTTGCACCATGCTTGGTTCTGAGGATCAAATGCGACCAATCCAGGGATAGGTATCCACCTATCTTTGAAGTAAATTCTTGAGATAGATAGAGGTTGAACATGGGAGGAACATTTATGATCATAGTGTCTTGCGGCACAGTGATACTAGGGCAAGAAAATAGAGTTAAAGGGAGTGTCTTGATAACACCTACGGTTTTGACTCTTTTCCCATCAAGCTTCATCACTCCCCTTTTTAAGGGTTCATAGTTGAGTCCTAAAGCTTCAGCTATTTTTTTAGGCATAACCATGGTGCTAGCACCAGAATCAATCATGGCATTCTGTAATAACTTCTTCCCTATAATGAGAGTTAAGAAGAAGGGTTGGGGCTTTAGCTTATCTCTAAATTCAATAGGGGCTTCTGTTGTGCTATTTGTAAGAACTTTGGCAGGAGATGATTGATCAATAGCCTTTGCTTTGGGCAACTACTCCATCGACATTGTGTTGACCTCTTCTTGGAGAGCCTTCTATAATAGCGTCTTCTATTTTGAGATGGCTAGAATATCCCACAGGGACACATTAGCAGATGATTTCTTCAATTGTTCCACCACATTGAAAGGTGGAAAACTCAGAGGTTTCTGCTCCTTTGCTCTTGTTATAATAATTTCCTTCCATGACTAATATTGTGATGGTGATGTGGAGGTGCTAGGTATTTGGTCAGAAGCACTTTTAGGTTGCAAACTGGCTAGTTGCGGAATAACTGATTTTCTAGTAAATCTCCTCTTTGAGTGAGTGTTGTAGTCAGATTGTACTTGCGGTGTTTTAGATGCAAATGTATCATTGGAAAACACTACTTCTTCTTCTTCCATCCATGAAAAGAGTACATGGTTGGGGGCGATGTCCGCTTCTTGCTCTAGTGACATCCCTTGCATCTGCGAGGTGAGCACCACATTGTCCATTTGTGAAGAGGTATACACGTAGCTTCCAGGGGTTGACATTGTAGTTGGTTGCACTGCTCCACCACCTTTTGTTGTAATTTTCCATGCGGGAAATTCTGGGGCATATGTGCATCGTTGCAAGGGAAGCACCAGGGGTTGGTGTCATCCTCTAAATTATTTTGACCCGTGTTCAACTCTCTGCTCGAGCTTAAGCTAGCACTCTGTAGTGGAGTGGGTACCAGTACCTTTTGACCTATTTGTGTCTGTGGATTTGTTCGAGTGCCTCCTTGGAACTTATTTTGTTGGTAAGAGGATCTTTCACCTTTATAATTTTGGTAGGCAGGCTTTAGAGGTGTGGCCTGGTTGCACTTGAGGGTAGTTATGTTATTTTCCATAGTCTGCAACAATTCCTTGAGATCACTCATTTCATCTTTAGAAGAGTTAGAGATAGAGGCAACACCTTGTGGCACTATCACATATGCATACATTGACTAGGGAGGTGTAGGCACACTGGTTGATGTGACTTCATGGGCAGGCATCGATATTTTAGGAAATATCAGCATGATGGGTTGAGGTAGCAAGTTTCTAGCATCTATCAAATTATTCTCTGCCTTAATGGTGATGTTGTAAGCACCTAGCAAAGTGGTCCCTTCCAAAGACTGAATCATCATGGAAATGTTGGGGTTGATAGAATTTAGGTAGAATATGAACGCCAACTCAAAAGGTGAGCAAATAGCAACCTGGATCCTCTACCAATTTTTGTGGAATCAGGCATTGAAGTCCATCATAGCCTCTTGGGGGGCTCACTTTATGGTAGATAGTTGATAATATAGTGAGGATCGATCCCCATTGTTTGAAAATATCTCATAGAACGGGTCTCTGAGCTCATCCTAGGTAAGGATAGTGTTAGCTGGTAAGGTTCGGTACCAATCTAACACTCTGCCTCAAAAAGAAGTTGCAAGGAGCTTTAGTGCTACATTCTGAGTGGTGATTTCATGCACCAGGCATACGTTCGCCACATCTTGCAGATGTTTTGTAGGTGTCCTTGAGCCATCTTTGGTAAACTTGGGTATAGCCTTCAAAGCCAAGGTTGGGATAGTAGCCCATACAATGGGCGCTACTGGCGCTACGAGGGGACTTTCGACATCCCATGCTACATAATTCCTATTGGCACTTGGCAACATGGTCAGCGGAACAGGTGGAGGAAGGCGGAACGGTTACCAATTGATTTGCGGCCTATACTGTTCCTAGTGGTTGTACTAGTAGACTAGGGTTTTTTTTTGTTTGGGACCTAGTAACAGGTTGATGGCTCATACACCCTTCTGAAGTGGAAATTCATTTAAGCTTGGTCCCATCGGGCATGCTAGGGAAAGAAACTGTTGATGCCAAAAGTTGGCAAGGGAACAACCCTTTGTAGGAAACTCAGTTTATGGGGGACTTATTACGCTAAACTGGGTGACCTCCATATTTTTAAAGAATTCGGCATCTTCTGTGAATGGGGGTTTGAAATGGGAAAATAAAGCAGATATATAAAAATAAAATCTAACCTAAGGTGATGTGCCAAAACATAGATAATAGGCACAATAAATCATAGATCTAAGGGCCCCATCAGCAATTTACAATGTCCCAAAAAAGCATAAAATAGAGATTAAAGTATAAACAATTCATTCATTGACATAAAATAACTTTGCACACATATTTACTGACAAGAAGAGTCACATGACATGATCTAAGATAGAAAAATTGCATTTAATTTATAGAAGTTCTATGAATAAATAATCCAACAATAGCAACACAGTTTAAAGTTAATCAAATATCATAAGAAGAGCAAAAAGGCTAAATAATTGGGACAGTTTGCAATAATTAAAAAACAATAACAGAGGCCTGGTGTCTTTTTTTTTATCTATGTCTTTCTGCAAAATCCTGGAACCCCTCCTCCAAAACAAAAGGGAGTATATATAGTTGAACGCTCCCATCGCCTTGGCAAGTAGTAACAAAAAATATTTGAGAATCCTTGACAATGATGCAGAATCAAAGATTCTTCCCAGCCGTTGCAATAGAAAGATCCCAACCAAAGCATTTGGTCGTGCCAAGTTTAGGTGCATCCCCCTGCAAATGATGGCAGTGGTCCTGACAAAGTCACATTAGACAAGTATCGCTACCTTGCTAAAGCAGTTATGACATGCAGAAGGATGCCATAGTTCCTGGCTTGCTCCACCCATCATTTAAAAGAAGCACCCGTCGAATAGACGTGTTGACACTACATAGCCCATGCTCATCTTTTTCCTTTTCCATTGAAAACTTGCAGCAAGGAGACACCTGTAACCTGCCTTATTCCTGGTATCAATTGTGGGGTCCGCTAGAATATGCGAAGATGAAGCCATGTGGCATGCAGACGAAGCTCGACGCAAAAACGAAGGGAAGCAACTATCAAATGTGCATGGAGTGGACACGTCTTAGTGCTACGGGGCCATTTTAAAATGCGAAGGGAAGAGATCCTTCGGGGAGGGTAGAGCAGACATGTGGCAAGGTAGCGACGTTTCTCAAAAAGGGGTTGAATGACCTTTAATGCAATGTTTGGGCCGATACTTTAACAAAACAAAACCCGTAGGGAGCTCGATGAATATTTATTCACAAAATCCATGGTAAAAATGTTCGAAAAGATGCTCCATGACAAAGGGGATTTTTGAAAGTGGAAAATGTTGAAAATTGACTAAGTCTAGAAAATGCACACCTTGCTACTAGAAGGAGGCTATGCAGTCAAATGCCTTAGTCATTTTTCCAACACTCGTACACACAACATGGCGAAAGAGTTTGCTAAGATGCACACGTCCGCATCGTCAATGACAATGCTCAAACCAGTCAAGCTACACAACGAACGTGAAGCACAAAGTTATAAACATTTTTCAATGAAAATGATGAAACCATAGCTAAAAGCACCCTTGCTGGCCAGGGGCGCCCATGAAGTCAAAGGGTCAAAGGTAGTCATCAAGTGTTTCCAAGACAGTCATCTCCTCATGCTTCTGCTAGGTTTCCAGTGCATCTTCAAGCAAGAGAACCTGATTCATCGATCACCGAGAAATGAAAGCAGAGACAGGAGATGTTTCATGAGAGAAATATAGTCAACCAAGGAAAAAGCACCCCTATAGGCCAAGGGTGCCCTTCATTTTGAATCACCTGATGAGGTTTTCAAATTCTTTCTATAAAGCATCTGTTATGCACTCTCTCAACTTCGCAATCAATCCAGCTACACGTTCACAAGACCTATCAAGCATTCCATAAACGAAGATCAAGCAGAAAGCACCTGAAAGAAAAGGCATAACAAAGAACATGGAAAATTGGCTAAGTGTTAAGGAAATTATACCTTCCTAGAAATAGGTGCCCAACTTTTTGGGAAATCAGATGCAGTATATAAGCTTAGTAACCTCGAAGATGACCTTCTCCATTTTGATCAATCTCAACAATGACACCGTTAGCAAAGACAACAAAAAAATTAGACATCTGACGACAGAGATCAAATTGGGACCATTCGTGAAAGTTTGCAACATGAAAATCACAAGTCAAAATGTCAAAGGTGCTCCTGCAGGCCAGGGGTGCCCAAGCTTTTGAAGTACCTAAATCAACTTTGAAGATTCATGAAGCTAGTCATTCTTTCTGGGACTGAGCTGGTTATCCATTCCATGTTTTAGCAAGCTCATCAGAATCATCAGCCATCAGTGATCTCAAATCAAAGCACGAAGGGTCAAACTAGAGGAATTGAAGAACACTCAAGAAAATTGACTAAGTCTAGTGAAAAATGCACCTGCTTGGGAAAAGGCGCCCAAGAATCAGAGGCACTAAACTAAGGTTTTGAGCTTTGCAACTCCCAAGCACACTTCATCAGAGATGATTCAACTCAACAATGGATCTATCAGCAACACTTCAAGATAAATCGAGCAACCAAAATCAAGGATCGAACGGAGGAACTTCTTCATAGAAAAAGGATTAAAAATGTTCAACTCCTCAACTTGGATGCCTAAAGTCAAAGTAAGCCCAGTTGACTGAAGTTGAGATATTTTAGAAGCCTTTTCATGTCTAAAACATCCCCAAATTGGTGGAATTTTCTCCAATGAATTCCTGATCAGGAAGATTGACTCCTCAAATAGCATGTCGGTGCCTAATTGATGCTTGCAACTCCAAATCAATACATATCAAGCCTAGGCATCCATTATTCATTATTTCTTGTAGGTTGAAGAGCTCAAACACCAATATTTTCTCTCCAACATCATTTGAAGGATCTGATAGAATCCATTGACAGTGTTCTTCATGTTTTCAAGAATAAGCTGCATAGAGGAACAATATATCAGGGTTTACATCTCTAGGCTTGATTTTCTTGAAGATCTAGAGAGGCAGTTTATAACTTCCAAACTTCTTCCCCTCTTTTCCTTCTATTCTTGTCTTTGAGCTTCTTGCATGTCCATGTAAAGAAATGTTTTTCACATATCTGGTCTTCTAGGTATGATCAACTTAGTATATTCAACAAAACCCACATTTCCAGATTCTCTCAAAAAAAGTTACCTTGCTACCCCTTTTTTTAGGGTTTCTGGAAAAAGTCACAATTTTGAAAATCTAACAAACTAGGTTTTTTTAGTTTTGAAGCACCTACAATACCCATGTGTTATATTTTTCTAGAAAAACAAGCCTCTGGTGCCCCCAAAACCTCTGCCCCGAAGGATTCTTGCATGTACAAGGAAAAGTGACTTTTTGGATTTTTTGACATTCTAGGTTTACTTAGAAAATTATTCCCAAGAAAACTGACGTCTCATAATTTTTCATAAAAATTACCCCTTGGAAAATCTATTTTTAGTTACTATAGAAAACTTTGTCTGAACATATCCATGTTTATAGTCAATAGACAATTTTTTCATAATACAGTACTCTCAAGTTGAAATCAATACCAAAATGGTCCTACTTCATGACTTTCTGAAAACACTTGACACAGACATGCATCAAGTGAAGCCCATAGTAAAGTTGGATGCCTTGGAAGGTGTAAATGACATCATTGTTCAATGGATAGATAAAATGTGGAAGGTAGTTACTCCAATCATAGAGTCGCCACCTGTTACTACCACACTACCTTCCACACTTCATGTCAACAAGGTTGGATGATGCAATTGTAAAGAATATTGAATATCAACAGAAAATTGCAAGTGGTGAAGAGATGTTGTGGTGACACATCATCATCCTACAAAGCATTAATTTTCCAGAGGCATAGGAAGTCAACGACTGGCTAGAGGAATTGTTGACTAGAGGTGATGAGGTGTAAAACACCCAGTTAGGATGTCCTACCCCTCCAAAATAGCATTTATGACAAACAAGAGTTAACTTGATGCCTCTTTCCAAGTTAACTAGCTGTCCCATTGATCATGCATGTCTATCTTCACTAATTTTGGATGTCGATTTTGGAGGCACTTTTGTATTTGGAGTTCTCTTTTCGTTTAGATTCAGTTAACTGAAGTAGATTTCAGTTAACTGTTAGGTTACCTACTTTTAGACATTGGAATAAATCTTGCAGATTGGCAAGAACTCATTGTTAACTCAAGGAGATTTTAGGGTTGCATACTCCTTTGAGCTTCTATAAATAAGAGCCTTTACTCATTATTATGTAACTATTATTACTACACAAAATTGTTGTGCCATTGTGCCATCAAGCTTGCTGGTCAATATTTGTTCACTCTTGGATGAGATTTGCTTGGTTTGATAAGCAATTGTGTATGATTTCATACCTTTTTTGTCCCAAATCTTTGTAAAGTGTTAAGTGAGTATTGAAGAAATAAATCAAAAGGAATATGCAATTTGATCCAAAGTTTCAAAGTCTATCAACATTTGTTCTCATAACGTATTGTTTCAATCTGCCCCTTGGATAGGTTTCGTCAACTCAAGAATTTTTTGATTAATGGTTATTGTTTAGTGTTTTTTAATGATATAGATTTCATCCTACATCTTTGGCAGGTGTCATCACCTCCTCAGAAATCCCATTATCCAATTCATTTTTATTTGTTGTTTCTAGTATGTTGGACCTCATCCTACACCTTAGACAGGGGTTCCTCCTCCTTGGCAATCCTAAGATTCAACTTACCATACAAGTGTTTATTTGTATAAGACCTTATTTGATCGTAGATCTGAAAGTTCAGAGCCTTCAGACGCATTCTGAGAGATGGTCAGCCCAAGTGATCCAACCATCCCATTCCCACTCCTATGCAACTCTTTCTCTTTTTATCTTGAGGAGGTAGGATAGATTAAAACTTAACTTAGTTGTAGTTAAGATCTGCAAAAACTAGAGAAATCCTTAGTTGCAACGCATTGTGTTTATGCACCCTTGTGTTATGTTGCTAAGTAAAAAAGATAGGAACATTAGTCCACTTTACTTTTACACAAACATCAATAAAAAGAGGGAGCTTCCCCTCCATAATTTGAAGAGCATTCATTACACACTATGCATAGCTGTCTGTTTCCAATAAGCACTTCAGAGGTGCTAATTGAAATGCCAACACACTCAACAGTGCATGCATTTAGCTTATACAATGTGCTATATCTGACACCTCTAGCAATCACCATAGCACCTCTGACCATCTTGCATCATGCATCAGAAAATACTACCTGCACACCTACATCTATTAGTTTGCTTGCAGATAATAGATTTTGTGCTAATCCAGGGATATGCAACACACCATTAATCCTTTTTATTCTACCATTAGGAAATGTGATTTTAACTTTACCACGGCCAACAATGTCTAAATGAGAATCATCACCCAGGTACACCTTACCTCCATCGAATTCTTCAAAATTCACAAAACCAATCTCTATTAAAGGTCATATGGAAAGATGCACCTAAGTCAATTAACCATGCATCATTACCTACACGAGTTGCGAAAATTGTAATGAATGCGTCACCATCTTCCTTCTCGGACTCATAATCATAATCAAATTTCTTCTTTTTCTTCTTCTTTTCTTATTTGCATTCCTTATGAACATGCCCAAGCTTACCCCAATTCTAGCAAATAACTTTGTAATTTCCAAGAGATTTAGATCTCCCCTTGGACTTGGATTTGTCATGCTTCTCATTCTTCTTTCCTTTTTCCTTAGGTCTTCCACAAACATTTAGGGCCTCTTTGTCAGTGATGAATACCTTCCTCCTCATCTCTTCAGAAAGAAAAGAACCCACCACATCTTCAGTCTTCAAAATAGTAGAAGTACTCCCAATAGCCATAACAAGAGAATCCCATGAATCAGGCAAAGAACAAAGCAAGATCTGAAATTTCTCCTCCTTGTCCATTTTGACACCAATTGATTCTAATTGAGCCACCAACATATTGAATGCTTCCAGGTAGTTTTTGATTCATCCACCCTCTTCCATTCTCAAGGAATACAACTTATTCCTCAAGCAAATCGTGTTCACTAAAGATTTGGATTGATACATCTCACCAAGCTTCTTCCATAGTTTCTGTGCAGAGTTCTCCTCATGGACATTAATTAAAATAGAGTCTGCCAAGCACAATCTAATTAGACCCTTGGATTTACGGTCCATAACATCATATTGAGTGCCTGAGTAGTATTTGCAGGCCTTGAAATATTCTCATTAATAGCATCCCACAGATCTTGATCTAGATCCATAGATCCTCCATCTTCAGCTTCCAAATTTCAAAATTATTTCTAAAAAATTTCTCCACCTCTATTCTCCTTGAAGAACTTGCCATTTGAAAATTCTTGCAACAAGATCACAAAGTGTCTTCTACACAATATCCCACTCAAACCTAGATTATTCCAAAAAATCCAACAACCCACAACTGAAACCAAAGGTGATTAGGCTCTAATACCACTTGTAAGGAAGCTAAGGTAGCAGAAAAACTTCCTACATTAATCTTGAGAGGAGAATAATGCAAAAATTTATAGATATTTAATAGTTACAATAACTTAAACATAAATAAACATAAATATCATGCATACCACGACATGGTGATTTACGTGGGGAAAAACCTTTTGAGAGAAAAACTCCACACTCCAAAAGCTACCCAATATATTATTCAGTAAATCACAAAGATTACAATATACTTGTGTGCAGCCATGGTATGAGGGTCCTCAAAGAGAACAGTCTGGACCGTGTAGCAAGAGTCACACAACAGAAACAACACAAAATATGGAGGCAAATGCAGATCAAAACATGCTCATTAACAAAAATCTCAGTTACAATCGGTCAGCAACATCCGGGCTTATAGATTTAGTTCACAGGCCTAATATAACATGTTAAAAAATACATTCCAATATGCTCCTATATGCAACCTGAAATCTTATGATTCTAATCCAATACTTATCTACTTATTATTCCTACCTTCCTAATGATCTATTACAAGCTTTATATCACATCCACGGGTCTAGAAACATCCGCATCGGCCAAAGATTATTACAATCTCCAATGAAAGAAATTGTAACATGTGCATGAACAGGTCGGGCTCAAATTTGAATTACTCCTCGATGAATGCATAGGATGAAGTGTGGACCTATAATTAAGGTCAGGGACACTCCACGAAACATTTAAAATCACACTGTTAAGATCCGCAAGCTATGGGAACGATCCACCAACGATCAAATTAACCGTTCAACTTGAAAATTATTTTGATGCTGGCACAAGAAACTTCCATCAAATCTAGAATCAATAACTTGTCGAAAAAACATCCAATCACACTCAAATCTTGGAATAAGGAAAATGAACATGTTCATGATGTACACATGGATCCACAGGGTTTGGTGAGAAAATATGGCGGATCCACCAACATGAACTGAGCAAGAACAAAATAAGAACAAAAATTGAAAGAAAATATTTTTGGTGTATGCAAGATTGCCAAGAACCAAGGATGCTCTTGCATCAACTTGCAGAGCAAGCTTCTCATAGGAGTATCACCACATGACTACTATCAGCCTCTTAGAATACATCACCGTCTCTCTACCACAAGCATAATACAACGCCCTCATAAAATAGGGTTACATTCTAGGTCAAGACAAGCCAAAAAAAATCCACCATTAGATCTAAAACCTAATAATTAATGGTGTAGATTTACAATGTATCATTTATCTAATATATGTTGGCCATTTTAGAAGTTTCCTGAAAAAGTTAACAAAAAAATGTTCACACACATCCCACTCTCCCCCCTTGTTGCCATTGTATATTACACCTATCAGTGTAACTAGGAAATATATATATATATTCATATATTCATATATATATCCTATCAACAATAAATTGTATATAATTGCAAGGTTGAGACACATTTTCCCAAAACCTTAGTTGGTGGAAATGACTCGGGATGATTTGTAACAGCTCAACAACCTCTTCTCCCCTCCTCTTCTCACTTTTAAATCTATCTTTTCACTTCATGTGGTCTCTCTTAGGAATTCTCTCTTTTCTATCTCTCTTGGGAAGCTCTTCTCTCTTTCTCTCAAGCTTGCATAGTTTTCTATAGCTTACTACAACAATTTCAAAGCTCTGACAATGTTCTCTACAACTCCCTTGGCTTTCACAGCTCTCTCCATCTCTCTCTCTTTGAATTCCTCAAGCCTTGCTAGTAATATCTATTTGTCTTATGTTTATAGATTTTTATATCTCGTCTATTTAGCTTTTTATCTATATGTCTATCTGGTTGTTCGTGGAGGTGGATACATCAAAATAGGGGTTTGAGTGAGGCAACCCATAAACAACCCCAACATTTTCTCTTAGTCTTATGTGTGTAGGTATTGAATACATTCCTTCACAAGAGGTTTCATTACTCGGTTCGTTGTGAGCATTATCTTTATCTTCCTTCATTTTATCATTTACATTTCACTTAGTTTACTTTAATTTAGTCCATGTTATTTTCTATTATTTTCCTATATTTCAAGAGTTCCTAGTAATCAAGATTGATAGTAGTCATTTAGCTATTTTCTAGGATATTCTCAATTTTTGGTTAGTATAAGATGCTAGTACACTGTGAGGACATCTACGAAAAAAGAAAAAATACAAATCAAATATTTTCCCTTCTAAAATAAATAATTTTGGGCTGCTTCCCCGAACCCCATTCCATGTCATCAAAGTAGAAATAATACGCTGGCCTTCGGCCTACTTGTTTATACATTATTTCTTATATTTAGCTTATTACGTTCAAAATGCATTTACTATCTTCTCTTATTAGTTCAATTTCTAGTTTTATTCAAAGTGCTAATGATGTTCCATTCTAGGCATGTGATGGTGACTTGGCTTTGCCTATGTCACTCTATGTCTTTGATCCTTCTCATAAAATTTCTCTTATTTCAAAAGTTTTTTTATTGCAAGAAGATGAAATTTTTGATACTTTTCTTAATGTTACTCTACCATCTCTTCATTCTAATACACTCTCTTCTAGAGGTGATGTAGTAGTGAATGATGAATCTCCTCTCACATCGAATCCTCTAATGATAGATGTTGAGCATATTTCTTTAAATAATTCCTATGTAAGAGATAGGTCATTTATGTGAATCTAACTATTCCTTCTCCTAAAAGGATTTATTTTGTTCGTGGGGTTCCTATTGAAAGTGATACACTAGATCTTTACATGAAATTTTGTAATCTAAGGATCCCTCTTATAGAGCGGTAGCCCATATTTATAATACTAGAAGAAATCAATAGAATCTTAATCAACCTACTTCTTTACCACCCAAGATATCACTTTGTGTTACTCCTGCTGAGATGCCACCTTGGGATTTTCTTTAGACTATCCCAATCTACCAGGACATGCTTTAAGAAGATTTGCAAGATATTATTTTTCCTTCTTCTGCTAGAATGATGAATGTTAATGTGTTGATAGATCATATTTGTGTGGATTCACCAAATATCACATTTCATCCAAATAAACTCTCACCTTTGAAAGTACAAAAGCAAGAAGATCCTTTGATGATAATAGTTTACATTAATAATTTTGGCATTAGACATGATTTTGTTAACACCAGTCCAATGCTCAACATATGTAGCATTTATCTACTGCCTAAAATTAAAGTTGATTCAACCTCTCTTACTGCCTCTTCCTTATATATTCATGGGTTCGATAGTGTCGATCGACAAGCCTTAGGCATGATATTCTTTCCTTTAAGTTTGGGACCTGTTATTGTACCCACCCTAGTATATGTTATGCCAGGGTCATTACCATATAATATTCTCTTGGAAAGGCCATGGGTTCATGCTTTGGGAGCAATTAATTCTAATTTGCATCATTCCATGAAGTTTGTTTGCTAATAATGAGGTGATTACAATCAAGGTTGAGCTTGATGGTGTACACTTATGTGAGATGGTAGCTACTGGTCAAGCTTTGATTGCACCTACTCTTAAAAATTGTATCCCTTTATTATCTTCTTGTAGTGTCATAAAATTGCACCTCATGCAATTTCACATACATTCTTGTACCCGCTTTAGTGTCCACTCCCTTAGCACTTGTGTGGGTTGATTTAAGCCCCTACATTAGCCTTTTTCCCTCTTCAAGATGCTCTAGAACCCCTTTTCATCAACTACCTTCACGTGTCAGCTTTTCATCAAACCTTGTGCTCTTATTTTTTTTTCATTTTGTAGCGTGACATGTCTAGACACTAGCACACTGCGCAGATGTTCGCATGTTGTGCTAGCGTCCTGTGACATTTCAACGATCAAACGACCATTTTTGAACATGTTTTCCACTTATCAGCTTCTTTTGTCGGTGGTAATGGCTCAAGATGCCTTGTAACTTCCCGAGAAGCTTCTTTTTGCTTCTCTTCTCTCCTTAAAAGCTATCTCTTCAATTCTTTTGGTCTAGCTCTCCTTCTTGGTTTCTCTCTCAAGCATTCTACCATCTTGCTCTTGCTTGTACAACTCTCTCATTTGTTATAGCAGCCTCATTTCCATCTTCTAGCTTCTTCTTCTCCTCCTTGGCTTCCATCTTGGACATTCTCCCATATTTCTCAAGCTTGCATAGCTCCATTGCTTGCTACAACAACATTCTCTAAAGTTCTCACAACACTTTTGCAACACTCTTGGATCTTGCAACTCTCTTTGTCTCCCTCATTGGCTTCCTTAAGCCCAAAAACTTCATCTCCTTCATTTCATTTTTGTGAGCATCCTGGGATTCCACATCCCTTATGTATTGCATCCTTACTTTGTGATACGGTTTCTCCTCCTCGAGCAGGGTTTTCTTTTATCACTCATACTTAGTGATGTGGGTTCTACTCTTGAAGTAGGTTTTGCTTTCATCACACGCTTCTTCCATTTCAATTACTCTCTCTCTTTCTCTTTGGTTGTTTGTTGAGGTGGGAACACCAAAATGGGGGTTTGACTGAGGTAGACCCCTATATAGCCCCAACACTTTCTCCAGATCTTATGCATGTACATTTTAAGGAAATTCATTTGTTGGAGGCTTCAACACTTGCGTGGTTGTAAGAATTTCCTTTCTATCTCTTATTCTCTTCATCTTTATCATTTCTACTTTACTTTATTTTAGTTATGTTATATTATGTTGCTTTCTCACATTTCAAGATTTCCTAGCAATTAGAGTAGAAGTAGCCATTTTCCCATTTCCTATGATAAACTTACTTTCTGGTCCATACGAGATGTCTGTGCATCTCTAAGATGCCAACACATTGTGTTGTCATTCTTATTTCGTGATGTCATCCTTTGGACGAAAGCTTGTCAGTTCATCCAGAGAATCTCTGTGATCTACTCTTTCTGATTCTAGAACTTTCACATTGTCCCTTGAGGTAGTTTAGGGAAGTTCTCCCCATGAGGCTCTCTGAGTGAAGAGAAATTGTGAGTAGAAAATACCCCTTCTCTACACTTCTAATACATTTACATCTACTCCAACAATACCTGTTACAAAGGATGTTCTTGAAACAAATGTTCCTGAAGAAGATCCTATCGAAACAAGAAATCCTAAATCTAATCCTTCTACTTATCCTAAACTGAATGCATATATTGGTGATGATTGGGGATCCTTAAACTTCACCAAATCTTATGTCGAGGAGTACAAAGTAGATCTGATCCACTTAGACATCTCGAAAGCATCATTCATGCCCGCTATCAAAGATGATTATTCTCTTGTATCATGAGATAATGTAAACAAAAATTGAAATGTCCTTAATGTTGATCCTCCCCCTTTTGAGGATTTACAATCATGTTATGGTTTAGGACTTAATATTATTTCTAAGGATGGATATAAAGGAAATGTTCTTGGGAACATGGAGCAAGGAGTTAAGGTCCATTTGGAAGTAGCACCTCACTCTTTTGCAAGGGGTTTACGTTACAAGTGTTCTCGTTTGTCTCTATCCCATCCTCCATTGTTTGTTGTTCTTATGTCTTCTTTTGAGTAGTCAAACTTCTCTTCACAAGAGAAAGGGTTGCTTTCTGCTCCTCATCCTTTATTTAAGCAAGAGAATATTTTTTTGAGGCTTCTCAAAGACCAATTAATTACCCTTCCACCTACACATAAGAAGTTCCATACATAAGATAAAATAAAACACTTTATGTTCATATCATCAAGTGCTTGGTCATTCCACCAGTGAATGTCAAGCCTTGAAGGAAAAAATACAATAATTTCTTGATTATGGTGTCATCACTCTTCCATCTGTTGATGCACCTATCTTTTCCTTAGATAACAAGTGATATTGAGGTTTACCTCTATCCTGTTCATTCTATTTGATAAGCATCTTCTCATGAGGTTCTTACAAATCCCTCTTATTGTGTCGCTAGCCGCTATGTGGAATTCATAGCTTTCTTTGTGGTAGAGACACAATAGTATCTAACATGGTTATCCTCACTTGTACACTAGGGGAAAGGAAAACTATTTTTAGAGATGTTCATCCCTCTTGAGGATTTCCTCTCTACTTCTCACTCTTAGAAAAACTTTCTCAAAATTCTCTTGCATCTTGGATACTTGTAGCAACAAAGACTACTCTTGCTCACAAGCTTATCTTGTCTATTATAATTGTGATAGGGTTCTGCTCCTTGTGGGTTTGTTTCTATCACTTGTGTATTATAATTGTGTTAGGGGCTCTCCTCCTTGTTGGGTTTGTTTATATCACTCATCTATTATAATTGTGATATGGGTTCTCCTCCTTCTAGGGTTTTTTTCTATCACTTGTCTGTTATAATCGTGATGGGGGTTCTCCTCCTCGCAGGGTTTGCTTCTATCACTTGTCTATTATAACCATGATAGGGTTTTTCCTCCATAGCGAGGTTGGTTTCTATCACACATCATAGCATCTTTCCTCCATAGTTGGGTTGGTTATACTAGTCTATGGTCACCTAGCATGACACAACTTGCTAGAATATGATCTATCTTTTCAATCATTATCATTCGCATGGGCCCCTAGTGACATAGTAAGCTAGTGCCCAAGTCATGTATTCTCTTCAAAACTTGTTGCTTCCTTGTCTCTTGGATGCATTCTTCTCTTAAATCAATCAATCCTCACATTCTTTTCTCCATTTAAGAATTCTTCTATGTGTTATTTCTTGTTATTTTGGGAATGACACATATTACTGAGACAAACTCCCACATCAAGATTTATTTTATTTTGTTGACTCAAATAATTTTTTTTTTGTTATGTAGCTATGTGTATGTGTTATCCATGTATATGTTCTAACCCCATGATTTAGTAGTTTTTTATTTTCTAACCTTATTTTCTTGTGTAGATCTTTCTTGTCTAATGCATTTGTTTTGTAGGTCTTCACCCTAGGGCATGTTTCCTTGGTTCGAAGAGCTACTTGATTTCTCTATAGTATCCTTTTGGCATCATGATGTTATTCATTTTTAGTATCTTTAATTTAGCGTACATATTCATGTAGATTCATAAGCCCACTAAAGTGGGGGAAAAATATAGTGTCGAAAATTACATACCCTTGCAATTTCACCTACACCTTTTGTATCCACTTTAGTGCCAATTCCCTTAGTATTTGTGTTGGCTCATATTAACTCTTGCATCAACCTTTTGGGAAAATATCTCATATATATACCCAAATACATCCGCTCACATCAATTAGGTTGGCCTAATTAGATGTAAACAAAACAATCCAAAATAGCTTTTGTCGGCACCATACAAGAATTAAAATCATCTTTTTGCTCAAAAAAAATGTGTAATGCTCAATTTCAAGTCAACATGGACCTAAAATAGATCCAACTAACATCCACAATGTATATTTAATCTTCTCAACATATATCATGCATTAGGTCAGCCAGGAATAAGACCTAATCACAAAAACTTCCAATTATACACACGCTTCTCAAAATAATTTCCTTCTAGATTTGATATTTCTTTAGTTTCTCTTTTTGTTGGCATCAGAGAGACTACCTTTAGAACCATAGCCTCAAAACATCCTTCTTAAGAAAATGTGGAATCTCCCACGTTGTTATATTGAATAGAGAGATAATAGTAGTATATAGAGTTAAACTGTATCATTGATAACTTCTAGTTCACTTCACCAAACTTCTCGAGATCTTGAATATAGTTGTATGAGCCAATAATAATGATATGATTAAGAGTGTAGATTTATACCTCTTCTTGCAGTGAAGTGCAGACCCAAAAACTAACATACTAAACCACAACACCATCAACAAAGAATACTTAACCAAATTTCTAATAGATCAACTTTCTGGTATAGTTAGTATTTGTACAGATAACACCAAAAATGCTTCCCCAAAATGTTGACATCAATGAAAACATTGGGTTAGACAAATCAACCTATATATGTACACTTCATGCTCATGTTGCCAAGTTGTATCAATGATGACATACTTCCAAACTTCCAGTACCTCAAGGTTGGTGGAAATGACTCAAGATGATTTCTAATGGCTCGAAAACCTATTTTTCCCTCATCTTCTCATTTTTAAATATAATTTTTCACTTCATGTGGTATCTCTTAAACATTCTCTCTTTTCTATCTCTTTGGAAGTGTTGGTGTAATTAATTAATTAATTATTACACTAACATAAGTTAACTTAGGTCATAAATCATTTAGTCCTAGGTTGCATCATTTAATAAATGGGATAATATTCCCTTATTTGTAGGAGATAAGATTCCTTCTAGAAGATGAGTTGTCCTTCTAGAACTTATCTCTTCATTTAATGATCATCACCATAGGGTTCACATGTTGTCACATGTTGTTAGATCAAGACACATGTCAACATCTCATGCATATTAGGGTTTTCCTATTGCCTATATAATCAGGCATCTTGTTCATTTGTAATATATCTTTTTCATCATATCAATAGAATCTTTAATCAGCATTCCATAGTTACAACACTTTCTGGGTGGTTGATTATCTTTCCTGGCTCAAAGGTCCTCCATCGAAGACTGCAGCTTCAAGGACTGTGCATCCATAATCTCAACATGGTATCAGAGCTTGTCCAGTGAAACATCAACCCTCGATCAAGAAAGTTGGTGTGTGAGATTCTTGTAGGTTGAAGGTTTTCATTGCAAGCTACTTGTTCCACCCGAGGACCAAGCTAATTTCTGAAGTAGATTGAGTCAGATCCGAGCTCGCCATTATCTTCAAAAGGCCTCAAAACCCTAGGATCGCTTGCCCATTCATCAAAATCGGATACATCATCCCGGGAGCTTCAGAGGTATTTTTAGGGTTTGCAAAATCAATTTGCAGCAAAAAATCATCCCAGTCAGTTGTCCTCTGAGGCAAAAAAAATTTATACGCAGGCCATTTTCATTTTCAGAAAAATCGGGCATTTATCTCTTTGGCAAAAAAAAAATTATTATTTGGGCAAATTACTATAGTTGGCAGAAAAATTTATTTCATCGACCTCCATTTATATTCATTGGTCGACATCCTTTTATTTTTTCTACGGGCTTGTTATATATATTCATCCATCGGTATTTATAAAAGATTTGTTTTTTATAAATTAGTGGGCATATTTACATTGATCAACATTTTATTAACCTTTTTGGGGATTGAATAATTTCATCGGCCTTCAATTTTATTTTATTTTGAATTGCTCATAGCAATATTCACAAAAAATATATAGTTTGGAGGTCATTTTTTCGGTCTGCAGAAATGGGTTCCGTCGGCCACATTCATCACTTTGGCAGGAACGTACTGTTGTCGGCCCACTTGGCAGGCCCCACAGTCCCATCACCGGTGTCGTCATTGGAGTCTTCTGCTGGCTGAGATCTTTTGCCGACGACCAGCTCCCGCCGACCATTACCGGTTGTTACTCTACCGGCCGTTGTGTTTTGTTACCGATTGCCAGAGTTCATTCCCGCTGGTGACTGCTACCGACTACCGTTGCCCTGGCTCGCCGACGAAGTCCCACCACCGGCCATTCCAAGCTCCCGTCGGCCCGTGCTTTTCCGGCGGTGTCTCCTGCTAGCGGCACCCCTCGATCGCCGCTCATCTGCTGCTCTGCAGCCGCCAGGGCTGGCAAAATTTTTTTTTGCCACATTTATCAGCTGTGGTCACATCACCGACCAGGTGCCAACACCCAGGGGGTTAGAATTTTGCCCCTGTTTAGCCTGCAAAGTGCCTAATTAGGGCATTTTTTCATTTGATCACAACTTTCACCCAGGATATCAAAATTCAGCAAACGATATACCGTCGGAAATGTCTTTCTGTCTACTTTCTAGTGGTGACATTAGTTCTATGAAATTTTTCTTGCAAAAATTTCTACATCCAACTGAAGACAAAACCCTAATCTGGACTCAAAGCTGCATATCTTCTCAACCGTTCATCGGATTTCGATGATTCTAGGAGCATCAGGAAGGTGATTCAGAGATTTTTTTATCAGTCTAGATCCCCTAATCAGTTTTAGCTCCAGGTACTCTTGCATGAGATTTTTTTAATTTGGTACATTTGATCAATACCCTGGTTATTTTGAAGCTTGGGACAAGATTGTTTGATCCGGGTTGCATCACTTCAGTTGTAAATCATATTTGGAAGTCTTTATTTGCTGTTGAAGGTCAGTGTCTTTGTATTCTTGTGGAGAAAATTCATTATGGGGCTTGCATATTACTCTCCTTCTTTGACTATGTTGCACAAGGGTAACTATTCACAATGGCGAGATGGGATCAGCCACCATCTCCAATCACTTGATTTGTTGCCATATCTATTTGGTATTGTTCCTCATCTGAGTGAAGGTATTCATGAACTTTCTTGGAGTTGTTGCAGATACACTATTTTGGAGATCATTTCTATGCAAGTTGATTGTGATGTTCTGAGTACTATTGATCATTGTGATTGTCCTCACATTCTTTGGACTAAGCTTTGGGAGATCTATGGAGATTCAGATACTCCACCATTCCACGTTGGTCAAAATTTAGAATTTCATTCTTCATATCAAGTTCCCTATGATGATTTTGTTATGCAGGAAGTTGATTTCCTTGATCTTTTTGAAGAGGTTGACAAGGTTCCTTTCGGTGCTTCTTCTTCATCAGAGACAGTTGGTATCCCTTCACAATCTTTGATTCCTTGTCTAGAGTCATCGATTAAGGCTTCCACCATCATCATCCATCAGGACACATTCATTTTTTCAGACTTGGCATTAATGGATGGCTTTGTTTTAGGAATCATTGACTTGGCTACTTCTACAAGTTTGGAGAACATTCTTGAGGGGGTATCACTCCTCTATTCAAAGATTTCATATCTGAGACTTCTTCCCTGTCATTCCATTCAAGATTTGAGGTTTCTTCAACATCCACCATTGGATTTACTTCAAACTTCTTTCAATGGTTTTGAGGACACTTCATTTAGGGGGGGCTATCAAGTCTCCATCACATTCATCATATCACCATCTTTGGATATTGTTCAGCATCAGTTTCTACATCATCCTGGTTTGTCACTCTCTTCATTGATTGTGGCCTCTTCATCATCAGGCAAGGAGACATTTGAGCAGAGTTTAGAGACATCATCGACATCCACCTTTATCCTTCCTTCCTTTAATTCCTATTCGGAATGGGAAGCATCTCTCCACTTGCAGTTGGTTTTGTTTCTTCCGAAAGGGAGACAAGTTGTTTGTCGACATTGGATCTTGTTCTATCTTCAAACACTTCCCTTCTTTGCAGGTGATCTTATCTTTTGGGGGGCTATATAGTCTCTCTATTGTATCCATGTGACGGATGGTGTCCTTGGGGGGTATTTGGGAGTCCTCCATCCTTCCCATCCTATCTCACATTTCTGCATTTTCATCTCCTTTTTGGAGAGGGGTTTTGTTCCTACTGGGTTTTCCCCTTTTCTCTGATTGTGGGAGATTTTCTACATCTATCATGTACATGGGTACCTAACATGGCCTCGTAGCCGAGACCCATCATCATCATCTCTGCATAATCATTGCATTTTCCTCCCTAAGTTGCACTTATGGGGGGGTTTTGGTGTAATTAATTAATTAATTATTACACTAACATAAGTTAACTTAGGTCATAAATCATTTAGTCCTAGGTTGCATCATTTAATAAATGGGATAATATTCCCTTCCTTATTTGTAGGAGATAAGATTCCTTCTAGAAGATGAGTTGTCCTTCTAGAACTTATCTCCTCATTTAATGATCATCACCATAGGGTTCACATGTTGTCACATGTTTTTAGATCAAGACACATGGAAACATCTCATGCATATTATGGTTTTCCTATTGCCTATATAATCAAGCATCTTGTTCATTTGTAATATATCTTTTTCATCATATCAATAGAATCTTTAATCAGCATTCCATAGTTGCAACACTTTCTGGGTGGTTGATTATCTTTCCTAGCTCAAAGGTCCTCCATCGAAGACTGCAGCTTCAAGGACTGTGCATCCATAATCTCAACAGGAAGCTCTTCTCTCTTTATCTCAAGCTTGCATAGCTCTCTACATCTTTCTACAATAGTTTCAAAGCTCTCACAATGTTCTCTACAACTCTCTTAGCTTTCACAACTCTCTCTATCTCTCTCTCTTTGGCTTCCTCTAGACCTTACTAGTAATATCTATTTGTCTTATGTCTTTGAGTATCTTTGGATTTATCACATCCCTTGTCTATACATTTTTTTATCTCTTCTATTTATCTTTTTATCTATCTGTCTATCTAGCTATCTGTGGAGGTGGAAACAATGAAATGGGGGTTTTACTGAGGCAAGAACCTAAACAACCCAAAATTTTCTCTTGGTCTTATGTGTGCAGGTATTGGAGACATTCATTCTCTAGAGGCTTCATTGCTTGGTTCATTGTGAGCACTTTCTTTCTCTTCCTTTGTTTTATCACTTACATTTCACTTAGTTTACTTTACTTTAGTCCCTATTATTTTATGTTATTTTCCTACATTTCAAGGGTTCTTAGTAATCAAGATTGATAGTAGTCATTTAGCTATTTTACGGGATATTCTCAATTTTTGGTTCATACAAGATGCCAACAGTACCATTGTAAATTGTCACCCTTGACAATTTTACCTTATGTTTTTGGTGCAGGAGCACCCATTAGACTTCATGCCTCAAAGAGGCAAAAATGGTCATTGTTTTTGGTTTTTGTTTTTCTTTGATGTAATAAGGTCCTTTTGGACCATTTTCATGTTTGTGAGAGTCTTGTTGAGGTCTGAGGCAGATAGGTGTGGTTTATTTGTTAAATTTGTACATAAGTTGCAAATTGTTGCAAAGCAACTTTTCTAAATTGTTGTCTAAAAGTGAAAAATGGGTGTTAACCCCTAATTCAAAATTTAGTTTGTAACCATTGGAATAGGCTTGGAAATACATAAAAATCTTGATTCCATCGTTGGAGGGGGTTGATTGATGTTTTGGAGGAGTTTAAAGCAATAAAGCGCCTATTTTCTACTAAATTCCAACGTGTTCTTGTTGTTTCTCAATACTATATGGGATGGTACGGAGGGATCATGGCTTGAAACCACTGTGGGTTGAAAGTCACATGAATCTACTTTCAAATAAACCTAATTTCATTCATTTTTGTTAGAATTGAGAGAGATCCATCCATTTCTTTCAAAACTGCCTAAAACCCTAAATAGGGCTGACAATGAGAAAAGAAAAATGTGTTACCCTTCATTCCACCAGTGAAATCCTCTAAAAATTGGTGGAATGGACTGTACCATGATGCTTTTTGTTTTCCCAAGTTTGCAGACTGAGGGGTGGAAGGTTGCACATGCTTATTTGCTGTAGAGTTCCTAGGATCTCTATGCATCATACATGAAGACTAAAGAATTGATGAGTTGATGTTGAAAGAGAGTGAAAAAAGTACATTTTGAACATTGGGAGGTGTGTGAGGATGTATTTAGACCCTATCAATCCAAGGAAAATATTTGATCATTCATTTAGTGTCCTTTTGAATCTTTCCCTAGTTAGTTTCTAAGCCTAAATTGTGAATCAGGCCTAATTGTTGTAGGGACAGTCAATATTTGAATGTTTCCTCCCAAAGTAACCCTATTTGATTTCTTGGTATGTTGAGTAAGGTCAAAAAGGGTACTCAAATCTATTCTTTTCTTGTCGACATCAAACCTACCTAGAAGATTGTGCCAAGTTTTGTCAAATTGAAGTATTACTAGGAGTTGGGTTGTTTGTGAAGGATGTATAGGAAGAATGGAGAGCCTAAGTTTTTGGAGGTCATCCTTGGCCCAGGCATGTCATTCTCAATGTACCTAGGGTGTTCCTTAGGTTGTGTGAAGAGTTTGTTGCAGTAATGCATGATTGGTGCCTTGCAGCCTTGTTGGGTACATGTGTTGTGTGGAAGAAACTTTGAGTTTGAAGAAAGGGGCCTCTAGAATCTTGTTGAGGGTCACGATGAGTTGATTTTATGTTGGGTGAATCCTTGAAAGGGGTTGAAGTCCAAACCTTGGTCTCATTTTCATGTTTTTAACGATTGTGGTTGCCCTACGCCTTGAAACCTATGATGTATCAATGGAGTTTTTGAACAACAAGATCAAGATCTATGCCCTATGTCTTTGAGAGTCTATCCTCTGCCTCTGCCTCTACATAAAATTGGTATCAGAGCATAGGTCTGATATGAAGAAGAAAAATGTTAAGTGGAAAGAATCACAAAGATGCCTCCAAAAGGGAATGACATTGCTAGAGAATTGAGTGAGTTGAAGGAAAAACATGCTAAAGAGATGAGAAAGTTGAAGGAGAGACTTCTGCCCTGGAAAAAATTCAGAAGAGAGGTATGATTATAGGAGACCTAAGTGACCAAGAAGAAGAAGGGGAAGAGGAAAGTTTGCAAGGGTCTGAGGAAGAGATGGATCTTAATGACTTGAGGATGGTAAAGCTTTTGAAAGCAGTCAAGGGAGATGAGCATAAGATCAAAATGGAATTACCTATGTATGGAGGAAAGATAGATAGCGAAGAACTCCTAGATTGGATAGGAGCATTGGATAACTATTTTGATTATGAAGATGTGTCAGAGGATAAAAGGGTGAAGTTGGCCAAGACAAAATTGAAGGGCCAGGCCTTGCTTTGGTGGGATTATGTACAAAGTGAAAGGAGAAAGAAAGGAAAATCCAAAATCACCTCTTGGGATAGGATGGTGGCTAAACTCAAAAATAAGTTCCTACCTACTTATTACACTATTCAATTGTTTAAGAGGCTTCAAAATCTCAAGCAAAAGGAGATGAATGTGAAAACATATACAAAGGAGTTCTATAAGTTGAGCATAAAAGCAGGTCATACAAAATATGATGAAGAGATAGTAGCAAGATACACGAATGGGTTGAGATACAACCTCCAAGATGAATTGAGCCTCACCACTCCAAGAGTGGTCGAAGAATGTTACCAATTGGCCATCAAGGCTGAAGAAAAATTGAAGAGAAGGAAAGAGAAGCAAGGTAGGGGTAGAGGAAAAAATTCTAGAGGAAGAGGGTCATTTTCTAATCCAAGGCAGTCATATGAGAGCCAAGAAGATACAAGCAAAGTCCAAGAACAAGTTGCAAATGCAAGAGGTGGATTTAGAGGAGGTAGATCAGGTTTTAGAGGCAGATTTGGAGGTCAAGGAAGAGGATCTAGTGGATTCATAGGGAGGTGTTACCAATGCAACAAGTTTGAACATCAAGCATGGAAATGTAACGAAGGTTAGGCCTCTACAAGTCACATGGAGGAGAAAGAAGAACTCAATTGGTACAAGAAGAGGACAATGAGAGTGTAAAATCTCTATCACAACATGCTTCTCCAAAATTTGGTAAATCACTCATGGTAAGGAGAACTCTCATTAAGGTACCAATAGAGAATGAGCCACCACAAAGGAAGACTCTCTTCAAGACAACTTGTAAGTGTTTGGTTAAGGTTTGTAGAGTTGTAATTGATTCAAGTAGTACAAATAATATGGTTTCAGTTGAGATGGTTGAAAAGCTTAAGTTTCCAAGAATACCACATACTACCCCTTACAAAGTCTCTTGGTTAAATGAGGGTCAATATGTTTTGGTGAATGAACAAAGTTGGGTGGAATTTAACATAGGAGGGTATAAGGAAAAAATTCTATGTGACATACTACCCATGGATGTGTGCCATTTGCTGCTAGGGAGGCCTTGGCAATTTCATAGGCATGTTATGTATGATGGAAGGAGAAATACTTATGAGATGGAGAAATATGGGGTCTCCTAAACCTTGACACCATTGAAAGAAGAGGATAAAGGACAAACCAAGGGATCTAATGTGATGATGGTAGGTAGGAAGGAGTTCTTAAAAGTAGAAGAAGAGGAGGACATGGACCTTGTAGCCACTCCAAAACCTGCAGATATTATGATAGCATACATGAAGAATGACTTGATTTTGGGGATTCAAGATTGGCTTGAGATGTTGCTATGTTGATAGGAGTGCTCCATTCCTTTCTTTCAAAAGGGTGTATTGGCCATTCTATTTCTTTCATATCAGAGGTTAATATACTTGATCAAGAAACAATTATAGGGACACAACAACATATGGAAGAGATGGGAAGCAAAGGTGAAGAGGTTAAGGATAAGTTGCAAAGGGATGTGAACAAGTCCAAGCACACACCTGAAGTGAAGAATGGAGTTCATTACAAGGGCGAAGGAGATATGGTAGCAAGTAATGATGCAGGTACAACAACACTCTTAGCTAAGCAAAGAGTCAAAGATCATCCATCAAGTAAGCCTCTGAAGTTGAAGCATATCCTAGGTGCCAAAGACTTCAAAAATACAAGGGATAATGTCTATTTCCAATATTTAGTCCATTGGAATGGTTTACCAAATTAAGATGTCACTTGGGGGTCATAGAATGACTTGATCAAGCCTGATCTATTGTTGTAGCACTTTCCTCAATGGGACTTGAGTTTATTTTTCCTTTGGAGTATGGTGCAAGAGCACCCATGAGACTTCATGCCTCAAAGAGGCAAAAATGGTCATTTTTTTTGGTTTTTGTGTTTATTTGATGTAATAAGGTCCTTTTGGACCATTTTCATGTTTTTGAGAGTCTTGTTGAGGTCTTAGGTGGAAAGGTGTGGTCCATTTGTTAAATTTGTACAAAAGTTGCAAATTATTACAAAGCAACTTTTCTAAATTGTTGTCTAAAAGTGCAAAATGGGTGTTTGTTAACCCCTAATTCAAAATTTAGTTTGTAACCATTTGAACAAGCCTGGAAATGCATAAAAATCCTAATTCCATCGTTGGAGGGGGTTTATTGATGTTTTGGAGGATTTTAAGCAATAAAGCACCTATTTTCTACTAAATTCCAATGTGTTCTTGTTGTTTCTCAATACTATACGAGCTGATACAAAGGAATCATGGCTTGAAACCACTATGGGTTGAAATTAACATGAATCTACTTTTAAATAAACTTGATTTCATTCATTTTTTTTGAGAATTGAGAGAGATCCATCCATTCCTTTCAAAACTGCCTGAAACCCTAGTTAGGGCTGACAGTGAGAAAAGAAAAATGTGTTACCCTTCATTCCACTAGTGTAATCCTCTAAAAATTGGTGGAATGGACTGTACCAAGATTTTTTTTTTTCCCAAGCTTGTAGACAAAGGGGTGGAACATTGCACTTGCTCATTTGTTGTAGAGTGCATGGGATCACTATGCATCAGGCAGGAAGACTAAAGAATTGATGAGTTGATGTTGAAGGAGCATGAATAAAGTACATTTTGAACATTGGGAGGTGTGTTAGGATGCATTTATACCATGTCTAGCCAAGGAAAATATTTTATCATTCATTTAGTGTCCTTTTGAATCTTGCCCTAGTTGATTTCTAAGCCTAAATTGTGAATCAAGCCTAATTGTTGCAGGGACAGTCAATATTTGAATGTTTCCTCCCATAGTATCCCACCCTATTTGATTTCTTGGTATGTTGATTAAGGTCAAAAAGGGTACTCAAATTTTTGCTTGTCTTGTGGAGATCAAACCTTCCTCGAAGATTGTGCCAAGTTTTGTCAATTTGAAGTACTACTAGGAGTTGGGTTGTTTGTGAAGGATGTATAGGAAGAATGGAGAACCTGAGTTTTTAGAGGTCATCCTTGGCCTATGAATTTCATTCTCAATGTACCTAGGGTGTTCCTTAGGCTTTGTGAGTATTTTTTTTCAGTAATGCATGATTGGTTCCTTGTAGCATTGTTGGGTACATGTGTTGTGTGGAAGAAACCTTGAGTTTGAAGAAAGGGGCCTCTAGAATCTTGTTGAGGGTTAGGCTGAGTCAATTTTATGTTGGGTGAAGCCTTGAAATGGGTTGAAATCCAGACCTTGGTCTCATTGTCATGTTTTTAGCCATTGTGGTTGTCCTACACCTTGAAACCTATGATGCATCAATGGAGTTTTTGAACAACAAGATCAAGATCTATGCCCTATGTCTTTGAGAGTCTAGCCTCTACCTCTGCCTCTGCATTAGTTTTGTCCACCCTTAAATTATTGGACCTAATTGAGTATTTAATTTCCTAAATTATGCATTTTATGGCCCATTTTTAACAATTTCTAAGGAATTGCAAGCAAGAATCAATTGCATTTAGCTTATACCTTGCCCATAACACTTAAAGTCCTAGAAAATAGGGCTAGGAAACTCATTCCCTAGGTGTGAGTATCCTATTTTCCCTCCAATTTCAAATGTGTCTTTTGGAAATTTAATATTTGCAATTCAAGTGTCTAAGTCGGCCATCAGGATTTAATTTTTTGAGAAAATAAATAAATGCCTATAAATACATAGTTATTGCATCATTTTTAAATCTAACAAGAAATCTATTGGAAAACTTATGATCAAGAGCATTATTGATAAATTCAAGAGTAGAATTTTAGAGTTGTATTGCAACAATTCAAGATCCTAACATCATGTCAAATCTTATGTGAGTTTATATGTGTTTATGTTATAATTGTTTTGTGAAGGCTAACACTTTTGTAGTTCTACGATGAATTCAAGAAATCAAGCAAAGAAAGATCCAAGTCCTTGAGATAATGTGCATGACTTTAGTCCTTCAAGGAAGCCATTAAAGGGTGGTGAGTTGCAACACTGTGTGATTTCATCATTCCTTCTTATACATTATCATTTTATCATTGACATTGGCATTGTGGAAGTGGAAACACTTACATGAGGTTTTATTGAGGTAATCCCCTTAATGGAATAATGTTTCTTTTCTTTGTGAATGTGAAAATATTAGGTTTGAAGAGGATTGAAAGGATCTTGAAGATAATTTATTCATTTTTTAATTTGAAACTCTACATCTTGTTAACCCATAGAAACTCGGTTACATAAATATCCAATAGTGCTTGAAAAGATTTGTAGGAAAGAATCTGGAGCTTAGATCCGACATTAGAGGACTACAAAAATAGATCCTAAAAATCACTTCAAGGACACTCATGCCCTGGGCGTGAGTGTCCTCCAAAATCAGGCTCAAATTTGAACCACAAGTGCAGAATGTCCTTATCTGTCTTGCTAAAATGTCCAAATTTTCCTGTGACTTTATATGTTTTATGTATTTACATCAAAATAGTAAATTGCACTATTATCCTAGTTAGATTATTGCACCTCATCATTAGGACTTAAACAATGAAAAATAGGGTAGAGTTCAA
The DNA here is from genome assembly GCA_007258455.2 of Sequoia sempervirens. Classification (NCBI taxonomy): domain Eukaryota; kingdom Viridiplantae; phylum Streptophyta; class Pinopsida; order Cupressales; family Cupressaceae; genus Sequoia; species Sequoia sempervirens. The sequence continues at coordinate 657,579,519 of VDFB02058242.1, read as the reverse complement.
AACATGAGGTTTTATACTAAATTTGGAATGTTTCACCAAACTTACTATAAATAGAAAGGGAAAATGGGGTGTAATGAACCTACCTATTTTCTATTTCATTCAGGAAATGAGATCATCCAAGATAGAATTAACTTTCAGGCCTTAGGCGAGTCAAATCTATGAAAGATCTGACAATTTCCTTTGTGTGTGTGGACGGGGTAAATATGACTGAAGTGCACTCTTGGGAGACAAATAAAAAATACCTAATTATCCCAATAATGCAATGTAACACTTGGATCTTCAAACTAAAACATAACAATAAGAGAATCCACAACTTCCCTTCATATTTGCGAAATATAAACTATTATAAACATGTCATCAAAAATGTTGCAAAGTATCTTGACAGAAACAATGACAAAAATGATTGAACATGGGTATTGGGAGAAAGATTAAAAATACCAAATGCACTCATTCATGACATGAAAAAGTTGAATCTGGTAGATGAAACATAGGACTATCAAAAATAGTAAACCTCTGGCAGATCTGAGAAGGGGAAAATGTTGTGCACCTGTCACAAAACACTATTTTTAGAGGTTGTCTTGGGACTCATTCGCCTATAGGCGAATGGGTCTTTGTACAAGTTCTTTCCAAAATTTATTTCTAGGTCCTCTACTCCTATGTCTGCACTTCCAAATTCTATGGGTTTCACAGTTGAACAGTCATAAATAAATTTGGGATTTGATTTTTTCATATCTTGATAGCAAACACAACTTTGCAAAATTATCCTTTTGAGATATTCAAATTTTCTTCAACCTATGAACCTGCACATACACAAGAGGGGAAAAATTGTTTGTTTTTGGTGGATGGGGGTTTGCCTTGGTCAAACCCAATTTTGGTAATTAAACCTTGAAATGAAATGAAATAGCATGAAAGGAATGATGAATGAACAACTCAATGTTGCAACTCACCAAACCCTTGAATAAACATTGAAAAGACTGAAATCTTACATGAGATGGCTTCAATGGATGTGGATCTTGATGCTTGAATCTTGCTTTGGATCTTTGACTTGAATGCTTGGATTAGATATTGAAACCCACATCATAATGTTACCTTCGAAAACATGCATGAATGAACATAACTTTGACATGATGCTTGAGATCTTGATTTCCTGCAACAAATGCTTGATAAATCTGCTCTTCAATACTCTTGACAATAATATTTGATCTTGTGAAAGTTCTCTCAATTGTTCTCTTGAAATCTCTAGTTGATTTGATAAAATAACCTTGTATTTATAGACATTTATCCTTAATTTCCCAAAAAATAAACATTACAAGCCGACATTTGAAATCTAAATTTTGGATGATAAAAATACCGCCAAAACATATTTTAAAAATAGGTTCCAAAGCCTAGGGAGGACCCATTCACCCATGGGTGAATGGGTCCTAGTTCCCTATTCCTGTAACACATATTGCTCAAGGTGTTTAATTATGTGTTGGCATTAATTTTTGTCGAGTTTCCCCTTCGAAAGATATAATTTATTAGGCTTTTAAATGAATAATAGGGCTTATTAAGGCCTAATTAAGCTCAATTTAATTAAGAGGGCCTAAACAAGTGTGAAAATGTAAAGAGATACATTTCTCAACACCAAATTAAGGCCTTATTAAGTCCAATTTAATTAGGACCCAAACAAGTGTGAAAATGTAAAGGGATACATTTTTCTACACTACATTTATCCCCCACTTGAGTGAGATTATGACATTGCTTCAAACTCACACTAAAATATACAAATATGTGTCAAGAGGGGTCCAAGTGCACCAATGTTGATGGGATAGGACAAAAAAGATCAAGGAGGTGGCCAAGTCCCCAGGATCCAAGATCCCATGTCAAACCAACATAAGCACAAAGGGACACACACAATATGTATGATATGAAGTAACTAGACAAGATGCACAAACATATAATGTGAAAGACTAAAGAAAGAAAAACTAAAAGAAAAAGGGGTGGATCAAGCCTCAACTATTTTTCCAACTCAATGTGGATCAAGCCTTAGTTGTTTTTCCAAAAACATTTACAAGTGAAACTCACTGTCCACTATGCAAATAACAATGCATGCTCACATAGGCTAGTGAAATCTGTTGTCCACTAGGTGAGCCCCCAAAAGGGTGGAAAATGAGAGAATCTTAAATTAGTCTCCCATAACCATACCAAAGTTATATCTCTAATAACTTTAATAAGGCACCACACAATATGAACTTCAAGCTTCATAAGGATTAACAAGTTGTTTTATGCTAAACACTTATGAAGAACAAGGCTCCATTGGAAAGTAAGGTGTGTTATGCTTGGTGGCCATGAAAAAGGTTTGTAACTTTGAGCTTCACAAGGTTAGCAAGTTGTGTTATGCTAAACACTAATGAACAAAATGAAAATAGGACAAGACATGTTCAAAGGGGTTTTGCTTAGTTCATGTAAGGTCTCCTCTTAGGAAACATGGTGCCTAATGTCTCCAAGAGAGGACAAATCAAGGAAAAAAGATTCACAACTTAGGGAATACCATCCATAGCATTAAAACTAAGAGAAATATCATATGCTCAAAAAATTCATGCTCTTGAAGGATATCAGACATAATATTACCACAAAGAAGATGCGTCACATGAATTTAGAATACCACACTTAGAATAAAAATTCCATACTTCCTAGGAGGTGTATGTTATCATCACTAAGAAGGAAACATGAAAATAATGAATGTCCAAATTTTGTGAGTGTAATGTGTATGTTCTAGGGTTATTCATCCCAATTACCATGATTCTAAACATAATTCAAAGAAAATTCACACACATAAAACACATCCTACCCTAAGGTTAATGGCCAATGGCAGCACTCGATTATTCACCCCACTTACCATGATTCTAAACATAATTCAAAGACAATTCACACACATAAAACACACCCTAGCCTAAGGTCAATGGCCAATAGCAACACTCTCAAGCCCACAACCTGGAATCTCCTTTGACGCAAGTGGAGGGAAACCTTTAGGGGGTGTATGCACTCTTGTCTTGTGAGAGAGGATGGATAGGGGCCTCTTGGAATGGAAGGATAACCCAAATCACCCTCTCCCCGAAAAGCTACAAGTAAAACAAGTAACTTATACAACACCGGGGATTTTTGTCTCATCTCAAGGGAGCCATATGGTGAGTAAAAATATTCAAGGTGCGATGAGCATCCCCTTCACTAAGAATGATGCCAAGAAACTCAGTCAATAAGGGTGTGCCTCTAACTAGTTTATATTTTAGTCGCTACTCAGGGACTTGCCACATCGCGAGCTTCCAACAAGCCATTTAAGGCTTTAAGCAATCCTACAAGTGGTACTAAAAATACCTCACATAAATGTGGGTAGCTTGCACTTTCGGATGGGCAGTGTACGACAAAGGCTAATGGTAGTTCAGGCTTGACTTTCGTCTTATCCTTTTGTATAATGACCCAAGGGAAAACCCGCTTTGGGTCACTAATGATTTCTTATCTAAAGGGTTATAACAAAAGTGAAAAATATAATGTTTTTGATCTCCAAGGTCATACAAAGATGCAAGGAGAGAGCATACACATGTACTTGCTCACACTAGCAAGGGTTCATTAACCTTTAGAAAGCCAAATGTGTGGTGTGACAATGCGAATGGTAAGAAGTGTTTTTGATTCCCAAGATCACTCAAAGTGCGAGGGAAGAGCATACACACCTAAAAACAAAAAGAAGATCACAAGACAAGACAAGCAATGGTTCTTTTTAATCCCCAAATTGAAAGTGTGATAATTACAAAAGACACTTGGTTCTTTTTAATCCAATGAGTGAGAATGCAAGTTGTTATTCTTTTTAACCAAATGAGTTTCAATGCAAGTTGTTCTTTTTTTAACCAAATGAATGTGTCTAGACAAAATATATTGTCTTATCAAGATCAAAATTTCCCTATATTAAATAAGAATAAACAACAATCCTGCAAAAGATAAGTTAGTAATTCCAAAGGAAAATGTATCCTCCAAATGTAAGCGACACGTTGCCACTCAGAAATCAGTAACATAAAGACTCATATTCTACCAAATAGAAAATCATAGAATGAAAGACTCCTAATTAAAACCCTAATTAAGAAAATTAGGCAAATGCAACTCAAAATATCACAAATGTGGCTTACTATTTTGAAATAGATGCGCTAAAACAAACTGTGATTGTGGTATTTCAGATGTTGACTATGGCTCATGATTGAAAATAAATGTGGTGAATCCCCAAGCAAAGGTGTCACAAAAACTTGAAAGCTACAAAACACTCAAATCTAACAAAAATTTGGAAAATCCCAAAATAGAAATGATGCAATTATTATGTCAAGATGTCTAAATAAAACCAGAGAGCTAAGAAATAATAGAAAATATCAAAAATAGACTAATAAAATGATTTTCACTATATTCAGACAAATGTGTCTCTTAGGTTGACAATTGTGGTTTTCTATCTTCACAAATGAATCGTAGAATATGGAAAATGCGTCTTGTCATACTGCAAATGTGGCACTCTATCTCTCAAATGTATTGTTCGACCTTATAGTTGTGTCAAAGACCTGAAACTCAATATTTCTCAAAAAGACAAGTTCACTAATGTAGAATAGGGTAAAATCAAGGTTGAAAGCATGAATCAATGAAACCCAAACCCTAGAGCCCTAAGCCAACAATGAAGCACAAATGAACATAGAAACATAAAATACAAAGCAATATTACCAATATCTTTATGCCATGGTTGATTCACCTCCATTGTCCTTCTCCATCTTGCTTTATATGCTTAATTGCCCTCATATTTGAGTATGCAACAATAAGCCTAGTGATGATGATAGTAAAATATTGAAGATTGTACTTTCTCCATGAATAGCATGTACTTGTTATCCTTGAAATGATAATGATAGGTCTCTTTTATAGAAAACCAAAAGTGAATTAAGGGATAAGATTAAAAGCCAATAGGATATGACAATCAATGGCCAAGATTGAAAGTTGTAGTATGAAATAGGGTTAGGGCAAAGATAAGACTTGGTTAAGGATGGATAGTTGAGATTAAATTGTGAAATAATTCAATCAAGGGTGGAAATTAAATGAGATGTGAAGAGATAAGAATGGCATAGATTGAGAGGTTGTTGGAGTAAATTAAATAATTATAAAATTATTTAATTTAGGAGGGAAGGTGAATAATTAAATAAAAATGATTATTTAATTATAGAAGAAAGTGAAAAGGTCGACCTTTAATTAAAATAACAATTGAAGTAAAAGTGGAGGAAAAGGAAAAAATATTAAATAATTAAAATAATTATTTAATAGTGGAGGGAAAGGTGGAAAATAATTAAATAAATAGAATTTATTTAATTATGGAAGAAAAAGCTAACAAATAATTAAATAATTAATAATAATTATTTAATTATAGATAGAAAATAGGAACATGAATAATTAAATAGATGGGAATTGATTTAATTATAGGAGAAAAAGAATTAATTAGTGATGTAATTAAATAAATATAATTTATGTAATTAATCAAAAGGAGGAATAAAAGAAAAAAGTTGAATTAATTAAATAATTAGAATTATTTAATTAATAGAGGAATTATGACCTTAGGCAATAATCAAATAAATAAAATTATTTGATTATTAGGGAAGAAAGGGGATTGATGAAGAAAAATAGTGTTCACAAGTGAAGGACAATTTTTAGTGTCTACAATGGGTACACACCTTGTAGACCTATTGTGTGTTTCTCATTTTGCCTTTGGGGATGACCTAGTGTATACCGGACTGCACTAGCCCTTGTGAGCATATTTTATGGATGTGGCATAATGCAGCTTGCTATTCCATCCTTTTCCTTTTTCTTTTTGCATTCGCTTTGACATTGTATGATTGTGTATCTTGTCTTGTTGCGTGTATCTTACACATCTTGTGTGTCCCTTTTTCCTTAAATTAGTTTGTCATGGGATCTTCGATCCTGGGGGCTTGATCATCCTCTTTGATCTTTGTCATCCTATCTCTCCAACATTTGTACACTTGGATGCCTCTTGATGCATATTTATCTACTTTATTGTGAGTTTGAGCATAAGTTCATACTCTCACTAAAGTGGGAGCTAAATCTAGTGTAGGAAATTGTATACCTTTACAATTTCACACTATGTTTAGGTCCCTTAATTTATTGGTCTTAATTAATCTTCTAATTTTCCAAAGTATGCACTCCAAAGCCTTATTTTTTCCATTTTTTGAAAGGAAAACTGACATTTAATTAATGCAATTAATATTTTAGTCACCCTAGAATATGTGTGTCTTGGACTTATAGGATAGCACCCATTCACCCAAGGGCGAATGGGTCCCTTTTAAGTCCTAGGACCCATTTTTAAATATTTTTTTAGCGGCATTTTAATGATTTAAATTCAATTTGCAATTGTCAGCTTTTGGATTTTAATTTTTGGGAAATTAGGTAAACACCTATAAATACAGTTTTTTAATCAATTCAAATATAACATGCATGATCAAATATATCCAAGAGAAAATATTATTTTCAAGAGCACTCAAGAGAAGATTTATCAATCATTTGTTGCAACAATCAAGATCCTAACATCATGTGCAAGCTTATGTGTGTTCATATCATATTATGAAGGTTTACATGCATTGTTGATCCTAAAGCATCCAAGCATTTTAAAGTGTCCAAATCCATCAAGCAAAGAAAGATCAAGCTCCTTGGAGAGATGTGTTTATGTTCAGTCCTCTAAGGGAAGCCATTGAAGGTTTGGTGAGTTGTAGCAAGCATTGTTCATTCATTAATTTCCTTCTCCATTGTCATTATCTTTATATCAAGGTTGAATTACCAAACTTGGGGTTCGACTAAGGAAAATCCCTAGTCAAACAAAACATTTTTTCTCTTTTTGTATGTACAAATTACAGGTTGAAGAAGGATTGAAGACCTTAAGGAGCAATTTTGCATTGTTGCATAAGTTGTTATCATTGTTGTCAAGCCAAAAAACTAGGTTGTAGACTTTATTTCTGACCTTCCAAACAATGGAACCTATGCAAAATAGAAGCTAAAATCCAACATCAAAGGACTGCCAAAAGTATTTTCAAAAGCCCTAACCAGAACACATTTTCCCTAGGGAAAACCAGTCCTTAAGAAGGTTTCAAAACCATTTTTTGGTGGCAAGTGCATGTGTCCTAACCCTTCTTAGATCTACTTGCAAACTATAATTTTAGTTTTGATAATTTTGGGAATTTTTAGTTCATGTTCTAGGTATTATTGTTCATTTAGTTTGAACATTGCAAATCATTTTAATTTGGTTTTAGATTTGTCTTATTGTCATAAGGACTAAGATCTAGGTCTGATTGACTCACTATTGAGGTTGAAAGTGAATCTTTACACCTTGTGATCTCTTTCCTAATGAAACTCCCTTAGGGAAAGACACAAATAAAGAAAACAACCCCTTTTTGTTTAAGTATCTCTTTCCCAACATTTCAATCATCAATAAGCAATATGAAATACCTTTCACCTTTTTGAATTCTTGTTCTTGTAGGTCCACATAAGTTAGTGTGAATTAACTCCAATGGCATTGTAGCAGAGCACGACTTTCTCTTGAAACTTGTCCTTGTTTACTTTCCTATTTGACACTCCTTGCATAAAGTGTTTGCAGGCTTGTTTATCTTAGGTGCATCTCTTACAACATGAGAAGAATTGATCTTTACCATATTATCAAATTTAATGTGTCCCATCCTTTTATGTCACAACCAACACTCTCTGAACTAAGCCAGCAAGTATATTCTTCCATTAGCCTCCTTTAGATGATAGACATTTCCATTTTTCCTAGTTCCCTCTACAACTAATCTTTTGGATCCTGCCTTTCTCATCTCACAACCATTTGCATGAAATGTAATATTGTATCCCATGTTGCATATCTAACTAACACTGAGAATATTGTGTTATAGACCTTTGACATAGAAGACATCCTTAGTACTATTCTTTCCACCAATTATTATAGTACCCTTTCCACAAATTTATGTTGACTCATCACCACCAAACTTAACAACTCCACCATTAACCTTCTTACTACTAATGAACCTTCTCTTGTCACAAGTCATGTGGTTAGAGAAACCACTATCAATCACCCAAGAATTTTATTCTTCCTTTGCATGAAAGTAAATCCATACTACCATTGATCTTTCAGTAACCTTACTAGCCTACAAGGTATTGGACCTCTTACATTCTGAAATAAATAAAAATAGGTTAGGGGTTCACTACATATGGGGTTTTTATACTAAATTTGGGATATTTCACCAAACTTACTATAAATAGAAAGGGAAAAATGGAGTGAATGAACCCACCTATTCTTCTATTTGATTCAGGAAATGAGATCCCTCAAGTCAAAACCCACTTTCAACCCTTAGGTGAGTGAATTCTTTGAGGAATCTTGCAATTTCCCTTTTTTTACAAGGACAGGGTCTAGGTCAAACAACACTTTTGGGAGAAAGAAATTAAAAGTAGAAAATCAACTCCAAATTCCAATCTATAAAGTGTATTTAGAAGATTTAGCATAACACTGATGGAACCTAGAGACTTTCTGGAGAATTTGGAAGAGATAAATCTTTTGTACCTCTCACAAAAAGGTGTTTTCAAAAGCTGACTGAGGAATCATTCGCCCTATGGTGAATGGGTCTCGGATAAGGCTCTCTAAAATTTGTTTTTTCATTCTTTTCTCTTGTGTCTGCACTTCCAGATTCCCAATTTTCACCGTCAGACAGTCAAAAATAAATTCATGATCTGAGTTTCTGTGAGATAACAACAAAGGTGACAACTTTGCCAACTTTGAAATTTTGCAACTTTGAGATCTCCAACTTTTCTTCAACTTACAAATTTGCAACACACAAAGAGAGCGGAAAAATGTTTTTCTTTGGGTGAATGGGGGTTTTCCTTGGTCAAACCCCGTTTTGGTAATTAAACCTTGAAATGAAATGAAATAGCACAAAAGGGATGATGAATGAACAACACAATGTCACAACTCACTAAACCCTTGGATGAACCTTTCATAATGGAGGTCTACAACTTGCATGAAATGGCTTCAATGGATGTGGATCTTGAATTTGAATATTTGCTTGAAATTATACTTTGGATGCTTGATTGAATCATAAAACCTACATCAACATATTAGATCCAAAAGCATGCATGAATCCACATAACTTTGACATAATGATTGGATCTTGATTGTTTCTTGTTGAAATGAACAAGAAAACTGAGAGGGGGGGTGAATCAGTTGTAGCAAATTAAACCTTCAAAACCCTCAACAGTAATTAGATCCACAAGCATTCATTAAACCCTTATTTTGTTAGATTGATTGAACATGAAATGTAGATAATAGAAACTGAAATCACAACACCATGCACATGATAATACTAGACTTAAGTACCTTCAACCTTATCCTTCATCTTCAGATCACTTTCCTTCACACAAATTTCAGGGTTAGTAGAACCAGTTTCTTCTTTTATAGCCAAAAACAGATATTCATTATCATCAAAATCTCCATAATCAAATTCATCATCAAAAATACCAACATCTTCTCTCACATATTAAGCTTTCCTAATCATCTTTCCTTTATTTTCCTTGTTCTTATTGTTTATAGCTCTCTTTGGACATCTAGAAGCATAATGACCTATCTTACCACAACTAATGCATTTGAGAGGTAATTTACCTTTGTACTTACTAGTGCCCTTTTTCATCCTTCTCACAAAGTTAGCTTCTAAATCATCAAGATCTTCATCACCTAAATCTTCAACCTTCTCTGATTTACCAGTGTTGAAAGTAGTCTCTACTTTTGCACCTTTCTTCATTTTTCTCATTTCAAATGCAATCAGAGTACCAATCAATTGATCTCTAGAATAATTATCAAAATCAATTGTTTCCTCAATAGAAAATACCTTTTCATTGTAACAATCCAAAAGAGATCTGATAACTTTCTTCACCACTTTATATTCTTTAGTTTTTGCACCAAGACCTCTCATATTACTGACCAATTCATCAACTCTCTAAATATAGCCTCTAATTGTTTCATCTTCAAACATATGTATCATTTCAAATGTGCTTTCAAGTTTTGCAACTTTGCTTGCTTGAGCTTTGGGTATCCTTCATAAATTCTTTTTATCTTGTTCCAAAATTCTTTGGCAGTCTTCAAACTCATAACTTTGACTAATTCAGTATTTAACAAACTATTCAGAATAATAAATCTTGCCTTAGCATTGATCTCATGCGCCTTGATTCCTGCACTTGTACTCAGACTATTCTGAGGTGGAGTATATGTATTCTAGTAAGCCTTTTTAATCTCATATCCCTGAGTAGGAAAATATCCTTCCATATTTGTCTTCCAGAATGCATAATCTAAGCCATTGAATCTAGAATATTCCAAAGGAATCTTGTTTACCATCCCAGATCTACCTCAAGCGGTTAAGCTCTTCTCCAAGGAACATTTCTCTGATACCAATTGTTGAAATGAACAAGACAAATGAGAGGGGGGGTGAATCAGTTGTAGAAAATTAAATCTTCAAAACTCTCAACAGTAATTATATCCACAAGCATTCATTAAACCCTTATTTTGTTAGATTGATTAAACATGAAATAAAGATAACATAAACTTAAATCACAACACCATACACATGAGAACACCAGATTTACGTGGAAAACCTAGTGAGGGAAACCATGGTGAGGATTAGCTCACAATATAAGTAATAGCAAAATCAGCATAAAGGGGCTCACTGCCAAAATATGAAAAATTGTCCAAAAAGGCTCACAACCAGGGCTCACTACCATAAAAAGAATACAAGAAGATAGAAGAAGAATTTTACACAGAGAAAACACTTCTTAATGCAACAAGGAGTCCACCACAATTGCTCACACACTTTTGTAGTCTCACATGAAATATTTTAGATGCCTTGAACTCACTACCTTCAAGAACCCTAACTTGAAGTTCATACTGCTTTGCTCAAATTCGCATCACATACACTTCTCTCGCATCATTATTTGCATCTTTCTTACTTCTTACTCTTTTGTACACCCTCTTGTATCAACACCATACATATTTATATCAAGCTTTATCTCAAAAAATTTGTCCAATGTCAACCATTAGCCATTATATATTCAAATTTGAAATAGGTCAGCACCTAAACATTCCCATAGTGGATAGGAATGAAAGGTGACCTACATAAATCCTTAATTAGGACCCAAATAGATCCCAACACACTTCAACATGCTTCCAAAAGCCTCAAATGTAGTGTTAAACATAAGGTCAACCAACACCTATGCAAAATACCATAGGCATTAAGTACACACTTCTTTAAATCAAGTTGAAGGTTCTAGACAACATAATTAACTTGAACTCAATCTAGAACAATCCATGAACTACTTAAGATTCATCAAACACTTCATCCAAGCTCGCATCAACAAATACTTTAACTCAGGACAACTGATAACCCTTATTTGCATACTGATAAATGAAACTCTCATTGTACTACAAAAAATAAAGTAAAAACTTGAATAAAAAAAGATAAAAGCATTATAAGCAACTTCCCAAATCTGCACAACCTAAATCCAAACATCGGAGAAATGCAGAGCAAATACATTTCTCCCAGACAATTGGAAACATCACTAAACAATTGGTTCACACACTGGTGAAAGTATCTCACACTATTCAGCGATCCATAAACCCTAATTTTGAATATAGTAACCTCTTTCAACCTTGAATAACCTGTAAGATTTGTATAGGCATAGCATCAACATAGAAAGAATGCAAAGCACATTATGAACATTTTCACAACATAGTTTACTCTATTTATTAAATTTTCTCAAAAGCACTTGGAAACAAAGTACCAGAGACATCAACTCATCTCATTACTTCATTCCAACTCATCTTCATACTTTGCAATAAAAGAATAGCTCCATGTACTCACAACACTTCCTCAAGGTCTCAACTACACATGCACAACCTTTTTTCCTCTTTTCCACAATTTTCTCAATATCCTCAACATCTTCACCCATAGTTTACATCAATGACAACACCAATCAGCAAACTTCCTATTGACATTGATGACAACACCATCATTCTTGCAACAATCTTCGCCTTTGTCATTGATGGCAACACAAAATGTGAAAAGCCACCAAAGGCCACACAATGATCTCCTAATACCTTGCATGATTCTCTCTCTCTCACACACACACATTTTCACATGATTCTCTTCTCCCATTTAACATCAATGGTAAAGGATAAAGTTTCTTGCATTGTTCTCCCTCTTTGACACTAAACAAAAATTACATGTTTTGAATACTCCCCCTTAGGAGTACACCCAGCTAAATCAGCAATACAATGAAAACAAATGACACTACCTACTCCCCCTGAGAGGTATCCACCAACATCAATCCAGAAAAAATATAGATCCATAGACCCACTAGATTGATGCACTTCAATATGCATCTAGTTCAAGAAAGGATGGGCAATAACCCGCAACTTCTCTCGAAGATATTCAAAAGTATCCTTAGGAAGAGCCTTAGTAAATATATTAGCAATTTGATCCTTTGTAGGAACATACTCAAGCTTCACTTCATTCTCCATAACCTTCTCTCTCAAAAAGTGATACCTAATAGATATATGCTTTGTCCTTGAATGTATCACTAGATTCTTTGAAATGCTTATTGCCCTTGTATTTGTTACCCAATTTTCACCTACGGGTTTAATCAAGCAAGACAAATTGTGTTTTAGATGTTCAAGAAGGCCAAATGGAACATTTACAACAAGGGAAAAATCACGCACATGATGGTATTCCTCAAGGAGTTCAGTTGAAAGGTCGGCCTCAGTCAAGTTTGAAATAATTTTCCTTTCAGGAGAAAGTTGGAAAGACCTTGTGGATGTCTTGCCGACTACCAGTGCTTTTTGTTGATAAGCGTCTGTGTTGCCTATCGGCAAGACCTTAGGGAGGTCACGACGATCTAAATTCACATATATATTCCCATCAGCATAAGAATCTCCTCTGGAGAAAGGTCTTGGTGAGATCTTTATCTCTCACCGACCGGTGGTAGGGAGATCCATACATCAGCGGGAGATTTTCTCTTCACCATAAAGTCTCAAAGAATGCATCGGGTCTGGCTGACAGGCCAAGGTCTCGGCAAAGTAGGAGCTCGGGGCAAAGGAAAATGAAGTCACCATGAAGTCTCGGTGAAAGAAGGTCTCACCGAAAGGATGCCTTTGACATATGTAAGCGGGCTTCACTAGGAGGTCTTACCGAAGAAGAAGGTCTCGCCGAAAATCATTCATAAGGCGGCGTCGGCGAAAGGAAACAAGCTCAGGGTAAGGTCTCCCTGACCACGCGATGTCTCCCCAAAATGTAGTATGCCCTTGGCGAAGGAAGGGAGTTCGCTGTGATGTCTCGATGAACGAAGCTTGTCTCACCGACTAAAGAGAAAGTAAAGTCATCGCCGAAAGATAAGGAGCCCGGCGAGAGGTCTGGCCGATAGGCCAATGTCTTGCCGACAACAAAAGGGGCCTCACCAAGAGTTGAAGCCATCGCCATGAGGTCCTAGTGACTAACTGAAGTCTTGCCGAAGGGGAACCAACTCAGGGAGAAAGATCCACCATCGCCAGGAGGTCTCACCGACCAACAGAGGGTCTCCCCGACATAAAAGACATCGGTGTAGCGTCTAGTCGTCGGAGTGATGTCTTACCGACTTGGTATGGTCTCAGTGATAGAAAGGGATCTCGACATGACTCGTGAAGCCCGCTGTAACCTCTTGGCGATAAATGTTTGTCTTGGTGAAATAAAATGAAATGGGCTCTCGCCGAACCATATGTGGTTCGTTATGACGTCTCCCCGACAGGCGATGGTCCTGTCGAAGCGGTCTCAAGCTCGCCGAAGGATTTTAAGTCTCACCAAGATGTCTTGCTGATACATGAAGGAGGCAACATTGGCAAAGAAGGGATGGCCTCGACAGGATGTTTCGCTGATTCGGTAGGGTCTTACCGAAGTGGAGTGAGCTCGAAGCGAAAGAAAGGAGATGGAATCTTAGGGCTCGCTATGACTCTTGCCGACGATAATGAATTGTGCTGATAATTGCAGAAAGGTATAATCGCATCGGGGAGACACGATTAGTGTCTCACCGACATGCGATTCTGACTAAGTGAGCCTTTGACCGCCAGGGGATCTACGTGAAATGTGCCCAACCAATCAGAGGGAGCTAAGGGTGAGCCATGGCGGTCTGACCAGGGAGAAGAAGATCAATAGAATGAAAAGCAACGTGTATCTATTCTGAGCTCAGGATCATTCAAAGCAGCTCAACAGGGAGGTTCGAGGATGGACACAAGGACCAAAAGTGAATGCGGTAGCTGAAAAGATCTGAAGGCTTATCCAGGGGCGATCTTTCACACTGACATGGACAGCAAGGATTCAATTGAACACAACATTAACTACATGAAAAGATCTAAGGATAGATCTTTCAAAGACAGATATTTTTGTAAGCCCTAGGGGTAGGGGCCGACACTCTTTTGTATATAAGGCATTTTTGCCTCTTTGTAAAGGAGTTCTCCTAATGCTTTTTTGAAGTCTGTGACTTTTACAGTCCTCTCTCGGATTAGCAGAATTATGTAACTCATTTTGGGGCATGTTATATCAAATTTACCTTGATTACCATTGATGGTTCATTTTTATTTATTTTTTTCCTTTTGGTTCTTGTGAAGTATTGTGCATTTTTAAGTAATTCATCAAGCTACTTAGTGAAATATTTATTTTCCTTATAGCTTTGTTTCATGTTAGCATGCCTTTCTTTGCAAAAGTGGTATCATGTAGGTTATAAACTGTGTTTACTCAATTGCACATGAGCTTTTAATTTGTGAAAGTCTGTTTTTCCTTCTTGAAAGTGTGTGCATGTCGAACCTGTTTGCATGCATAATCCATAGAATCTTGTTGTGCAGTCCCATATCCATCATCAGTACTTAAGTGTAACTCAAATATCTCATTGTTCTTATTAGTTCGGTGTATCACCTTCGGATTTAGCTTTATTTTATGTATTCCTTCTCCCTTTTCCTTACAAGATCAATAGTTAAAGGTGACACCAAAGGAATCCGGCCTTCTCCAGAGGTTGAACTCTGTCTACAAGTGACCCATAGCTTTGGAGGTCTTCCCATGTTACACTGAGGTGTTGAACATCAGGTTCAACAAGGGTGCAACTTCAAGTGATAACAGTTTTGGCACGCCCGGTGGAACAATGAATTGCTTCTCAGTTCATGTTTAGAAATTTTATTGCTGCTGTTTGGTGTGTGCAGCAGTAGTTTCAGCCTTTTGGAGGCACTTTCTTTACATACCTGGTGACTCCGAGCTCAAATCTTCTGGTTTCACAGGCACAAGTCTTGGTATGTCTCAAAATAATTTGTTAATTTTGAGTTTCCAGCTCTTTGACTGAAAAGATGTCAAATATTTATGAAGATGCTTACTATTACCCTCCATATCATGAGTATGTTGCTCCTACACATCCATACCAGAACATATTGGACTTGCTCAAACAGATTGACCATACATTGTGGGATCTCAGTCAAGGTCTTCACAATATGAAGATTAACGATATTAGTAAAGTTCTTGCATGTCTATCTAAGATGTTGGTTGATATCAAGATGCAACAGGGTACCATTATACAACAACAAGAAATGGCTGAGCAAGTCTACTTTTATGATCAAGAAAGAGTGGCAAAAAAAATCTAGTTTGAGGGAGACCTTAAACAGGAAATAGATGCTAAGGAAGAACAAATGAAGATGCTCTCTACTTGGGTGTGGAACACTCAAGCTTACTCAGATTATCAGCGCCAACTAATGGAGGAGTTTCAAAAGAGGCAACTTGAGGGGAGTTTCAAGGAGCAAAGTGTTGTAGCTAAGGAAGAGCAGCCCATTGATCTAGACAGCTTACTCCTGTGGGAAAGGATTAAAAAGGTGAATCCTTTACATCTAGCTATAAAGTGTCATCAATTGCAGCAGCAAAGTATTGAACAACTAGAAGACATCAAACATTTTGGGGAGTTGTTAATTGATGACAGTCAGTAAAACAACAATAGCACATGTGCAGATGATGTTGAATCAAATTCATTGTTGAACCCCTTAGATTTTGATTCATTTAAAAAAAATTCTAATGTTGTTTATAAGATGGCTGAAAGCATAATCTAGGAGTTGCCGGTCAAGGAGCTCCACTTGCAGACAGAGGATGCCCAAGTTTCTTTGGAAAAGGAGCCACTTAAAGAAGAACAATTGACTTCTTTATTTGATCAACTACCTAGTTATGTTGAGCAAGCGGAAGAGAGCATGCAGGTTCTTGATTTACCAGTTGATAATGGATAACCAGAGAACATTGCTGACTTGTTCGATGAACTTTCTCAATTTGTCGATGAAGATGAAGATCTCACATGCATGATAGCATCTATGCCTGGTATGGAACAACTAAATGATAAAATTCATCTAGATTTAATGCAAAATTATGAGTTAGATGATATCATAGAAGCTTTTTGTTCCAACATAGATGATGAACTAGTATCATATGAAAGGGAAGCATGTGATCAACCCATTCAAGTTGGTGAGACTATTGAATAAGTTGTTGAAGATAATGCCTTGCAGCCTATGAACTTATTATATGAGCTCCCCCACTTTGTTGAGGAGGAGGTGTATTCTGTCATGGACAAAGAGCATAAGGAGCCACAATTTGAAGATTTTTTTCAGTTATCCAACAGGGATATCAGCTCCTTAGTCAGGAAGATTAGACTGTAGCATCCAATGAACAACCTACATATTACCTCCAATCAGCATCTTTTCAAGAAAAAGATGAAATCTTTAGAGATCAACAAGAGGCCAGCAAGGAAAGTTCAAGCTTTTCCCTTACCAGAGGTTGTCCAATCAAATACCTAGCTCAGATGGAGTCCAGTACAACACCAAGCACCAATCCTGTACCTACGCATGAAGGTACATCAAAAGAAAATATCCAAGATGCACTGACAGCCAAACAAGAGTATGTTCAGCTCATTTGTCCTCCTTTGGTTGACAATATGTATGGTCTATTTGGTAAGGTAAGTGAATTTATTCACCTCTTTCAAAGGGTAGTGCATCGTCTTGTTAAATATCTTCTTGTGTCCCATTTTTATTCAGTTGCCATTAAGCATGCCAGTCATTATACTTTGAGAAGAAAGGGCAGCTATTTGAACCATCCTATGAATGGTTTTGTTTGACCAGTTTCTTACTGGTTAGTATAGGGTAGGTTTAGTTGTTGTTTCATTTCCCTAAGTGTTTTTCCAACACAAATAAGTAGTTTCCATTTAGCAGTTTTTCCTATTTTCAATAAATTATCTAAGTGATTTGTTTCTCGAGTTACAATGTGCTATATTCATGTACAAAGTTGCTCTCAAGTCTGTTCTTGAGTTTTCCCAATGACTCCATGCCCAATGGATAGGCCTATGCTACTAGTTTCTGTGTTTAGTAGGCAAACATTCAGCAAAGGTCGCCATAAATGTTACCCAATTTTCACCTACGGGTTTAATCAGGCAAGAAAAATTGTGTTTCAGATGTTCAAGAAGGCCAAATGGAACATTTACAACAAGGGAAAAATTGTGCACGTGATGGTATTCCTCAGGGAGTTCAGTTGAAAGGTCGGCCTCAGTCAAGTTTGACATAATTTTCTTTTAAGGAGAAAGTTGGCAAGACCTTACAGATGTCTTACCGACTACCAGTGCTTTCTATCGATAAGCGCCTGTGTTTCCTATCGGCAAGACCTTGGGGAGGTCATGATGATCCAAATTCACATACAGACTCCCATCGGCATAAGAATCTCCTTCGGAGAAAGGTCTTGGTGAGATCTTTATGTCTCATCAATCAGCGGTAGGGGGATCCATACATCAGCGGGAGATTTTCTCTTCGCCATGAATTCTTGGCGAATGCATCGGGTCCAGCCGACAGGCCAAGGTCTCGAAAAAGTAGGAGCTCGGGGCAAAGGAAAATGAAGTCACCATGAAGTCTCAGTGAAAGCAGAAGGTCTCACCGAAAGGATGCCTTCGACGTATGTAAGCAGGCTTCGCTAGGAGGTCTACCGAAGAAGAAGGTCTCGCCGACAATAATTCATAAGGCAGCATCGACGAAAGGAAACAAGCTCGGGGTAAGGTCTCCCTGACCATGCGATGTCTCCCCGAAATGAAGTACGCCCTTGGCGAAGGAAGAGAGTTCGTCGTGATGTCTCGGTGAACGAAGCTTGTCTCCCCGACTAAAGAGAAAGTAAAGTCATCGCCGAAAGATAAGGAGCCCAACGAGAGGTCTGGCCGATAGGCCAATGTCTTGCTGACAACAAAAGGGGCCTCACCAAGAGTTGAAGCTATCGCCATGAGGTCCCAGCGACTAACTGAAGTCTTGTCAAAGGAGAACCAGCTCGGGGAGAAATATCCACCATCGCTAGGTCGTCTCATCGACCAACAGAGGGTCTCCCCGACATAAAAGACATTGGTGTAGCGTCTGGTCGTCGGAGTGATGTCTTACCGACTTGGTATGGTCTCAGCAATAGAAAGGGATCTCGACATGACTCATGAAGCCCGTTGTGACCTCTTGGCGATAAATGTTTGTCTTGCCAAAACAAAATGAAATGGGCTCTCGCTGAACCATATGTGGTTCGTTATGATGTCTCCCCGACAGGTGATGGTCCTGCCAAAGCGGTCTCAAGCTCGTCGAAGGATTTTAAGTCTCACCAAGACGTCTTGCCGATACACTAAGGAGGCGGCATTGGCAAAGAAGGGATGGCCTCGATAGGATGTTTCATCGATTCGGTAGGGTCTTACCGAAGTGGAGTGAGCTCGAAGTGAAAGAAAGGAGATGGACTCTTATGGCTCGCTATGACTCTTGCCGATGATAATGAGTTGTGTCGATAATTGCATAAAGGTATAATCACATCGGGGAGACACGATTAGTGTCTCACCAACATGCGATTCTGATTGAGCGAGCCTTTGACCGCCGGGGGATCTACATGAAATGTGCCCAACCAATCAGAGGGAGCTAATGGCGAGCAGTGGCGGTTTGACCAGGGAGAAGAAGATCAATAGAATGAAAAGCAACGTGTATCTATTCTGAGCTTGGGAGCATTCAAAGCAGCTCGACAGGGAGGTTCGAGGATGGACACGAGGACCAAAAGTGAATGTGGTAGCTGCAAAATATCTGAAGGCTTCTCCAGGGGTGATCTTTCACACCGACATGGACAACAAGGATTCAATTGAACACAACATTAACTACATGAAAAGATCTAAGGACAGATCTTTCAAAGACAAATATTTTTGTAAGCCCTAGGGGCAGGGGTTGACACTCTTTTGTATATAAGGCATTTTTGCCTCTTTGTAAAGGAGTTCTCTTGATGCTTTTCTGAAGTCTGTGACTTTTATAGTCCTCTCTCGGATTAGCAGAATTTTGTAACTCATTTTGGGGCATGTTATATAAAATTTACCTTGATTACCATTGATGGTTCATTTTTTATTTTATTTTTTTACCTTCTGGTTCTTATGAAGTATTGTGCATTTTTAAGTGATTCATCAAGCTACTTAGTGAAATCTTTCTTTTCCTTATAGCTTTGTTTCGTGTTAGCATGCCTTTCTTTGCAAAAGTGGTATCATGTAGGTTATAAAATGTGTTTACTCAATTGCACATGAGCTTTTAATTTGTGAAAGTCTGTTTTTCCTTCTTGAAAGTGTGTGCATGTCGAACCTATTTGTATGTATAATCCATAGAATCTTGTTGTGAAGTCCCATATCCATCATCAGTACTCAAGTGTAACTCCAATATCTCATTGTTCTTATCAGTTCGGTGTATCACCTTAGGATTTAGATTTATTTTGTGCATTCCTTCTCCCTTTTCCTTACAAGATCAGTAGTTAAAGGTGACACAAAAGGAAGTCGACCTTCTCCATAGGTTGACCTCTGTCTACAAGTGACCCACAGCTTTGGAGGTCTTCCCATGTTACACTAAGGTGTTGAACATCAGGTTCAACAAGGGTGCAACTTCAGGTGATAACGGTATTATCACAAAAGATAGATATAGGTTTGTGAAATACAACTCTGATATCCTTCAATGTTTGTCTCATCGGTAATACCTATGTACAACATAATGTTGCTACAATATACTTAGCCTCTGTAGTGGATAAAGAAACTGAATCTTGTTTCTTAATCATCCATGACACCAATCTACATTGAAGAAAGAATGCACCACCACTTTTACTTTTCTTGTCATCAACACAACCAACCCAATCTACATCTATATAAGCATTTAATGTGAAATTACTATCCTTATGATACCACAACCATAATCCATTATTCCTCTTAAATATCTAAATATCCTCTTTATTGTTGAAACATATGTTTCTTTAGGATCTTCTTGAAATCTAGCAACAAGAAAAATTGCATGGATGATATTCGGTCTAGTAGCAATTAAATACAACAGTCCACCAATCATAGATCTATACTTGCTCTAATTTGCCTTAGGTGAATCATCATCTTTTCTCAATTTACAATCAGTTACCATAGGAGTACATACTACTTTGGAGTCATCCATTCCAAACTTCTTCAACATCTCTTTAACATACTTAGACTGTGAAATGAAAATCCCTTTATCAGTTTGATTGATTTGTAGCCCAAGAAAGAAATTCATCTCCCCAAACATTGAAATCTCAAATTATTTTTGTATTTCTTTAGCAAATTTCTTACACATAGCCTCATTTTCACCAAATATAATATCATCCACATATACAACTACTATCAGGATTTTGTCTTCCTCAATTTTAAAGTAAAGGTTACTATCTATGGAGCCCTTGTTGAATCCTTGTTGAATCAAGAATCTATCCAATCTTGCATACCAAGCTCTAGGATCTTGCTTCAAACCATCTAGAGCCTTCTTCAACTTACATACCATGTCAAGTTGATCTGATAACTAAAAACCTTTCGGTTGTTCCATGTAAACCTCTTCTTCCAATTCTTCATTCAAAAAAGCAAACTTCACATCCATCTGATAGACCTTAAAATATTTATGTGCTACAAATTCCAAAAACATTCGTATAGTTTCCATCCTATTCACAGGAATAAAATTCTCCTCAAAATCGATACCTTCTACTTGTGAGTAACCCTTACACATAATTCTTGCCTTGTTTCTTACTACTTCTCCATTCTCATTTAGCTTGTTCTTGAATACCCATTTATTTCCAATTATGTTTTTATTTTCCGGTCTAGGAACCAATTCCCATGTCTAATTTTTCTCTATGTGCATAAATTATTCTTCTATTTCCTTCATCCAATGTTCATCCTTACATGCTTCAATCACTAATTTAGGTTCAACTTTAGCAACTTTTCTTCTTGTCAAAACAGCTTTCCTCTTATCTCCAATGATTTGATCTTTGGAATGATTCTTTTGCACATACTTAGGGGTTTTAGGAGTCTTCTCTAGATCTTCTTTCTCTTCATTTTGCACTTCTTGATCATCAACTATTTCTTCTACTTCTCTGCAATCAGGTACATCTGACACATATCCATCTACTGCAATAGAATTCTACAAGTTTTCATCAACTTTAACATTTGCACTTCCAATTATCTTTCTCAACCTTTTGTTGTAACATATGCAAGCTTTGCTTCTAATAGAATATCCAAGGAAGATACCTTCATCAGACCTTGCATCAAACTTTCCTAAGTTTTCTTCTTCTCTTTTGATATAACATTTGCTTCCAAACACTCTAAAGTACTTCACAGTAGGAATCCTTCCATACCATAGCTCATAAGAAGTCTTTGTGTTGTTAGCTTTAGCTTGAAAATTTTTAAGTATGTAAATAAAAGTATGAATATCTTCTCTCCAGTAGACTTGCGGTAGATTTTCCTCTTTCATCATAGTCCTTGCAGCTTCTTGAATAGTTATGTTTTTCCTTTCAACAACTCCATTCTGCTGAGGAGTTCTAGGGGCAGACAAATGCCTCTTTATTCCATGAACTTTAAAAAACATGTTAAACTCATTGGAGGTAAATTCACCACCTCTGTCATACCTTAAGCATTTTATTTTTGAATCCATTTCATTCTCAACCATAGCTTTAAATGCATTAAATTTATCCAATGCTTCAAATTTCTCTCTAAGAAAAGTAACCCATGTCATTCTAGAGTAATCATCAATCAAAAGCATAAAGTACCTGTCACCTTGTAGACTTCTCACCCTTGTAGGACCACAAAGATCTGTATGCAATAATTCCAACAATTTGGTAGCAAATTGTTCATTTCCCTTAAAGCTACTCCTTGTTTGTTTTCCAAATTGACAACTCTCACAAACGACATTGGTAGGTTTTGTGATTCTAGGTAAATCTCTCACAACATGAACCAAGCTAATTCTTGCCGAATTATCAAAAATCATGTGACACATCCTCTAGTGCCATAACCAACTATCATTAATCTGTGACATAAAGAAATGACCATCAATACCCTTAAGCTGATAGATGTTTTCATTTGTTCTCTTACTTGCAACAATCATAGCTCTGGACCCTTTCTGGATCTTGCATGTTTCATCCTTAAACACAAGATTACCCTTTGCTACACATTTGTCCAACACTTTATAGATTATTTCTTAATCCCTTAACATAGTAAACATTATCATTATTATGCTTGCCATCAAAACTGATTGAACCAATTCCACAGATATTAGCTCCTAAATCATCTCCAACTTAACTAATCCTCCATCATGCTTTTCAAGTTTAACAAACTTACTTTTGTCTCTGGTCATATGATTAGAGAAACCAATGTCAACAACCCAACAATTCTTATCTTTTTTGACATGAAAAGTAGATACCAAAGTACCTTCAACCTTATCCTTCTTCTCTAGATCACTTTCCTTCAGACGAATTTCAGGGCTAGTAGAACTAGATTCTTCTTTTATAGCCAAGAAAAGACATTCATTATCATTAAAGTCTCCATAATCATATTCATCATCATAAATACCAGCATCTTCTCTCACATAATAAGCTTTCCTAATCATCTTTCCTTTATTTTCCTTGTTCTTATTGTTTATAGCTCTCTTTGGACATCTAGAAGCATAATGACCTATCTCACCATAGCTAAAAAATTTGAAAGGTAATTTACCTTTGTACTTGCTAGTGCCCTTTTTCATCCTTCTCACAAAGTTAGCTTCCAAATCATCAAGATCTTCATCACCTGAATCTTCAACCTTCTCTGATTTACTAGCATTGAAAGCAACCTCTACTTTTGTACCTTTCTTCATTTTTCTCATTTCAAATGTGGTTAGAGTACCAATCAACTGATCTCTGGAGTAATTATCAAAATCAACTATTTCCTCAATAGAAAATACCTTTTCAATCTAGAAGAGATTTGATAACTTTCTTCACCACTTTATATTCTTTAGTTGTTGCACCAAGATCTCTCATATTACTCACCAGTTCATCAACTCTCTAAATATAGCCTCTAATTGTTTCATCTTCAGACATATGCATCATTTCAAATTGTGCCTTCAAGTTCTACAACCTTTCTTGTCTAACCTTTGGATTTCATTCATAAATTCTTTTTATCTTGTCCCAAACTTCTTTGGCAATCTTCAAAATCATAACTTTGACTAATTCAGTATTTGATAGACTATTGACAATAATAAATCTTTCCTTAGGATTGATCTCATGCACCTTTATTTTTACACTTGTACTCGAACCATTCTAAGGTGGAGTATATGTATTCTAGTAAGCCTTTTCAATCTCAAATCCTTTAGTAGACAAATATCCTTCCATCTTTGTCTTCTAGAATGTATAATTTGAGCCATCAAATCTAGGATATTCTAGAGGAATCCTGTTCACCATCTTGTATCTACCTCAAGCAGTTAAGATCTTCTCCAAGGAACTTTTCTCTAATGTCAATTGTTGAAATGAACAAGAAAACTAAGAGGGTGGGTGAATCAACTGTAGCAAATTAAATCTTCAAAACCCTTAACAGTAATTATATCCACAAGAATTCATTAAACCCTTATTCTATTAGATTGATTAAACATGAAATGCAGATACCATAAACTAAAATCGCAACACCATACACATGAGAATTATAGATTTACATGGAAAACCCAATGAGGGAAAAACCGCGGTGAGGATTAGCTCATGATATAAGTAATAGAAAAACCAGTATAAGGGGGCTCACTGCTAGAATAGGACACATTGTCCAAAAAGGCTCACAACCAGGGCTCATTGCCATATAAATAATACAAGAAGATAGAAGAATGTTATGTAGAGAAAACACTTCTCAATTCAACAAGGAGTCCACCACAATTTCTCGCACACTTTTTTAGTCTCACATGAAAGATTTTAGATGCCTTGAACTCACTTCCTTCAGGAACCCTAACTTCAAGTTCGTACTGCTCTGCTCAAATTCACATCACATACACTTCTTTCGCATCACTCTTCACATATATCTTACTTCTTACTATTTTTTACACCCTCTTGTATCAACACCATACACATTTATATCAAGCTTTATCTCAAAAACTTTCTCTAATGTCATCCATTAGCTATTATACATTCAAATTTGAAATAGGTCAGCACCAAAACATTCCCGTGTTGGATAGGAATAGAAGGCGACCTAAATAAATCCTTAATTAGGACCCAAATAGATCCCAACACACTTCCACAAGGCTCGCATGTAGTGTTAAGCACAAGGTCAGCCAACACCCGTGAAAAACACCATAGACATTAAGTACACTTCTTTAAATCAAGCTAAAGGTTTTGAACAACATAATTCACTTGAAATAAATCTAGAATAATCCATGAACTACTTAAGATTCATCCAACACTTCATCCAATCTCGCATCAACAAATAATTTAACTCAGGACAATTGATAACCCTTATTTGCATATTGATAAATGAAACTCTCACTATACTACACAAAATCAAGTAAAAAATTGAATACAAAAAGATAAAAGAATTATAAGCAACTTCCAAATCTACACAACCTGAATCCAAATAGTGGATAAATGTCAAACAAATACATTTCTCCTAAACAACAAAAAAAATCACTGAACAACTGGTTCAGACACTGGTGAAAGTATCTCGCAATGTACAACAATCCAGAAACCCTAATTCTGAATATAGCAACCTCTCTTAACCTTGAATAACCTATAAGATCCACATAGGAATAGAATCAACACAAAAAGAATATGGAGCACATTACTAGAGCACATTATGAAAATTTTCACAACACATTTTACTTTGTTTATTAAACTTTCTCAAAATCACTTGGAAACTAAGTATCAGAGACATCAACTCAACTCATTACTTCATTCCAACTCACCTTTAGAATTTTCAATAAAATAATAGCTCCATGTACTCACAACACTTCCTCAAGGTCTCAAATACACATGCATAACCTATTTTCCTTTTTTCCACAATTTTCTCAATATCCTCAACATCTGCATCCCATAGTTGACATCAATGACAACACTAGGCAACAAACTTCCTATTGAAATCAATGACAACACCATCATTCTTGCAACACTGCCACAAATGATGAAGAAATCCTCTCTTAAATGTTGTTGACAATAATCTTGGCTCTTGTAATTGATCACTCAAAAATATAATTAAAATCTAATGTTGATTTGATAAAATAACCTTGTATTTATAGTAATTTATCCTTAATTCAAATATCACAAGTCGAAATTGAAATATATATTTGAAAACATTAAAATACCGCCAAAAACATAATTTAAATTTAGGTCCTAGGTCTAGGTGAGGACCCATTCGCCCATGGGAGAATGGGTTCTAGGTCACTCACCTAGGACACACATTGCTCAATGTGAGGTGTTATGGTTAGGCATTAATGAATGTCGGATTTCCTCTTTAGAAAATTAAATTAATTAGGCTTGGATTTGAATTAAAGGGGCCAATTAAGGAAAATCAAGCTGATTTAATTAAGGGAGCCCTAAATAAGTGTGAAAGTGTAAAGAGATACACTCTACAACACTAAAAATATGGCACAATTAAGTCCATTTTAATTAATAAGGCCCTAAACTCAATGTGAATATGTAAAATACATATTACAACACTAAATTAAGGGATAATTTAGTTCTTTTATTATTTATTTCTAATTAAGTGTGAAAAAGGGATGCTTTTTCCTACACTACACATTCTCCAATATTGCATTTTTTATTGCCATCTTTCAAGGCCATGAATATGGTTTCATCATTTGAATCATTGTCATCATCTTCTGAGGAATAACTACTTTCCTTGGAATAGAGACCTCTTTTAACCTTATCTCTTTTATTACCATCTTCATATTCTTTATAGGGACATTTAGATGCAAAATTACCAATCCTTTCACAATTGAAACACTTGGAAGGTAACATACCTTTGTATTTTCTAGTGCCTTTCTTTAATCTTCTTATAAAGTTTTTTTCAACCTCATCAAATTCGTCATTTTGATCCATAGATTCATCTTCTATCTTTTTACTAGTTTTGAATGCAACTTCCTTCTTTGAAACATCTTTATCAAACTCTCTCATTTCAAAGGCTATGAGAGCACCAAACATTTAATCTACTAAATACTGATCCAAATCCTTAAATTATTCAAGAGAAAACACCTTATGACTATAAGATTTAGGGAGAGATCTCATAACCTTCTTCACAATCTCATCTTCTTTTATAGCTCCACCAAGACTTGTGATGCCAGTAACTACATCATGCACCTGGAGCATATAACTTGCAATGTCTTCATCCTCTGTCATCCTTAGGGTCTCAAATCTTCTCTTGAAAATTTTCATCTTGGCTTGATTTACTTTATTGTATCCTTCATAGATGCTACTAAGTTTTCCCTAAACATCCTTAGTAGAACTATAATTCATCACCTTCAAAAGTTATGAATTAGCTAGTTCCCACACAAGATAGCATTCTTAGCCTTGGCATTGTTCTCATACAACTTGATCTCATATGGATATGTAGGAGTAGAAGGATCAGCATAACCATCTTTGATAGATCACCAAACACCAAACCCTAGAGAGTTTATATGGCCTTCCATTCTCAACTTCCAAAAGGGTAATTTGTCCCATCAAACCTAGGATCTTTGTAAGCTCCATCATGTTCCATCTTGTACCTTTCATCAAGTGATTAAGCTTCTTCAAAGGAACTTGGATCTAATACCAATTGTTGAACACACCCGAAGACTGAGAGGAGGGTGAATCATTCTTTTCAAAACATAAACCCTTTAGCAAACTCAAACTTCTTTACCAGATTAGAAACCCTCAAACAAATCAACAACAAAGAAATTTAGTTTCTTAACAGGGTCAACAACCCTCAACAATTAAAGATACAAAAAATAAACCCTTAACTAGATCAACAACAATGGAAATAGAAAAGAAGGAACACACATCCACAAGATAGCACTAGATTTACATTGAAAACCCAATGAGGAAAAACCATAGTGAGAGTTAACTCAAAATATATGAAGCTCACTTCTTACAAAAGTTACAACAAGGCTCACTACCAAAAGATTTGTGAACTAAGGCATACAACCTTAGGGAAAGATATTAAGGACTTGTAGATTGAAGTGCATAACTCTAGGGAAAGATATAAGGACTTGATGAGATTCACCATCTCAGAGCAGGATGCATGAAGATTTAGAATTTACAACATATGTCAACAATACACTCTACTGACAAAGGCATTAGAGCACATTTGACACACTTTCACACTAATTTTGCATGATCTCCAATACATTCCTCACTCTCACACTTTGTAGCTGATTTGATATTTTATTTATATGTATCTCAAAATCATAAAACATCAATTTGGTTGGCCAAGAAGAGGATAAACAATAATCTTGACAAGTCAACCACAAAAAAATAGTGTGGTCCTATTCAGGAGATAGAGAGAACAAAAAAAAAACTTATTACATCTTCCAATGTGATCCCAAATCACAAACACGTTGGTGCACATCAACTCAAGTCAACAATAAGGAAACATGCAGATGAAGTGTATAGCACACCACCAGTCAGTCCAAAACACACTTGCAATTGAATTTTACTCGATGTGGTTCTCAACAAGATAGATCAGGACCCAAATCTATCTTAACACAACCTCAAATGTTGGTGTGAACCCTCAAGCACATGATGCAAGCAAAATAACAAGCCTTGTCATCCAAATATCCACAAAATGGCCAAAAGACCAACTCAAACATAATGCAAAACCAAAGAGATTAACCAATAATGTTTGGATCACAAAAATATGTTTCTTGAGAATCCAACAACACTTCCAGATACTTATTTTCTACTATCATGCCACCAATAGCTACCACAAACCAAATAGGAGTAGAACACTTCATCCCAAAAGCACATAATGCACAACCATGATATACAATATTAATAGATCAACTTGCAAACCACATCAACACATGAAATTTGAAATGGGACACTGTACAACCACTAAGAGCATATTCACCAAGCTACATGAGTAGAGACATAAATGCGAAGAAATCCAAAGCATTTTCTCGACTAGTCCAGACAACCAACAAAAATTGTGAAACTAATGCAATCAACAAAAACCTCCTCAGCAACACTAGTGACTTGAAAAGATAGGAGTGCAACATCCATAGAGTACAAACATTGAATCATAAACCACAATACCATATCTCCAATAGGAAATCAGAGTATTCTCCCAAATAGTCTTCAAAACAACTTCCTAGAATAGAAACCTTCAATGACTTGTAGAGGTTAGAACTTCCTTGTAATAACACATACTTCCTCAGGAATAATAGGAGAGAACATACAACATACTATATACCATCAACCAAGGCATGAAATCCAAACATGAACATCAACAACATCATCATTCATCAATGACATCCCACACTGAATGTTGTCAACAATGATAACAAATGCCAACCAACAACCAAGTTTTGACATCACAACAATCTCCTCAAGTGTTGACAACCAATGCAATAATATGTCCATGTTTTGGCATCAATGACAACCAATGTCAACATTTCATTTATGAGAAAATATAAAATTTAAATAATTAATTAAATTAGACATTCATTGGTCATTCACGACACATAGGGAGTTTGGAATGATTCCTAAATTGGATTTGGGTTCACATAAGGTCAAATATGACACATATCATACTCGATTCGAGTATGATTGGGGAATGGATATGAAGGGGCCCAATGTGACATATTTGAATTAACCATGATTGGGGAATAACTCAGATCTATGCAACCAGGTGGAGAAATAACCCTATGCCTGTAACTATTCAACGCACGTCAAGAGTACCTACTTAATGTATATATAATAAAATCACATCATAATCATCCCAACAAGGTCCAATAGCATAAGTATAAAATTACATTTGTACATTCATCATATAAATACTTTAAATCATTCCTTCTAAACATCAATCATCGAGCTCACATTTAATCATAGTATAAATAATGCATTTCACTGAACTGAAGCATAATAATAAACCAACCATGTAAACGCACAAAATGTCACCAACTAACATGTTGATGAATCTCATCTTGAACATGCATAACTGGTTCATACACACCAATTAGATCCATGAAATAATCACCACATCAAACACAAGGAAACAATGAAGCTAAAACACTGATCTCACATTAATAGGAAGCAAACTAGAGGGGCACTACACATACAATTAAGGTAGGCATCAACGACACCTCAAGTGAAAATTATAAAGAGATTATTTCATATGTAACATTGAAAATTTAATTGGATTATGACTGTCACTTTTTCCATAGATTTGAAATAGATTTATATGAGTGGACTAAAATTTTCAATGGGGGAACATTAAAGATGTGGAAAGGTTTTAGAAATTTGAGAAAATACATTTGAAATGAAATTTTATAAGAAAAATTATTTTTTATTTCATTGAACAACTTCATACTCTTTTTATAAGTAGAAAATATCTACTAAATGATTATTTTCTTAATTTATTAAATTTCAACTTTTAATAAAATTGTAATGTTGTTGGTTAGTGTAGACACTTAAAATTGTCTAAGTGCATCACACATTCATATTTTCCTAATTTTTGTCATTTTTCCTCATTATCTCCCGATTCCTCAATTTAATTAAATAATTTCCAATAATTTGATTAAATTCATTATTTTCCTCTATTAATTGAATAATTGATATTATTTGATTAATTCATCAAATTTCATCAAATTTCCCTATTTTCACATTAATTAAATAATTTTGAAATATTTAATTAAATTAAAATTTCTATCTCCTCACTTTGATTAAATAATCTTCAATTATTTAATTAAATACTAATTTCCCCTCTTGCACATGATTAAATAATCTTTAATTATTTAATTAAATCTTAATTTCCTCTCACCTCGCATTAAATAATTTCTTAATTATTTAATTACTATTTTTCCTCCAACTTGCACAAAGCATATTACATTTTCAAAAAGGGAATATTCCTTATTCAAAATATTTCCCTCCAAAATAGCTCAAACTAATTTCCATGAAATAAGGGGTTATTTTGAGTTAACTAAATCTCTCATTAATTCTCCACCCTTGATCTTCTTGATCTAATATGAACCATTGATCTTCATCTTCAATCTCCACCATTGATAAAATATTTTCATTTCTATAAAAGAAGCCTTCACCTTCACAAAAATCATTCACAATTCTCATAAGGAATTCATGACATTTTTTAGAGCACTTTTGAGCATAATAATTATGGGTTATGTTCAATATGAGCAATCCACATCCTAAATTAGCATAATTCCACATAATGGAATACTAGGTTTACTTGTTCTTTGAATTAATTGATATTAATTTGATTTAATTTCTTTGTTTTACGTTAACTCATGGATTCAATTGCATTCTATTTCATTGTGTATGGATTTAATTGATCTTTCTTTTGTGGGTCTTGGATATTTCTAACCCTAATTATATTAATTGGCTTCTAATCAATTTCTCATTATTCCCCTATGATATTTTGGCATGCCCGGTGGGACCCACATCCCTGATTTGACATTTCTTGAAGTTTTTGATGACTTACAGGTTACAGTGATGTTTTTGCAACAAACCGACACTTTTGTTTTCTGCGCAATGACACTTTTGTTTACATCGACGCTATTGATATGCACAACACTTTTGTCATACATCGATGCTTTTTCCATACATTGACACTTCTACCATACATCAACGCTTCTATTTTGACACTTTTGTGTTTTCTATCACTACAGGTTTACAACAATGCTTATATGGTTTATAGTGATGCTTTTATTAAGACTCAATGATTTTGTTACGACTCGATGCTTCTATGAAATTAGAGTGACATGTTTGTAGTAAATTGATGCTTCTATATTGATTACAGTGACACATTTGTTCTTTGTTGTTGTAAGTATGTTTCTAGTGTTGTCATTGATGTCAATAGTTGGTCACTAATGTCAATAGTATGAAGATTATTGGTGTTTTCAAGTGTTGATACTAGTATGGATGTGTTGTGATTTGATAAGAAGGTGTTGTGGCTTGATAAGAAGGTGTTGTGGTGCTATCATTAGTGTTTTCATTGATGTCTTGTATGGTTCTAAGGGATAAGTGTTGCATTTGCAATAAGTTCACTTGGTTTCCAAGTGCTTTTGAGAAAATTTGAATAAAAGAGTGTGCAGTGTGACAAAGGTGTGTTCAGTGTTGTGCTCTACATTTCTTCATGGTTGAAGATATGCTTGTACAATTTTGATAGGATGATCAGAGGTGTTCAAAGGTGTTATATCTAAAGTTTCAGGTTTTGGATCGTGTGGTAGTGAAAGTTGTGTTTAACAGTGTGTTTGTCTATTTAGAAGGTTATCCGAGAGAAATGAGATTGCTCCGCATTTCTCCACAGTGAGGTTTCTTGTATTGTGAATTTGGGAACATTCTTATATTGTATGTATTTATCTTCCCTTATATTTTTAAGTGTTGAGGTGTTTCACGAGGTTGGTTAGTAAGTTGTATGTCTATGCCAGCGTGTCTGGTTGCACAAAATGAAAGTGTTTTTTTGTTTCAGGTGGTTACGACAGTGTTGCAAAATATTTTGATGATTCTAGAATATTCTAAGATGTTTTATGGATGTTGTGAAGTGTTGTTGTGTGGTTTGTATGTTGTTTTCAGACCCAGAGAAGCGTGTATGTGGCCGCTTGTAGTGTTAGTTCAGGTTTGGCCGACCTGGTGTGCTAGTGCTATTTTTGTAGGTACCTCGTGGATTGTGAATGTGTTGAGTATTGTGGTGATGTATATTTTTGTCCTAGTTAACCCTTGGCATGGTCTACCTTCACTTCTTTCCACCGCAAAAGTGTTTGGTTTCGACCCATTTTGGTGTTGTATGTTTGAGGTGCATACATTTCAATAAGGCCGGCCTAATTGAGATTGTTTACTTCATGGATGGTATACATGTAAGGTGAGTTGTTGGAGATGTTGTGTTGCAAGTTTGAGATGTGAATTTGATCAATTGTGGTGATCTAAGTTTGATCTTTAATGCCTATGACTCCAGATGTAGTGAGTAGAAGGTGTCTACATTTTTCAGCATGCTTGAAGTTGTTGGAGGTAGTGAGTCAAAGGTTGTGGATGGTGCAAAGTTGCAGTGGTGGATTTTATTGTTGCTCTGAGATAGTGAATCTCTCTATAATAGTTTCTTCTATTCTTCCTTCTTCTTGGAAATGAGCCACCTGGCAGTGAGCCTAATTGTATTCGGTGTTGTTATTCATATATATGTGAGCTAATCCTCATCGTGGTTTTTCCCTACTTAGGTTTTTCCACATAAATCTAGTGCTCTTATGTGTTTGGATGTGTTTTCATTATTGTTTCATATGTTTACATTCTGTTAATGCATGATAAGGGTTTAAGGGATAATGAGGGTTTGAAAGTTAATGAGGGATTGAATGTTTTAATATAAAATTGATCCACCCCCTCTCAGTTATCCTGTGCATCTAACACATTTGTTCTTTTTAGAAGTATATTTGTTTTTGTACTTTTAGATTTACCTAACCCTAACATGTACCTAATCTTTTGGATTTTATACTAACATATTTGTGCAACTGTGGCTTATGTGGGGAGAAGAAAAGAAAAGAAACTACTAACAAGTTATCTTGCATGGTTTTCAATACAAATTTCATATTTCAATTTGGGCTTTAAAATTGAACAATACAAATTTCATGTTTCAATTTGGGATTTAAAATTGAATAATATAAATTTCACATTTCAATTTGGGCTTTAAATTGAACAATACAAATTTTACATTTCAATTTGGGCTTTAAAATTAAACAATACAAATTTCACATTTCAATTTATGCTTTAAAATTGAACAATAGAAATTTCACATTTCAATTTGGGCTTTAAAATTCAACAATACAAATTTCACATTTCAATTCGGGCTTTAAAATTGAACAATACAAATTTCACATTTCAATTTGGGCTATAAAATTGAATGATACAAATTTCACATTTCAACTTGGACTTTTAAAATTGAACAATACAATTTTCACATTTGAATTTGGGTATTAAAAAGAACTTTTTTGTCGTGTTTGGTAGGCTATTGGTGTGTATGCTCTCTCCTTGCACTACATGTGATATTAGATATCAAGAACACCATTATTTTACAATCTTTTTTTTTAACCGAGGAATGATTGTTTGTGTATTATCGTCTCTCGCGACTCTTAAGAACAATATTGGGAAGTAGAAACAACATTATATTAGGAGGCCTTCTTGGAAATTTCATCACCTCAAGGTTGACCTCAATCATAGTTTTGGGTGAGGTATATAAAGTGGGAGAACGAAAGTTGTACCCTAAGGTGTGACCAACATCCTATAAGCCAAGTCTCAACACCCTCGATCCACTGAGACTTGTATAGGTGAGGAGGAGAGGGGAGAACCCCCTCAACTCGAGCATCCTTGTACATGTTCATTTTTCACCAATCCCCCACTACGAACTTCATTTATTAGTATCCTTTAAGACTATCAACTGCTAGCTTGGGATAATGCAACTTACAATGTCATGCACGAAGTAACACATCATGTATTTCCCCTTATTGAGTTGACTGATGATCCTTGATTAGGACCTTGTTCTTTCTAGGTGAGAGGTACAAAGGTGGTACATGACCTCCGTATACTCATCACCCACTCATTGTGGAGGTATTTGCTTCAAAAAATGGGCTTATCCTAAGTTGACACACGTTTTTAATACTAGCTAGGTTGTGTATTTTTGGCGTGTATTCATTGTTCAATACTTGTATTACCAAATAGCAAGATCTTGTGGAAGAAGGCTTGCAAAATAATTCTTATTACCTTTGATTCAATTTTGATATTTTTTTTTGTATCACTTTCCAAGCAAGACAATTTCAAACTCACACTCAAAATTTCCCAATTTACTCAAAACCCTAGCAAACATCTTAGGTTCGGTCCCAAAAAATTGCTTCTACTAAATGTACTCACACTTTTGTGAAACCTAATGCTTTTTATTTACATCTCAATGTTGTTTCTAGAGTACATTGATGCTTTTGAGCCATTCACCACTTTTAATCAGTGAAACATAGGAAAAGGGGGGGAAGATTGATAGGAGACCTAAAAATGGGATGTGAGATGAGGGAACTATGCCAAAATCAAAAGGGGGTGTCCAACCAATCACAAATCCACCTTTTCCATGTTCATTTGTAAGAGGGATAGTGCCAAAAATGAGTAGAATTGACTTGCAACCCTCAAGGTGAGTCAACCCTAAGTTTGGACACTATGTTGCCTTAACTTCCTTATGACAGAAATGACTAAACAATAGTGTTTGGAGAAGAATAAAAGTGCATTAACAATAAAAATTATGAGATCTAACACTTGAAACATGAATTATTATGATAACATTGATAAAAACAACCATTAACTAGAAGAATTGAGAAGGTTAGGATGGTGTTTACCTAGTTCCAAAAATGGGTTTTAGGCTATACTAAAGGACATTCACCTAGGGGTGAATGGGTCTCTGTACAAGGGTCTGAATATTCTTTTTGCAGTCCTCAGATCATGGATCAAAGCTTTTGATTCCCCTAGGTTTGACTGTTAAAAAGTCAGAAATAAAACCTATAAGTGAGTTTCTGTGTTTTTAAACTTTGATGACAACTTTGACAACTTTGCAAAATTGCACTATTGATCCAATTTCAATCCTTCTTCACCTACAAACCCGTAAACACAAAGAAGGGGAAAAATGTTTATTTTTGTGGATAAGGGTTTGCCCTAGTCAAACCCAAGTTTGGTAATTAAACCTTGATAATGAAATAATGATAAAAATGGAGGAATTGATGAATGGACAAAGCTTGTTACACCTCACCAAACCCTTTAATGGTTGGCCTTAGAGGACTAAAGTCTAACACATCACTCCAAGGATTGTATCTTGCATGAAATGGATTGATCGGATGCTTTATTTGACACTTGATTTGATGCTTGAATGCTTGCTTGAAACCTACATCACAATGTTAGCTTGAAAACATGCATGAACACACATAAATATTGACATCATGATAAATATTGAATGCTACAAGAAATGATTGGTAAATCTGCTCTCCAATGCTCTTAACAATAATATTTGCTCATGTGAAAGTTTCCTTTAGCTTGTTAGATTTGAATTGATAAAAAGACCTTGTATTTGTAGGTGTTTCCTTAATTACCTGACAATTAAACATCACAAGCCAACCTTTGTAATTTGAATTTATATCATTAAAATGCCACAAAAAAACATATTAAAAAATGGGTCCTGAGACTTAAGGAGGACCCATTCGCCCTTGGTTGAATGGGTCCTAGGCCCTAAACCTAGGACACATTTTCCAAGATGTGTAATTAAGTGTAGGCATTGATTAAATGTGGGTTTCCCTTTCAGAAAATGAAATTAATTAGGCTTGAGAATGCATAATTAGGCCAATTAAAGGCTTAATTAGGTCCAATTAATAAAGGGGATGCAAACATAGTGTGAAAATGTAAAGGTGTACATTTTTTGACACTACATTTAGCCCCCACTTTAGTGAGAGTATGAACTTGCTCTCAGACTCACACTAAAGTAGACAAATAAGTCATGGGAGGTCTAATTGTACAAGTGTAGAAAGATACGATGATAAGGATCAAGGAGGGTGATCAATCCCCCAATATCTAAGATCTCATTGAAAACCAACAAAGGCACAAAGAGACGCATGCCTGCAGCAGTAACACAAGATGCACAATCATATGATTTCAAAATTAATGCAAAAAGAAAGAAAAGGAAGGATGGAATAGTTGCGGTTGCGTCATTGTCCATAAAATGTGTTCATAAGTGAAAAATCGTTGTCCACTATGCAAAAAAAATATACTCACAAGGGCTAGTGAAATCTCATGTCCACTAGGTGATCCCCAAGAAAGTGAGAAACACACACTAGGTCAGTATGTACCCACAAAAAGGTGGCTGAAAAGTCATGCCATGACTATAAGCTCCCATACGTCAACCATACCAAAAGTTATACCTCCAAATAAATTTGGTAAGGCACCATAAGAAATGGTCAAAGGCATCATAAGGCTAGCAAGCTACATGATGCTAGAAACTCATGAAAAACAAAAAGGAACCACTGTCAAGCAAGTTGTGTTATGCTTGGTGGCCATGAAAAATTTTTAAATGCATTAGGATAGGATAATCAAAGGGGTTTTTCTTAGTTCATGAAAGGTCTCACCTTAGGGAACATCGTGCTTAATGTCACCATCAAGAGAGGACTAGTCAAGAGATAAAATATTTGTACCTTAGGGAATGCAAGCCATAACATTACCACTAAGAAGAATGTCATATGTGAAGAAAGGTCACACTTTTGAAGGACATCAAACCCAATGTCACTACCAAGAATACACATCACATGAAGTAAGAATACCACGCTTTGAAAAGAATATGCAAACAATGAGCAGGGATGTGTATGGCCCCACTTTAAAGAAATTTCTAAACACCATGCCATGAGAAATTACTTTAAAGTAGAGAATGATAAAGACCAATGCATGAGAGCTTTATTCGGAAAGGCCTATTCCAAAAATATGTTTCCAAGTAGAGGTACATAATGGAAAGGAGGCTTCCCCCTATATGTAGTCCTAAGATAACACATAAGGAATCCATGGATCTAGGGTTAGCGTATGTCTTTGCTATAGTGACATAATCAAGCTTAGAATTGTCATCATTCCCCAAATAACTCATGGAACAACGAGCACAAAGGAAGAATGACACATAGAGAGAGAAAACAAAGGAGAATCCTTTTGGGTCAACATGGAAGAGACCTAAATGTCTCAATACTTTGCATCGTCCCCAAAAGGAAAACACAAGACAAGAGAAAAGATAATGGTTACGACATATAGAAGAATGCAGATACAAATAGAAGATTGTCACGACATATTTTCTTCCTTTGTATCCTTGCACCAACGGAGTGACAAGGGTAATCCAAAGTAGGCTTACAAACATATAAATAAATGCCAAGCAGCATGGCACAGGAGATCACATTTCACACATGCAATCACAAAGAACATGAAAAGAAGACAGATAAAAGACTAGTACGACACATGCAATTCAACCTATAGCAGGCATCTGCATCCCAATCTTGTTCATCATATGTAGAAGGTGGACAACTAGTCAAAGGTTCAATGACAAGAGTCATACTAGGACAAGGCTATCTAACCCTTTCCCCCCCAAATGTAGGACAAGGATGAGTTGAGATAGGTGATGAGAATGTGCTCCTTGCAATATAGAAAATTATTTTCATAATGTGTAATA
The DNA here is from genome assembly GCA_007258455.2 of Sequoia sempervirens. NCBI lineage: Eukaryota > Viridiplantae > Streptophyta > Pinopsida > Cupressales > Cupressaceae > Sequoia > Sequoia sempervirens. The sequence goes on along the minus strand of VDFB02058242.1, from coordinate 657,541,725 downwards.
CATGCAATGGTGAGTATGCTAAGATTCTATAACCATTGAATGACAAGGAGTAAAGTGATCAATTGCTAATTAATTATACGATCATATTGATGTGAAAATGGTTCAAATTCTCTAATAATTCTCTTTAAAGCATGACACTCATCAGTACTATGCCCAAGAGTTCTATGATATTGACAATGAGACATGTTTGCACTTTTTCCATTTGGATTTTCCTTGATAGGTGGCAATGTTAAAAGTCCTTGGTTAAGAAGTGTGTGTAAAGCCTTTTCATTTTTGGACATAGGAAAAGGGAATTGCAACTTCATGAGTTTGTAAAGCCTTTGTCTTTTGCTTGATTAAGAAACTTTTTGAGGAGGAGGTGGAGGATCTAAGGTGACCCTATCATCCTTCTGAGGTATTAATTGGTCTTTTGAAATGATCTTATGAAAGAGAACACCTTTCCCCTTAGGAGATGTGCAAGGGGAGGATCTTGGTATCCTCAAATGGTATTTTTTCTAACAATTTGTGAATTTCATGCTCATTTATTATGTCACATCCTTGTTTGTTTAATATCTTAAAGCCTTGACCATAACTCTCTTCTAAGTTAATGGGTCTATCAGTAACTCAATGAGCATAAGAAAGAAGAGTATCACTATTGTCCTTGTTAACAATTTCAATAACGATTCATGTTCGAGGCTTGTTTTGTGCTTCAATTTCAGGATGTAAAAGGTTGAACATATCGAGTGACGGGATTATAGGAGGTTTTTGCATGGATGGATAAAAGGATGCATTGTTCTCAAGGTTGTGTAAGGAGCCTTTTATGAATTGTTGCATGATATATTCATATTGGCCTAAGATGTCCATCTCATGGGGAAATTCATTAAGAGGTAAAAGATCATGAATAGGCTCAATTGCATTAGGGTCATCACCAAACACACAACTTGAAACGTCTACCAAAGATCTCAAGGACACCTATATTTTACCAAAACACATATCCATGATGAAGTTGTTGAAATGTAAATGTGAATGCAAGATTTCAGTTCTTATAAATGACTGATTAAGGTTCAAAGAACCTAAAAATGATGTCTTTTTAATGCCAATTTTGATTTCAAACAATGTACTTAATTTGACCAATTGAACTTAATGCAAGAAAGTACATAATTTTTTATTTTTTGAAACTGAAACATAGATTTGACAACAGAATGAAATGAAGCAAACAAAGAAAAAATGATGCCTAATTTTTTTGAAAAACCACCTGTACAAGGACAGGTTCACCCAAGGGAAAATGGGTCTTTATACAGGGGTTGGAAAAATTAAAGTTTGTGTTTCTGATTTGATATTCGAGTTCTTTGTTTCAAGTTGTATATTGTGAATTCTATGACATTTTTTTCTAGTTTTAGGTGTCTTAATGCAAGTGCAAATAGTGAACAAAGTGAGCAAAGTGATAACTTTTGGAATGCAATTTTGGACTGAAATTTGAATCTAAATGACTGGAAGACACTCTTGATGCAACCACAATGCAAGATGTATGCAAAATTAATGCTAAATTTCTAATTTTGTATGAATTTAAGTGATGCAAACATGAAAAATTAAACCATAAATGCAATGCAAAGAGCATTAATACAAATCTAGATCTAGGGTTTTTAATGTCTCCAAATCAAAATTTAAGATGTACAAGCTCAGGTTCACCAAAATGAAATGAAGGAAAAGGGGGAAGATGGATAAGAGACCTAAAAATGGGATATGAGATGAGGGACGTCTTCCAAAAGCAAAAGGGGGTGTCCACCTAATCATAAATCCAAATTTTCCATGTTCATTAGGCCACAAATTATTAGAATTGACGTGCAACCCTCAAGATGAGTCAATCCTAGGTTTGGATACTATGTTGCCTTAACTTCTTTATGATAGAAAAGATTGAACAATAGTTTTGGGAGAAGAATAAAAGCGAATTAACAATCAAAATTATGAGATCTAACACTTAAAACACAAAGTATTATGATAACACTAATAGAAGAAACCATTAACCAACATATCTAAGAAGGTTAGGCTGGTGTTTACCTAGCTCCAAAAGTAGACTTCATGCTTTGCTGAAGGACATATTCGCGCAGGTGCAAATGGGTCTCTATATAGGGTTCTAAAAATTCCTTTTGTTGTCCTCAGGCCCCAAATCTAAGATTTTAATTCCCTAAGGTTTGACTGTTGGAAAGTCAGAAATAAAACCTGTAGGTGAGTTTTTGTGTCTTGACAACTTTGATGACAACTTTGCAAATTTTCACTTTTGATCCAGTTTCAATCCTTCTTCACCTACAAACTCATAAACAAAAATAAAGGGAAAAATTATTTATTTTTAGTGGATAAGGATTTTCCTTGGTCAAACCCTAGTTTGGTAATTAAACCTTGATAATGAAATAATGATAAAATGGAGGAATTGATGAATGAAAAAAGCTTATTACACCTCACCAAACCCTTTAATGGTTGCCCTTAGAGGACTAAAGTCTAACACATCACTCCAAGTATTGGATCTTGCATGAAATGGTTTGATTAGATGCTTGATTTGACACTTGATTTGATGCTTGAATGCTTACTTGAAACTTGAAACCTACATCACAATGTTATCTCAAAAACATGCATGGACACACATAAATCTTGACATCATGATAGGATCTTGAATGTTGCAATAAGTGATTGATAAATTTTCTCTCAAATGTGTTAATGCGAGTATTGCACACACACACCAATAAACTAATAAATTCTCACTCAAAGAATGTAGGAACCTACCTTCCTTGGAAGATCCACCGAGAATACCTAAATCTAAAAAGTCAATCTCAGTTGATCTCAAGGCTCGAGAATGTCAGGTCCTGATGCACTAGGTTCACTTAGTGTTCGTTTTGTAAATTTGTTGTTAATCACAAGGGGTATATGGTTTCTTAGGCTTACTGGTGTCTAAAGGATCATAACAAAGGTTTGATTGAATCAAACATACATCATTTCACAACTTCAGGAAAATAAAATATTTACAAGAAATATTTTATGAACTCAAATTATTTCCAAAGACTCAATGGATTTAACATAAATTGCTTTGTAACTTCATGAATACTAAATATTTGCAAGAATACTTCATGAATTTAGCACTTTTAAAACATTTTCTGAAAATATTTAACATCTACTCGAAAGAAAAGTATTAAAGATCAAAATTTAAAGTTCTCCTAGCTATTATCCACGCATACACCATGAATTAAACTAAATCAAATAAAACCACCATATACTTCACTAGATTGCTTCATAGCTAGGCATAGAATGATGCAAGAATGACATAGGCTTTTTCGATAGGAATAAAAAATCAGTTGTGTAAGATTTCATATCAAGAGATAGCTTCAAATTAGCTTCGATATTAGTAAACTTGAAATGGAGCATATAATTTTTTATATTGGAATGACACAAAAAATAGGAAAAATAAATAAAACTGGTAAGAGTTCCAATTTTAAGTCTTCATAATTCCACAAATTCTGAACTTAACAAAATAAAACAACTCTAGGCCTTTTATAAGAACAAGGCAACCAAAGAGTTCCAACAGAGCACATGAAAGAGAATCAAAGAAATGAATCATAGAGTAACATATGGCATACAATAGTTGGGACAAGAATCTTTTGGAATAAGTCAAAATATATTTTTGACTTCCTTTAGCAGCTAAAACCTTTAAGACTTAGGTCTCTGGGACATGGGTAATTTTGCACAAGATGCAAGACTATTAGCACTTCCCCTCAAAATCCCCAAGGCCGGTCAACTTGCATCTAGTTCAGAAATAGCCTTGTAAAATTCATTCCAAGAAACTCATCACCGCGTCCACACACCAAAACATCAGACTTTCACTACCCGATCTTGAGCACTTCTTCATTGGATACCTTGTTTACTGGCTCATCTTCTCCTTTCTTCTACTGATACTCCCGAAAAGAAATTAACACCTGATTTATATGTTCCCTTGGAACACTCTATGTCATTTTCCAAGTGTACTTGTGCCTTACATATTCTTTAGTTACTTTATTTACAACTTCATTCCTTTGAAACATTTCTATCTCATACTTATTCATGTGATTTTTTCATTTTATCACCTCATCGATGACTGCCTAACTTAAAGACTAAACAGGGTCTTTATTTATCTTCTTAATCCATCCTCTGAAACCCTTTACTCCTACATCATCTTGTCCCATCTTTTCAGGATCACAAATTTTTTGTGTCAGCATCTCAATGAGATTTAAATCTTTTTCCATGAGCTTTTCACTCTTCTTAGTGACCTTTTCCAATCTGTTTACACATTGTAATAGAGCATCACTTTCCCAACTCAGTTGCAATTTCCACTTTTCCAACATTGGAACTTCTTGTTCTGTAATCAACCTTTCTTTTATCGACTCTTAGAATTCCACCCTGAGAAATACCTTTAACCACTACATTTTAATGTCATTCTATTCCTTACGGTCTTTGCACTCATCCATAAGTCTTCTAGACTTGTCAAACCAAGGTATGCCTCTTTACACTTACCAATTTCCTCCTTATTGATTCTTCACCTTGTTGCACTAAATTGTCAAACCAAGGTATGCCTCTTTACACTTACCAATTTCCTCCTTATTGATTCTTCACCTTGTTGCACTAAATGCTCTATCCATTCTTCAAACACATTCATTTTATGCTTCAACCCTTCAATGGCGTCCACTTGTTCTTTTGACATCAACATTGGATTTGGCAGCAATTCAGTCAATGGCTGATTGGGCTAAGCTATAGCTCTGATAAAATTCTATAAATTAGCAACCCATTCCTTCATTTCTCTCTTCTTTTGCTTATCCTTCCTCATGCAAGCAGCTGTCACTTCCAAATTCATTCTCATTTCTTCCAACTTTTTCTCTCGTGAGGAATTTCCTAAGTTGATTGTAGTAACTTAATAATTTCCCCAGTCGTTACTTCATGTTTATCTTTTTCTCCTATAGGAGTAGCTATTTGGAGAGTTTTCCTTCCATGTAAATTCCACTTAACAACATGTATAACCCTTGCTTTAGCCTTGGTCTTATGGGTTTCTAGCTCTTGTACTAAACTTTTGAAATTTAGAGGCACCAATTCCAATTCCAATAGTGGATCCAATTGCATGATCGACTAGTTAGGTGCTTCTTCATTTTCTCTCACCTCTTCATAACTTTGTTCTTACTGATCAGAATGCTCAAGAACATTCTTCCTTAACTCTTCATTATCACTTGTTGTAGCCTCTGAATATTTCACACTCTCTACTCCTAGTGATAAGGATTCTATATTTCCATGGTCTGACTCTCCTTCTCTCTCTTTGAGGCTTAGATTCTCTTTCCATGTCTTTTCCTTTTCAATTTTAGCTTCTGGAGTAGTTTTCCTACATCGTCTTGAGGCATCATGATTTTCACTACCCTATTCCTTGTCCAAGGTTTGAGAAGAGTTTATATCCTTATTTATATCTGGACTTATCCCCTATTCTAGGGGTTGCTCAACAATGGCTTCAGTTCCTCCTTATAGAGGTTGATCTTTAGTTGCATGTTCATCAAGTACATACCCATGCTCTTCATCTTCATCCATTATGGAAATGGGGCTCTGGAGTGTAGTGCCCCTTGTTTCTCTTTATGGAGACACCACCTCTTATGTATTGACTTCTTCATGATTCCCCACCTCTTGAGTGAGTTGTCCTATTATAAACTATGTTTCTTCCAAGTATCATTTGGACACACTTATATTAGGCACCTTTTCTATTATAGGTTGCATCATTGAGCTTCCTCCAGACTTCTCCTTAAATCGTTGTATTATAGCAGACCATTTTTTTACCTCCATCACGACTTGTTCTATAGTTATTTTTGGTTCTTCCTCTGTAATCAAGGGTGTTCCCCCTAGAGTTTTCTTCATTTTTGTTGTGCTAACAAAAGGTGGGGAGGTAAACATAATAGCTACCTACTGTGATTTCAACCTTGTCCTCACATACACCTGTACCTTCATGATTGCTTCTTCTGGAGTCAAGGGTTGTTCTCTTGGTAATGTGGTAGAAGAAGATGCCACCCTCAGGGTTCTTAGCATATTGGTTGAAATGACCAAGGTCTCTCTATTTGGATCATCTGACTGTGAATCCACCAAAACTTCTTTGCTTAGAGTATTAGGGTTTCCTTATCTACACTATTCAATTACTCTAGCTTCAACATTCTTCTTTTCTTCTCCATACCATCATCATACCTTAATTCATTTACCATCTTTTGTTTTCTCTTTCTACTATGTGGGTATCATTCCAACTTCTCTTATCACTTGGAGGTAACCATTTATCCATGATTGAGTATAATTTAGCACTTGCCTAGAAACATGTCAATGGTTACTACCTCTTGTTGTCCCTAATATAGGTTCAGGATAGGTTCATCATACACCCTATCTGCTTCATAAGCTAGGTTACTTACTTCCCCATTATCAACATCCATTTTCTGAGGAACATCATGTGTTCCAAAAGTCTTCATCTGGGCCAATGACAACCTTTGGTAGGACCAATTCCTAACATGACGATCATCTTCACAACCATACCAAAAATCCTCGAAGTGGGAAACATGAGCATATTTCTTGTTTATCTACTTGGCTAACCGCTCAACTAAATCATAAATGTCCCTCGTACAATCATGAAGAACTCTAACCCACAGGATTTCAATTCATCTACACACAACTTAGCACTCTTTACAGAAATGTGCCTATAATTCCCAATAGTGATAAGAAATTTCATTGGTCCCTTTTTATGTATCTGCAAAAAAGGCATCATGAGATGGTATCACCTACCTCGTAAACTCAAGCAACACTATCTTATATGTAGGATGTATGGGAAACATATAGGGCTAACTTGTAAATCCTTCCACTCTAATATAAGTGAATGTGAGGAACTAAATGAACTAGCATTCGGTAGTACATACAACATCCTATGCTTTGAGAGACAATGTCTTTACTTTATCTCCCTCCATTAATCTTACCAACTTCATAGAAAAAACATCATTTACCCTACGGTAATGTTCTCAATACTGACTAGCAATAATTTGTGGAAAATTATAGTAAATCAATTTGTTTCTTGGTTCCCTTCCTAAATTTCCCAATCTATTCAATCCCTGAATATTAGCTCTTAGGACACAAGAATAAACAATGTACGAGGACATAGTAAACCATTGGAAAGTAGGGAATGTATGAATCTCCTCATGCAATATTTCATTAATAAACCTTGCCCAATGAATTCAAATGGGGTCTTCCCTCATTTTTCTAATAATCTCAAACATCCATGGTTCAAATTTGTCGGCATCTTTGCACCCAACCATTCTATTTAGTAGGGTTATCATGTCTTGGATTTCCTGAATGAATAGTGACCTCATGATATGCTTCGACATCCTTGCAGTTCATTCTTGGAACCACGTTGATATCATGACCTTTTTATTACATTCTTCCATGCTCATATATGCTTCTCTAAAATCCTCCATTTTCAATACATTCATCCTAGTAAACACAAAGAGCCTAAATTTGTATACAATGTCGTCTGTCGAGAGGTCCGCATAAACTCTCCCCTATTTTACGACTTATCTTTTATCTACGTCATACCACTTCATGAAATCAAGGATCAATTTAGGATCCTCCATTTCCAACGGGAACCTTTCCACTAAGTGTATTCCACTTGCAACCATGTTCTTAGTACACTGGGTAGCATTCGACTATTGAGTCCTTTGCACAAATTTGTGTTCGTTGAAACCTTCCAGATGGGTATCTGTTATCATCCCATAAGTGGGTACCGGTTGCGAGATAGTAAATTCAAACTCCTCGTTATGTTGCTTCTTCTACGAAGTACTCATGTTTTTATCAATTTCCTGCATGATTAGCATATAGATGCTCTACATACAAATTAGGGCTAGTTCCAACCATACATTCTTAACAATTTATCAAATTTATTTAGCCACAACCATTCACTAATTAGAATTAGGTTAAATCCAGTCATATTAAACAATATTTCTTTCCAAGAATTAACCGAAGGAAACATTATTTCACCATAACCAAGCATACATGAAAGAATTTACAGATTTTCATTGAAAATGAAGTACTTGGTTCTGTTGATAGAAAGGTCGAATAGACACAAAATTAAACTCTAGTAATCACACCCTATTTATATTTTGATACTTACTTTTCTATGTGTGCCTCAACTATCGTTTTAATTCATTAATGATCTTACAAATGTGTTATCTCACACATGGTAATGTATTGTGGAAGAAACTGTATGCTCGAGGTGGTGCCAAGTATGTTCCTTTTTCCACCTTCTTTTAATTCCTTAAAATTGTGCATTAATTATCCTAAAGAGAGTTACAATCATGGCAGGCTAGGGTTCACATCACAAAGCCCTTTATTTATGTTCCATGGCCCACCTTCGAAAAGAAAGCAGCACGAGAAGTTGGTGTGGCATGCTTGCATGTCATGTTTGTCCATGTTGGACAAAGGTAGCTGAGTAAGTGCTTAGCTTAGACGCTAAAAGACTAGCTAGTAGTTAGAATTGAAACATCTTACACATAACTATAGAAGTAGAGATCATGCTTTTACTTACCGGGTTCATGAGAATCATGTGCAAAGGGTACCCGGGTGCAGGTAAATACAGGACTGATACGGTTCAAATGAACTCAATTCCAAAACTTCCAGTTTTCAATTCTGAAAGAAAGAGAAACTACCAATGGGCTTAACCAAAAGAATGTTGATACATGCAAACTCGAGAAAAAATTTCCCTGGGTCAAATGCGAGCGAGTGAAAACTCACCAAGTATAACAACCTACCAAGCATAACATGAACCTTGCACAGGTTGCACTATGCTTAGACTAACAACATTTGACAACTTGGGAATCTGGATAAATAATAAAACTTCAAGGGAACTTATGATTTGAAAAATTCCAAGTCGAAGAGACCACCAATTCAACTAGGATCCGAGCATTTTACCATTTCCTCCAAAGGAAACAAACTAGCACAAGCAAAGAAGCAAAGAGAGGAAAAGAGGGGTCCACATTTTTCCAAGGGTGAAATGGGGTGTGTTGTGAGACCACATAACACAATGCTCTTGACAATAATCTTTGCTCACATGTGAAAGTTTCCTTTAGCTTGTTAGATTTGAATTGATAAAAAGGCCTTGTATTTATAGGTGTTTCCTTAATTACCCAACAATTAAACACCACAAGTTGACCTTTGCAATTTGAATTTAGATCATTAAAATGCCACCAAAAACATATTAAAAAATGGTTACCGAGACTTAAGGATGACCCATTTTCCCTTGGGAAAATGGGTCCTAGGCCCTAAACCTAGGACACATTTTCTAAGGTGTGTAATTAAGTGTAGGCATTGATTAAATGTGGGCTTCCCTTTCAAAAAATAAAATTACTTAGGCTTGTGAATAGATAATTGGGCCAATTAAAGGCTTAAATAAGTCCAATTAATTAGGGGGATGCAAACATAGTGTGAAAATGTAAAGGTGTACATTTTTCGACACTACACTCAGAAACCTACTCTCTATCATTCCAAATCTTGCATAACCACACTTTTGACTACATCATATAGTGTTTCTTTTGAAAATAATTGAAATGATTTGGAAAAATTTAGTCACTTTTTTTAAAAGGTAGTGCACCGCTTTTGAAATATTGTGACATGTTTGACTATTGAATTTGATCTTCCAGAATCTTCAAATTTTTGATCTATGAAATTCCCTAATCGGTTGATCTAGAATCAAAGGCCTCTAAAAGGATAGACCTTACTGTCCAAATCAATCATCAACACATCTCGCCATCCACATCTTTTCATCTTGGATTTATAGGATACATATTCATAGCTTTGGATGAACAATATCAATCTCACCAACAAAGATCACCACATCCTCATGTCAACAACCCATATTAGTCAATGACCTTGATAGGTTTTTTATCATCATCTATTCCTATCTTCTAAACTTGATAGGTTAGTGGAACTATCTCCCCTTTTGGTTTTGTAAATTTACCATCATCACTTTTTCTTGTGCTAAAAAATCTAGTCCAAGTAAAAAGAATCATCTAATCCTTATCAATATTTGAGATCTACCGTAACTTTGAATCTTGGTGTAGGGGCATCATGTCAATTTTTGTAAATAAGGTCTTATGTCATGTTTTTGGGTGTTTGAGTATTATGTCAAGAAATAAGGTCATAATAAACCATTTGATATGTAATTAGAGTCATTTGGGGTTAATCTTGTTGATATTGTAAAAATCTTGAAATGTTGTCATAGTGCAAAATTGCAAAATACAAAAAGTGGGAAGTCCAACGGTCAGGAAGTTCAAATGGTAGTTTCAGTCAGTTGAGTAGGTTGATTTTTGGTGTGTGTGGTTTAAATATTCCTAAGAAAGGCTCGAGGCAAGGTTGGAGCTTTGTATTGAAATTGAAACAATAATAAAAAAACTGTTCTCTCTGCAAATTACTGGTAATCTACTGCTACAAACCTCTGTACGGTTTTGTACTGAGGAATATTGATCAAAGGTGCATTGATTTTGATAGATACATGTGTTAACTTCATTTTGGATTTTATTTGGTTGGTTTTCATCAAGTTTGAAATATTTTGTGAGCATTTTCCTGAGAATGGTCTGGGAAACCCTATTTGAGAGTTTGAGTGCATAAAATGGACTAATAAGCCATTCCACTAGATGAAACTTGTTCTAACTTGGTGGAATGGATCCTTTAGATGTAGGTTTGGTGTTCATGTGTTTTTCAAGGGCAGGGAAGGCAGTTTGTTGAAATTAAGGTGATACCCTAGTAGTTTTCAGTCATGTTTTGGATCCAAGAATGGTGACTAAGAATGGAAGTTTGATGAAAAGGTATTGGTAAAGAGTGGGAGTTGGTTTGGAGAGCATGTGAAGACCCTATGAGATGTGTTTAGGGTGTTGGTAAGGTGGAACAAGGATGGGAGTTTAGAGTTTCAATAAACCCTCTTGTAGGCAAGCCTACAATGGCCTAAGTAAGGGTTTAGTGGTTTGGTGCATTTGTAGGAGTTTCAATTGCTAAAAGTTGTTGATTTGGACCTTAGGAAACCTGGTTGAGGTCAGGGAATGAATAATTTTTATTGGGAAGGTGTCTGGTTTGTATTTGTTTTGTAAAACAGGGCTAATTAAGCCCCAATCCAGCGTAGCAACAATTTTTAGAAGGTATTGTTCCAAAACAACCTTACCTCCCTTTTGGATATGTCAAAGTAGAGAATAATGGGTATTTGAAATGGTGAATGATTTGTGGGTTTTCAATTTCTTTGGAGAATTACGGTCAGAAAACACTGTTTGATATGCTACAAGGAAAATAGGAAGGAATTGTGAAACATTGCCAAGTTAGGGTTTTAAGGGATGAAGGATTGTTTGAAATAGTTTGAATTGTGATTGTTAGAAAAAATCCTCCCTACTCTACATCAATTGGTATCAGAGAATAGGCCTAGGTTTTTTGAAGGAGAAAGGTTGCAATTTGCAGAAGGGAAAAGTTGTAATTTGAAAGGACACGATGCCTCCTAAAGGAAGTAGAGCCCTTGATTGGGAAATAAGGTTATTAAAGGAATCACAAGAAGAACTTTTAGCTATATTTGCAACATTGGAGACAAAAAGAAAGAATAGGAAAGGCCACTAAAGAGGAAAGTGATAGAGAGGAAGAGGAAGAGTGTGAGAATGAAAACCCTCTAAGAGGAGTCCAAGGAGATGATGAGTTGGACCCTAATGAGAGAAGGATGGTGAAAATGCTTAAGGATTTTAGAGGAGATGCTTCTGGTGAGAAAATAGATTTGCCAATGTATAGTGGAAAGTTGGATGTAGAAGAAGTACTAGATTGGATTGATGCAATAGAAAATTACTTTGAATACAAGGAGGTTGCATATGATCAGAAGGTAAAGTTTGCTAAGACTAAACTAAAAGGTCCTGCTCTAACATGGTGGAACTATGTACAAGAGGAAAGAGTGAAAAAGGGAAAAACAAAAATCAGTTCATGGGATAGGATGGTGTCAAAGATCAAGAGCCAATTCTTGAGGTGATCATGCAATACAAACTTTTAAGAAGTTGCAAAACTTAAAGCAAAAGGAAAAGGATGTCATGGCTTAAACTGAAGAATTTCAAAAATTAAGTATTAGAGATGGTCATATTGAAGATGAAAATGAGAAGATAGCAAGGTATATGAATGGTTTGAGATTTCAAATTCAGGATGAATTGAGTCTTGCTACTTCGAGGACAGTTGAAGAATGTTTTTCAGTTGGTTGCTAGGGCAAAAGAGAAGTTAAAAAGAAGGCAAGAAAGAAAAGGAAGAGGTAGAGGAAGCACTAGTAGAGGAAGAGGTTCAAGGCAATCCTATGAAGACCAAGAAGATGCAAGTAAAAGCAAAGACCAAGTGGTTGATCAAAGAGGTGGATTTAGAGGTTTTAGAGGAAAATTTGATGGACAAGGTAGAGGTTCAAGCACGTTTCTAGGGAGATGTTATCATTGCAATCATTTTGGCCATCAAGCATGGAAGTTTCCAAAGAAACAAACTTCTACTTCAACTAGTGGTGATAAGAGAGTTCAATTGGTGCAATCTAGGAAGATTGTGGGAGTGTTAACTCTCCTAATCAGCTTGTTGCTCCAGAAGTTGGAGAATCCTTAATGGTTAGAAGAACACTCCTCAAAGCATCCAAGGAGAAGGAGCCACAACAAAGGAGAACACTATTCAAGACAACTTGAAAATGCAATGGAAAGGTATGTAAAGTTGTAATAGATTCAGGGAGTACTGATAACATGGTGTCCATAGAAATGGTTGATAAATAGAAGTTGGAAAAGATACCTCATGAAACACCTTATAAAGTGTCTTGGTTGAATGAGAAAGCTTGGGTTGAGTTTAATATTGGTGGATATAAGGAAAATATTTTATGTGATGTGTTTCCTATGGATGTGTGCCACTTTCTACTAGGAAGACCATGGTAGTTTGATAGACATGAAATATATGATGGTAGAAACAATACTTATGAGATTGAGAAAGATGGCATCTCATATTAACTCCATTGGTAGAGGATGATAAAGGACAAGGTAAGGCAACTGAGATGATAATGTTAGGCAAGAAGGAGTTTATAAAGATAGAGGAAGACAAGAATATGGAGGTTGCAGCCACTTCAAGACTTGAAGGTACCAAGATAACATAGGTGAAAAGTGATATGATTTTGAGGGAAAATGAGATTGATAAGGTCATGGATGAATTGTTGGTGGAATGTAAGATTGGTTGGAGAAGCATGCTAAGGGTATGATCAACAAGGTGTTTTTTTCATTGTTTTTCAAAGAGGACAATAGCCATTCAAGGTTGGTAATCCTGATGTTATTTCTTTCATATCAGAGGTTTGCAAATTTGATCAAGGAACAGTGGTAGGTGCACCACAACAGGTGGAAAAGGTGAAAGGTAAAGGTAAAGAGGTGAAAGGTGAGTTACAAAGAGATGTGGCCAAATTTGATTACACAAAGAGAGTAAAGAAGAAGGTAGAGCTTTACAAGGTACAAGGAGGTGTGGTAGCAGGTAAGGAAGCCATTTTGATAGCATTTTTAGATGTAGCATAGATGAAGGATCACACATCAAGTGTAGAGAAACAATTTCAAGGAAAGAACCAGTCAAAAGCAAGAGACAATGCATGTTTTCAATACTTGACTCATTCGAAGGAGTCACCAAATGGAGACGCAGCTTGGAAATCATTGAATGATAAGATGCAACATGGTTTTTGTCATAACATAGTCCTCAAAGGGACTTGAGTCTTTTTTTGTCTAGGTGTATGGTGCAGGGGCACCATGCCAATTTTTGTAAATAAGGTCTTATGTCATGTTTTTGGGTGTTTGAGTATTATGTCAAGAAATAAGGTCATAATAGACCATTTTATATGTAATTAGAGTCATTTGGGGTTAATCTTGTTGATATTTTAAAAATCTTGAAATGTTGTCATAGTGCAAAATTGCAAAACACAAAAAGTGGGAAGTCCAATAGTCAAGAAGTTCAAATGGTACTTTGAGTCGGTTGAGTAGGTTTATTTTTGGTGTGTGTAGTTTAAATATGCTTGAGAAAGGCTCAAGTCAAGGTTGGAGCTTTGTATTGAAGTTGAAACAATAATAAAAACACTGTTCTCTTTGCAAATTACTAGTAATCTGCTACTACAAACCTTTGTATGGTTATGTATTGAGGAATATTGATCAAAGGTGCATTGAGTTTGATAGAGATATGTGTTAACAACATTTTGGATTTTATTTGGTTGTTTTTCATCAATTTTGAAAGATTTTGTGAGCATTTTCCTGAGAACGGTGTGGGAAACCCTGTTTGAGGGTTTGAGTGCATAAAATGGACTAATAAGCCATTCCACCCAGTGAAAATTGTTCTAACTTTGTGGAATGGATGCTTTAGATGTAGGTTTTGTGTTCATGTGTTTTGTAGGGGCAAGGAAGGCAGTTTTTTGAAATTAAGGTGATGCCCTAGTGGTTTTCAGTCATGTTTTAGATCCAAGAATGGTGAATAAGAATGGAAGTTTGATGAAAAGGTATTGGTAAAGAGTGGGATTTGGTTTGGAAAGCATATTCAGACCCTATGAGATGTGTTTAGGGTGTTGGTAAGGTGGAACAAGGCTGGGAGTTTAGAGTTTCAATAAACCCTCTTGTAGGCAAGCCTACAATGGCCTAAGTAAGGGTTTAGTGGTTTGGTGCATTTGTAGGAGTTTCAATTACTAAAAGTTATTGATTTGGACCTTAGGAAACCTAGTTGAGGTCAGGGAATGAAGAATTTTGATTGGGAAGGTGTTTGGTTTGTAGGTGCTTTGTAAAACAAGGCTACTTGAGCCCTAATCCAGTGTAGTAGGAATTTTTAGAAGGTATTGTTCCAAAACAACCCTACCTCCCTTTTGGATATGTCAAAGTAGAGGATAATGGGTATTTGAAATGGTGAATTATTTGTGGTTTTTCAATCTTTTTGGAGAATTATGGTAAAAAAACACCATTTGATATGCTACAAGGAAAATAGGAAGGAATTGTGAAACATTGCCAAGTTAGGGTTTTAAGGGCTGATGGATTGTTTGAAATAGTTTAAATTGTGATTGTTAGACAAAATCCTCCCTACTCTGCATCAAATCTTAGAATATTTTCATATCTAATCACATATCAACATCATCATGTGGTCCAAAGCTAATCAACATATCTCTTGAATTCATCTTGAAACCAAATTCTCCCATCAAATTACCAACTTCTCATACTTCATAAGGTCATTTATGATTTTATGTCTATTACGAGATCCCAACATAGAGAAATTATGGAATCAAATCCTAGCAGCTCTAACATCACTTCATCTACAAGTACTAATGAGCCACAATGGGGAATGCCTTCTAATTTTAATCCTACAAAATATCAAACCCTGCAACCACTTCCACATCAAAAAGTTATCATAGAGGACATAATCAATGAATACGAGCCATTTGAAGAATTCACCGAATAAATACTCCTAGAAAAACAACAAGATCCCTCAATGGCTAGAGCCCTTGAAGCACTTATTGCATCGGACCCAAACACCTATTTTCTTAGACTTGCACAAAGTGGTGCCAAATTACCTACATATTTTTATCATTGAAACACTTAGGAAACAATCCCTTACACACACAATGACACCTAACACAATGCAAGAGAGAATTTCAATACCATAATCTCCACTCAACTAACTATACCCATATATGACATGGATTCAATACCATTGTCTAAATAGTTTATAAATTCATTATACTAGAACCAAAATCAAGTGGGTCCAACAACTGCAGTTAACCAACCAAACACCAATACCATACCTTCATTACCACAAACCCTATACACTATGTGAATAATCCTTTCACTATTCAAACCCCAACACCACATGTACCTCCTCATAACACATACCAACCTTCCACATCATAAATCTCTTCAATCATCATTTTGATACAAGACCCAACATACAACATACCAAAAATATCAAACATCCATCATCCATCACAATGCCTTGCATCTAATCCATCTATATATGCAACTTTCCTCTCACTACAACAATATATACCACAACCATCTCATACCTTCTGATAAGCCCTTCACATAACATCCCCTAAAATGCACCACATCGACAAATTACTCCACAACAACAATTTCATCCCCAAAATCAAAACATTCCATATAACCAATTCAACCCCATCCACACACAAAACATGCAACAACAACACACCGTACTTCAAAATCAAAATATTCCATATAACACATACAATATCCCAAAAAATGTCCCACAAGACCAATATCTATCATACAACTCCTCATCTCTTGGACATCAAAATTATAATCTGACCAATCCACTTAAAAATACTCAACATGACGATTTGACATCATAAATACAAAAATCGAACCAAAAAATCATTGGTATTCAACTTGGACAAACAAAGAAAATTTATTCTCTTGAAGACCTTTGTCCATACTCATTTGATCAAAACATAGCTATGGTGCCTTTCCCCAAGAATTTTGAGATGCCCAAGTTTGAAAAGTATAAAACAATAGGTGACCCAATAGAACATACAAACAAGTTTTATGTACCTTATATGGAGGTAGCCTATAATGACACATACTTGATGCACCTCTTTCCAAAGAGTCTAGGAGGACAAGCCATAGAATGGTTCTCCCACCTACCTCATGGAATTAAAACATTTAATGAACTTGGAGAAAAATTCATTAGTCACTTTTCACATAACATAGAGCATGAGATTTTTGTGATTGATTTGTGCAAAATAAAACAAAACTAGGGAGAATCATTTTCCTTTTTCTTGCAACGTTGGTGACACAAAGCAATAAAATGTAAATGGTATCCCCCCCCCAAAAAACTTGTTGACATCTTTGTCCAAAACTTAAACACTAGAATCAGATTCCACTTAACTATGCCATGTCCTAATATATTCATGAAATTATAGAAAAAAATATCACTATCGAAAAGGATCTTATTGTCAAAGAACTCGTGAAAACCTACAAATCCAATAAAGACTATCCATCAAACTCAAATGACAAACCACATCTATGAGCGAAAAACAAGAATTTTACTAATGATGGAGTAGTAGATGCCAAGTTCATATGAAATATACAACCATCATTGAATAATACATCAAATAATCAAAAAAATAATCAGAACTCCAATCATCCAAGAGGACAACCAAAACCTACCAACATCAACATATGACCAAATCAAGATACACTCCTCTAGGGGAGTTGATAGAAGTTGTTTTGACTAAATTGATCCAAACCAAACTTGTCAAGTTACTCGAACTTTGAAATTATGAAGAACCTCAATTCAAGCCTGATGGTATAACGACAATGACCATTGCAAATATCATAGAATAAAAGGTCACAAGACATCAAAATGTATGAAACTTAAAAACCTTATACAAGACCTTATTGATCTAGGGGAGGTTAACATTGAACAACACCTAGGATCATCTAAAAATAATGATTTAGGAATCTACAAGAATCTAATCCTTGACCATGGTAAAGGAAATGATTCCAGTAAAGGAAGAGATTACAATAAAGTCACATATTCCTATGACAATGTAGTTGGTCATACTTATGAATCTAACAATCATATAGTGGTTTAATCATATCTAGTAAAAATCTTGAGTGTGGTGTTACCACACGACAAGGGAAAGTTACTATCCAAGGAGGCCTAACACAATCAAAAGTCTTACCCATCATGTCACCTTGTCACAAGCCTGACCTGAATTTTTTTTTTTTGGTCGACCTCTCGAGGGGGTAGCCTACTATCCTTCCTTCATTCCTTCATCCATTGAGGCACAATAGGATATTAGACTTTAAAAAAAAATCCAATCAACATCATGTCTTTGAAACGACGTAATAGGTACATTGTCTCAAAGAGGGGCAAAATATAGACACCTAAAATTGTCTAAGCGCATCACACATTCATATTTTCCTAATTTATGTCATTTTCTTCATTATCTCTTGATTCGTCAATTTAATAAATAATTTCCAATTATTTGATTAAATTCATTATTTTCCTCTATTAATTGAATATTTGATATTATTTGATTAATTCATCAATTTTCCCTCTTTTCACATTAATTAAATAATTTTGAATTATTTAATTAAATTCAAATTTATATCTCCTCACTTTGATTAAATAATCTTCAATTATTTAATTGAATAGTATTTCCCTCTCAAACATGATTAAATAATTTCTTAATTATTTAATTACTAATTTCCTCCAACTTGCACAAAGCATATTTCATTTTCAAAAAGAGAATATTCCTTTTTTCAAAATATCTCCCCTCTAAAATATCTCAAACTAATTTCCTTGAAATAAGAGGATATTTTGAGTTAACTAAAGCTCTCACTAATTCTCCACCTTTGATCTTCTTGATCTAATCTAAACCATTGATCTTCATCTTCAATCTCCACCATTGATCAAATATCTACATTTCTATAAAAAAGCCTTCACCTTTACAAAAATCATTCACAGTTCTCATAAGGAATTCATGACCTTTTTGAGAGCACTTTTGAGCATTTGAGCATAATATTGTGTCAAGATCATCATCTAGTCTTTTGCAACATGGGTTATGATGGGGTCATTGTAATCCTCATCATTTAATTTATCAATCCAAGGTGATGTCCATGGTTGTTTGCAAGAGAGAAAGTAGAAAACTTGTTTGACAGTTTATTCTACTTGCAGAAATAAATCCTATTTGTATGAAATGAAATTCACATGAAAGGGAACTAATCTAAGGCACACTTTCATGAATTGAAAAGACTAAACTACTTCAAAATTGCTAGAAATGAAAAGCTTTCTTGGATTCAAATTTAATTTAGAAATCTGGAATTATATTGCTAGAAAATGAAACTAGATCTATCCTATTTCCTCAGGCTGAAACAAGTCTTTCTAATCCCCTCTTTTTGATCAAATTATTACATTGTATTTATAGAATTAATATTCTATATATATCCAACCAATGCACAAAGAATGTGGATCCAAGATCCTATTTTTGAGGGGTTGTTTACAAAACTCTAAAAAACTGAAGTTGTTGTCCTCCATCATGCCACTTTTGTCTCAATAATTTTCTATCATGTACTGCTCCTTCCTTGATGCAAATCACACCAAATTATCAAAAGGGTTTTTATCCCTTCAAATCTACTTTCCATATCATTTTGAATTTTTGAATTTCATTGAGAAACAATGAAGATATCGTTGTTTTATTGAGATTACGTTTTTGACAATTTTTGGGTGCCTGATTTTTAGGAAGTCTTCAAGTGTTGAATGTGAAGGAAGGAATTATTCTTTAGTTCATTCGACCAAATCATTGATCCTTAGCATGAATAATATGTTATAATCATGCAACAACATTTGAGTGATGTGGTAACTTGAGTTATCTTTGGTGGAAGAAGGAAGCATGAAATTTAATAACTGTGAGAGATCTTAAAACTCAACATGAAACAAATGCTCATCCCTTTAATTTAGGAATGAATGATGCTCCATGATTTTTCATAAATGTAGGAGTGTTCTGGGAGTCTTCTCTATCTTTACATTACTTCTTCAAATCCTTCTAAAGCTTTCAGGAGTTAACTGCTTCAAGTGTCTATGGAGCTTCTTCTTACCATGAGTTAATTAATAACTCATTTATCTGCATTATATCATCTTAAACATTTCATGGAGACATATTAGAGGAAATTTGGATCACATTTAATTACTAAAAATAAATCAAATATTCGCTTTACATTCTACATTAAACAATTAAAGAACTTTCAATCATTACTGAAATCCACTTTAACACCAATGCATTTAGGAAGAAATAGATGATTTTCTTTGATAAAATATGAGACAATTTATGGTCTCATCAAGTTATGCACAATATGAGCAATCCACATCCTAAATTGGCATAATCCCACAATGGAATACTAGGTTTTCTTGTTCTTTGAGTTAATTGATCTTAATTTGATTTGATTTCTTGATTTTAGGTTAATTCATTGATTCAATTGCATTCTATTTCATTGAGTTGTATTTAATTGATCTTACTTTTTTGGGTCTTGGATATTTCTAACACTAATTGTGTCAATTGACTTTCTAATCAATTTTCCATTATTCCCTTATGACAGTTAGTAAAATACAATTCAATTTTAATAATTTTGTTTAATTTTATTTTCAATAATATTTAAATTATATATGATAAAACATGGATAATCACAAGTAATATTTATTCATAATATAAAAAATAGTAGTACATCTCTATAAAGGAGCAAAAGATACAAAATTCTAGTAGGGTGAGAAAACATGAAAAAAAATTGAGCTTAAGAGCAAATAGACAAAAAATATCTAAAGATGAGAATAAATGAAAGATGAGAACAATCAACAAGAACAAGAAGCAACAAAGTAGATCCATTTGAAGATGCAGACAAAGCATAAACAATATGCCCAAAACAAAGTAAATAGTGTGAAAGACCTTCAACACCTATTCTACCAAGATTCAACCAAGCTCTGATCTAAACTTACTTTTAATTATTAATAAAAAATAGTCATTGAAAATAATTAAAGTACGCAAACCAAACTAAATGAAAATAATAAAAAAGACCCACTATACAAAATAATTATAAATTTCCTTAACTCCCTCCATACTTTAGTGTCAAAATAAAAAGAGAGCTTTATAGGTAGGTGGGTGGTGTAAATTGGTCCAGTCAGAATTATATTGTAGTCATTGGAGACCCCATTACAGAAAAGGAAGCCAATTCTGATTAGAAGAATGTGTTATCACATATTTAAGATCACATTAGGAATAATAATTACTCGTGGTTGTGTAGAATTTTTGTGGAAGAATTTAAACAAAAGAAGATTGAGAATAAGACACAAAATTGCTTGGTGTGAGCTTATATTTGAAACAATGAATATAGATTTAAAGCTTTATTGTAAATGAATATGTTTGCTTGTTAGAGGTCCTACTGTCACCTAAAATTCTTAAAAATCTTCCCACAAACTTTCTAAAACACTTTTCTTCTAAGAAAATTATTATCCTCATTGTTTTCCTCTAGTTCAACATTTCTCATAAAAAAATTTGTAATTGGCTTTACAAGAACAAGGATTTAGTGGGGTATGATTCTATTTAGAATAGATGCATGAATTTTATATAACTTAATCTCAGGTATGTTATACCACAACCATCCATCTATTCTGAAAAACACAATGTGTATTTTTGAGGGCATTGGAGTTCTCTATTTTTGACCCTCTTCACAATTACAAGTAGATATATATACCATTCCATGATAGGTTGAAACAAAGAAAAATAGGGTTTGGCTACTGTGGAATGATGGATGTTGTTGTAGTGTATGATTCACCTATCTTTCTTCTAATTTCATTAGGAAAATAGATCTCCCAAAGGTAGGATTGACTTTTAACCAAAAGGTAAGTCAACCCTATTAGGGGATCTATTGTTTCCCTTATGACAAAAAATGACAAATATGATTGGAATGCAGTTTGGGGAGATAAAAATAAAATACCTAATGAACTCAATTATGTCGTGTGAAACTTGAAATGCATATTTAAAGCATAGCACAAATAAAAACTACAAATTTCATACAAATCTGAGAAGGGTAAGATGATGTGTACCACTCACCAAAAAGGGTTGTAGAGTGTCTTGTTGGGACAGATTCACCCTAGGGTGAATGGGTCTTTGAGCAGGGTTCCAAAATATGATTTCACATTCCTCTGATCTCAGATATGTACTCCTAATTCCTCTAGATTCCACTGTTGGAAGGTTGAAAATAAAATCAATAAATGAGTTTTTGTGGCTTGACAACTTTGATGATGATTTTGATGTAACTTTGTAAAATTGCACTTTTGATCCAATTTTCAACCCTTCTTCACCTGTAAATCTACAAAAACAAAGAGAGGGGAAAATATTTGTTTTTAGTGAATAGGGGTCCCGTTTGGTAATTAAACCTTGATAATGAAAGATAATGACAAATGAAAAGGATTGATGAATGAACAATGTTATGTCACAACTCACCAAACCCTTAATGGCTGCCCTTAGAGGACTGGAGTTCAACACATCTCTCTAAGGATTGGATCTTGCATGAATTGGCTTGAATAATTGCTTGATTTGATGCTTGAATGCTTGAAATCTACATCACAATGTTAGCTCCAAAATATAACATGAACATACATAACTTTGACATGATGATATGATTGTTATTGTTGTTGTAGATGCTTGATAAATATGATCTTCAATGCTTTTGATAATAATATTTTCTCATAGGAATGCTCTCATAAAGTGTGTTAGATTTGAATTGATAAAATGACTATGTATTTATAGGTGTTTATCTAATTTCCCAAAAATTAGATTCCATAAGCCGAGACATTTGAAACTCGAATTTGAATCATTAAAATACCACCAAAAACATATTAAAAATTAGGATCTATGTTTGGTGTGGAGCTTTATCAGTCTCCAAGTGGGAGATTGTTGGTATGTGGTGATTGATCATGCAAATACTGTACATTCATAACATAGATTAATTTTTTCCATTAACACGTCAAGGTTTTTCCCCGTTAACACATCAAGGTTTTCCCACTGACATGTCAAATGAAAAAAAATGACTTTGTAAAACCCTAATTCTGGAAGCTTCCAAAAAGCTTGTTATAAGCAGTTGGGATGTAAGTTGCAGCAGGGGTAATTTGTGAGATTGTAATCCATTTTGAACTGGATAATAAAATTATTGGCTGGTTGAGTTTCTATGGATGTAACACATATTAGGTGAACCATGTTAAATATCTGTGTTGATCTCTTTTGTGTTATTCTTCATTGTTATTTCTAGGTTATTTAATCTACATATAAATTTTGTTAATGTTTATTGCTCCAATCTTCCTGAACCCTAACAACTGGTATCAAAGTCGTGTGTATTTCAATTGATTGGCAGGAAACCTCTAGATTTGAGTGGGAGCAATGGAAGAATGAAAATTCAAGGTTGAGAAGTTCAACAGATAGAATTATCAATTATGGAAGATGCAGATGGAAGATTATTTGTATCAAAAGGATCTATGGTGGCCATTGCAAGGAAAAACAAAGAAAGAGGCTACTATGTTTGATGAAGAATGGGATATTCTGGATAGAAAGGCATTGGGAACCATTTGATTGTGGCTGGCACCATATGTGGCATTCAATATAACATAAGCAAAGACAAAAGTGGATCTGATGGAACATTTGGCTAAATTATGTGAAAAACCTCCAGCCTCAAATAAGGTATTTATCATGAAGCATTTGTTTAATCTAAAAATGATTGAAGGTGGATCTGTGACAGATCATTTAAATGAGTTTAATACGATTACCAGTCGGTTAACTTCTATAAAAGTGAATTTTTATGAAGAGGTGATGGATCTCTTGGTTTTATGTTCTTTGCTAGAAAGCTAGAATAGCTTGGTAATGGTTGTAAGTAACTCTGTCTCTGGTTCAAATACATTGAAATTTGATGATGTTGTTGGTGTTATCCTTAGAGAGGAAATATGATGGAAAAGCATAGGTGAGACTTCAACATCGGGTAATGCTTTGACTGTAGAGAATAGGGGAAGAACAAAGGAGAGAGGAAAAAGCCCAACAAATCATGGGAAGTCACAAGGGAAGTTGAAGAAAGTCAAATCTAAATCCATAGGAAAAATGGATTGCTGGCACTGTGGAAAGCCAAGACACTTGAAGAAGGATTGTTGGTCTCAAAAAGGAAAACAAGGAGACAAACAACATGATGATAGTAAGGAAGCTAATGTTGTAGGTAATAAATTGCAGGATGCTTTAATTCTATGTTTAGATAATGTTAATGATTCATGGGTAATAGATTCAAGGGCTTCATTTCGTGCCACACCCCATAGGAAATATTTTGTAGATTATGTTCAAGGTGATTTTGGATAGGTATATTTGGGTGATGATGAACCTGCCAGATTGTTGGAAAAGGAAAAATAAAAATCAAGTTGCAAAATGGAAATGAATGGTTGCTACAGGAGGTAAGGCATGTTCCAAATTTGAGAAGAAATTTAATCTCTGCAGGACAACTGGGTAGTGAAGGTTGCATAGTTACATTTATAGACAAAGTCTGGAAGGTCACTAAAGGTGCATTAGTAGTAGCTAAGGTGAAAAGGTAGGCACATTATATTTGTGTACTAGTAATACTTATTCTACCTTAGTTGCTACATAAATAGTTGCTACTGAGATAGTTAGAGCACTTGCTGCAAGGACAAAAACCAAATTGTGGCACCATAGACTTGGGAACATGAGTGAGAAAGGGATGAAGACCCTTCACTCTAGAAAGTTGCTACCAGGTCTAAAGCAGATTGGCTTGGAGTTTTGCAAAAAATGTGTTTATGGAAAATAGAAAAGAGTTTGATTTCTCAAAGTTGGGAAAGATAAGAAGAGTGAGAAATTAGAGCTTGTGCATTTAGATGTATGGGGACCAGCTCAGGTATCTTCTCTTGGTGGCTCTTATTATTATGTTACTTTTATTGATGATGCAACTAGGAAAACATGGGTCTATTTCCTAAAACAAAAATCATAAGTATTTGAAACTTTTAAAAGGTGGAAAGCTTTGGTTGAGAATGAGTCAAGAAAAAATTTGAAGTGTCTTAGATCTGATAATGGAGGCGAGTATTGCAACAGAGAATTTGAAAACTACTATTCATACTATGGAATCCGTAGGCAGAAAATAGTTCCTGGAACACCACAAGAAAATGGTATGTCTGAGAGGATGAATAGGACCATTATGGAGCATGCAAGGAGCATGAGATTGCATGTTGGACTACCCTTACAATTTTGGGTAGATGTTGTACATACCATTGTTTATTTAATAAATAGGGGACCTTCAAATCCTTTGGATGGTGGCATTCTAGAGGAGGCATGGACGGGTAAAAAGGTAAACTATTCATTTCTGAAAACCTTTGGTTGTGAAGCTTTTGTCCATGTTGATATTGAAAATAGAAGCAAGCTTGAGGCTAAGTCTAAAAAATGTACCTTCATTGGATATAGAGTAGATGAATTTGGTTATCGGTTATGTGATTATGAAAATCATAAAATCATTAGGAGCAGAGATGTTATATTCAATGAGAAGGTCATGTGTAAGGATCAATTGTAGGAAGAGAAGCATGAACATGCCAAAAGGGAATATGTAGGATCAGTTGTAGGAAAAGAAGCATGAAAATTCCAAAAGGGAATATGTGGTCTTGGACGAGATTCCAAAAAATAAAATGCTAGTGGTACCTGATGCTCAACAACAATAAGTTATCCCATAGACTCTTGTAAGTGTTAGACATTCTACAAGGATAACTAGACCTCCAAAAAGATTTTCTCCATCATTATATTCTATATTATTAATTGATTCTGGTGAACCTGAAGGTTATGAAGAAGCAATGCAGGTAGATACCAAAAAGCAGTGGGAGCTAGGCATGAAAGATGAAATAGATTCTTTGTTGCAGAATTAGACTTGGGAATTAGTCCAATTGCCTGCAGGTAAAAGAGCACTACCAAATAAATGGGTTTACAAGTTGAAGGAAGAAGATGGAGGGAAGAAAAGATATAAGGCCAGACTTGTGATAAAAGGTTTTGTATAGAGAAAAGGTATAGATTTTGATGAAATATTTTCTCTAGTTGTAAAGATGACTTCTAGTAGAACTATTCTAAGTCTTGTGGTTGTGGAAGACTTGCATCTTGAACAGCTAGATGTGAAAACAACATTTCTCCATGAGGATTTGGAAGAGGAAATATAAATGTAGCAACCATAGGGATATGAGGTCAAGGGTAAGGAGGAATTTTTGTGTAGGTTAAAGAATAGTTTGTATGGCCTAAAGCAAGCACCTCGGCAATGATATTTGAAACTTAATAGTTTTATGGACGAACAAAGTTATAAAAGAAGTCATTTTGATTATTGTGTTTATTTGAAGAAATTGGATAATGGCAGCTATATTATCTTATTGCTTTATGTTGATGACATGCTTGTTTTTGGGTCTAACATGCAACATATTAATGAACTTAGGAAAAAATTAGCAAATTCATTTGCTATGAAGGATCTGGGTGCAATAAAACAAATCCTTGGTATGAGGATCACACAGGACAGGACAAACAAAAAATTATTTTTGTCTCCAAGTGAGTATGTAGAGAAGGTGTTGAAAAGGTTTAATTCGCAAAATGCAAAAGCAATTATTACACCTTTGACTAGTCATTTTAAGTTGACTAAGGAGATGTGTCCAAAGACATAAGAGGAGGAAGACAAAATGTCTAAGATACCATATGAATCAGTAGTTGGTAGCTCAATGTATGCAATGGTATGCACAAGGCTAGATATTGCACATGTAGTGGGAGTTGTGAGTAGGTATATGAGAAATCTAAGAACGAAACATTGGAATGCGGTAAAATGGATTCTCCGATATTTGAGAGGTACTACTTCAAAGAAACTATGTTTTAGAGGAACAAATTTTGCTCTAAAAGGATATGTTGAATCTGATCTAGTGGGTGATATTGATAGCAGGAGGAGTACTACAGGGTATGTTTTTACTATAGGAGGTACTACAGTCAATTGGATTTCAAGATTGCAAAAGGTTGTTGTGCTTTCAACCACTGAAGCTGAGTATGTTGCTACTACAAAATCCAACAAGGAGATGATTTGATTACAACATTTTCTAGAGGAATTGGGACAACAACAAGAAGATAGCCCTATGTACACTGATAGCTAGAGTGTCATTCATCTTGCTAAGAACTCAACTCTACATTCAAAAACTAAGCACATACATCTTAGATACCACTTCATTTGGTCAGTTTTGGAGGATGGGCAATTGAAGCTAGAGAAAATTCACACAAGTGAGAATCATGCAAATATGTTCACAAAGGCGATTACATGGGAGAAACTGATTTCCTCATCAGTTTTCGTTGGCCTTCATGACTAATAATGGTGGACATAAGAAACCAGCTAGACCTGTAATCCAGTGGGAATTGCAAGTGCAGCGGTGTCGTCTAGGATCAGTCTCCAAGTGGGAGATTGTTTGGTGTGGAACCTAATCATTCTCCAAGTGGGAGATTGTTGGTATGTGGCGACTGATCATGCAAATACTGTACACTCATAACGTATCCTCACTGAGGTTTGGGTCCGAGCTGGGCCTTGAGCGGGGGCTCAAGGGTGGCATCTCCCTATAGCCTGGGTTTGGGGGTGACTTTGCACTGGATATTAAAATCATGTCAAATGAAAAAAATGACTTTGTAAAACCCTAATTCTGGAAGCTTCCAAAAAGCTTGTTATAAGCAGCTGGGATGCAAGTTGCGGTGGGGTAATTTGCGAGATTGTAATATGTTTTGCACTGGATATTAAAATCATGTCAAATAAAAAAAATGATTTTATAAAACCCTAATTCTGGAAGCTTCCAAAAATCTTGTTATAAGCAGCTGGGATGCAAGTTGTGGTGGGGGTAATTTGCGAGATTGTAATATGTTTTGCACTAGATAATAAAATCATTGGCTGGCTGAGTTTCTATGGATGTAGCCCATATTGGGTGAAGCACATTAAATGTCTGTGTTGATCTCTTTTGTGTTATTCTTCATTGTTATTTTTGGGTTATTTAATCTGCATATAGTTGTTAATGTTTATTTCTCCAATTTGTTTGAACCCTAACAATCTAGGGCTTAAGGAGGATCCATTCACCCTTGAACAAATGGGTCCTAAACTTAAATCTAGGACACACAATTTCCAAGGCAATTAAAATAATGATTAGAAATGCATAATTTAGGAAATTAGAAGCTTAATTAAGTCCAATTTAATTAAGGGACCCAAACATAGTGTAAAAATGTAAAGGAGTACATTTTTCAACATTACATAGGTATTTTAGGAACTCATTGTTAGACATCACACCAACCAAAGCACCATACAAAATGACATTATAATATAGAAATTGCCATACAAAATGAGGTTTTCAAACAATCTGTAAGAGAGGGGGACCAACCACGTCAAGGCTCCAGGTCACGAAGAGCCGAGAGCGGAGGGCTGCCCTAACTTACCTCACTCTAAAAGGGTTTTTCAGATAGGGATCGAGAATGATGATGACTATTAAGTACTTCAATCACCCTTTCAATCCGAAATCCAAGTTTAGGCTAGGTGAGCTAGATTTCAGAGTCAATATTGTACCTCAGACAACTCTATGTCTGAGGATGACAACACAGTTTTGGGATGACAGTGTAACATGCTGGCATCTCTCAGGCATGTTGGCATCCGTATGACTAGAGGACAAAAAGTACAATATAAATTGCCAAAAAACAAACTAATGGCTTAACTAGTTATTCTTAAACGAACAAAACAAAACAATAAATTATGAAAAGTACAAATGAAGATGATAGAGTAGATAGATAAAAACAAGAGTGAGGAAGATGATCTCACTAAGGCGCCAATTTGCTAGCTAGCTCCAAATGCACGTTTACCTACATGCAAGAAAGAGGGGAAAAGGTTGGGGCTGTATAGGGGTCTGCCTTAGTCAGACCCCTTTTTTGGTGTTTCCACCTCCACAGAGCCAGATAGCAATGAGATAAAAATATGCAATAAAGAAGTAAAGAAAGTAGAGATTGCAATAAACACTACAAAATAGTAAAATGCTACTCAACCAAATCACAAAAGAGAGGAGCGAAACATTACCACCTCCACCCAAAAGATCACTAGCCAATGGAGGAGAATGCGGACTTGGCAAGGTCACCACAACCTCAACTATGATGAAAGGAGGTCTCGTAAGGCTCCAAGCCCACCTTGTTGTAGCTTGTCTCGCACTTGCTATGTGGAGTTGATGGAGTGTTGTTGCTGCAATGGAGTGTTGAAGTGTTGCTTGAAAGTGAAGTGAATGATAGAGAGTGAAATGAAGTGCTTAGAAGATGCCAAGAGATGGATTAAATGAGGAATGGATCAATTTGAAGGAAGAATGAGGAAGAATAAGGCATTTTTCGGGTCGGTTGGTCAAAGAGGTATGTTACAATTCATCCCCAATCGAGAGTGTAATGCCTTTGCCAACTTCAGACGTAGGAATTCGTTAGGGATGATAGTGCGTCGTGCAGATGTCTATGT
Organism: Sequoia sempervirens; assembly: GCA_007258455.2. Lineage (NCBI taxonomy): Eukaryota > Viridiplantae > Streptophyta > Pinopsida > Cupressales > Cupressaceae > Sequoia > Sequoia sempervirens. The sequence continues at coordinate 657,512,620 of VDFB02058242.1, read as the reverse complement.
GTCGCGCGCGCGTCCCCAACAAATATTCTCTCACCGACACAACAGATAGATGCAAAGTGGAAGGAAGGCAGTTGGGTGATGTGGAATTTCGCCTTCAGATTTTATTTTCTAAGGTGAGGTTGTGTAAAAGGGGAATTTGTGTAAGGGGTGCAAATTCGCTCCTATACACAATCGTGGAAAACTCATTTGAAGTAAAAACCCTAATGTTAAAACCCCTTAATTTACCAACAATTCCCCCTAAAACTATTCTCCATTTTTTACCCTCTTCATAGTTCCACATCAAAATGAAAAATGGTAAATAATAATGGTAGATATACATACTTGGAAGCATTGTAGGAATATGGGGAAGTGGTCATCCTCAAACCCCTTCCAAGCCTCTATAAAAACATAAAAAATTGAAGATATAATGCATCAATAACCCTTACCCCTTGAATCTACAAAAAATACAAACTAAAATAATCTAGAATGGCACCAACAACGTCTATTATCCCTTCAGAATGACATACCTGCTATTGTGGCGTCCATTCCAGCTAGCAAATGTTTGCAACCTGGTTTTCCTGGCTATACCTCACAAACATGTAATGTCGAAATGAACACACACCGAAGTTTTTTAGAAAGTTTTTAGCATCTTTGAATTTTTAAAAGTCTTAACGTATGGGGCCCATCATCACCGTGTTAGACACACAAGACAACTGAGAGGGGGGTGAATCAGTTGTACAATATAATCATCAAACCCTCATAAATTCTTAAACCCTTATTAACTTTCAAATCCTTATTAAGCATCAACAAAAAGTAAATATATGAAACATCAACACAAGAACACCATACACAAGAGAACACCATATTTACAAGGAAAACCCTAACAAGGAAAAACCATGGTGAGGATTAACTCACATATATATGAATAGCAACACTGAATACAATAGGCTCACTGCCCAAAAGAGAAGAAAGACTCATTGCCCAAAGGACTCACTGTCTAGAAGAAAGAAGAATAGAAGAAGATTGTTACAAGGAGGTTCACTACTTCAAAGCAACATGAAGATCCACCACAACAACACCATCTGAAACCTTCAACTACTGCCTCCAGTAACTTCAAGTTCATTGAAAATGTAAACACCTTTTGCTTACTGCATCTGGTAGCCTTAGGCATTTATGCTCACACTCAAATCACCACACTCAATCACATTCACATCTTTTTGCATTTCACAACACACCACACATCTCCAACAATTGGACTTGCTTATATATCCTCCACGACCTCAAACAACCTTGTTTAGGTCGACCTTAATGAAACATATGCACCTCAAATGTGCAACCAACAAATAGGTCGACACCAAACACTTCTGCGGTGGAAATAAGTGATTGCAGACATTCCAAGGGTTAACTAGGACCCAAATCCACACTGACACGCTTCCAAAAACCACGAAGCACATCCGCAAGTAACACTAACACATTAGGGTGACCAAACTTGTGTTAACACTACCAAACAATCAATTCACTCTTCACTCCAGGTCCGAAAAAATCCTGCAAACCACAAAGCAACATCACACAACATCCCAGAATAACACCATCAAAATATTCAACAACACTGCTGCAACCATTTGCAACTGAGAAACTTAGCATCCTGTGCAACCAGCCACACTGCCATAGACATACAACTCACTAACCAACCTTGCAAAACAACTGAACACACAACACTCCAAGGAAACATAGATACAAACAATATTAGCACGTTCCCAAACCCTCAAGACAAGAAACCCCAATGTGGAGAAATGCAGAGCAATTCCATTTCTCCTAGACAACCTTCTTCATAGGAAAACACATTGTCAAACACAACTTCCACTGCCGGATGATCCAAAACCTGAAACTCTGGATATACACCTCTGAACACCTCTAATCATCTCATCCAAACCGCACAAACACATCTTCAACCATGAAGAAATGCGAAGTATAACACAAAATACCACTCTATCACTTTGTACATTCTCTTATTCAAATTTTCTCAAAAGCACTTGGAAACCAAGTGAACAGTTGCATCAACAACATCACAAACACCTTCTCATCACAACCACACTCTGCAACACCAACAATCTCTCTATCTACAACACTTGCTCAACACAACACTAAGGACAACATAGTGCAACAATCTCTTTGTTGACATCAATGATAGCACAAATCTCCAACACACCAGACGTGGTCGTCATAAAAAACAATACAAGCCAAAACATCCATCAATGCTTTATTGTCGTCCCATCACACATTGTCGTCTAATCCTTCATCATCATGCTATCATATGGGGGATGGGGCATAGTGTATTATGATGTCTTGACATGCCGTTTTATAGGAAGAATAACTACTACGTGAAAATTGTGGAACATATATACATTATATGTGTTACATCACATTCATATCTAAATGATTGTTGAATCAATCCCATCTTTCTTTGTGAAGTCTAAAATTTTGGTTTTTGATTGACCTGGTGCATCTATTGCTTTAAAAAATTAGGTTTAACTAACACTTATTCATACCCCAACAACACACAAACCTTCTTCTATTGTCGTTTCACATATATTTTGCCTACACTATGGTGTTGTTTGTACATATCCTTAAAAACGATAAGAATCTAATAAATATTTGGATGTACTGTGGTGTTTATGTGCAAACATGCTTGCGTCTTAAGATAGATGGGTATAAACATTTTGCCTGTCCTATGGTGTTTGATTGATGATAAATGCTTACAAAAGCTACGTATAGTCGGATCTCTTGGACCAAACGTGTGAATGTTTGAGGAATTTTTGTATCGGTCGATTGATTTTAACTTTTGTGTTTATCATAATTAAAGTGACAAAAACAAGTACACCTCATTGGAGATGGTGTATATATATTGGAATTCACATTTGGTTTTGGGTGGATGGAACAAGGTAACATTTACTGCAGTCAATGAAAGGATCTTTAAGAAGAACATGTTTGCGTTCGTCTGAGCAGGATTGATATTGTTTATGGGGAGAGCAGCAAGCATGAATAACTTTGGCATGGGGATGGGCAGTTATAGTGCTGGTGTACAGGGATCAAAGCTTTTCTTCACACCATCTCAGTGGCAGGAACTTGAACAGCAGGCTTTGATTTTCAAGTACATGGCTGCTGGTATACAAGTGCCCTCTGACCTGCTTATGCCCATTCGGAAGAGCCTCACTGAATTGACCGCTTTATCAGCTCTGTCTGCTCCTCGTTATCCCACCAGTAAGATTTTTATTGTACTTTTCATCTGTCTTTCAGATACTGTTTTGTCATTTCAATTCAAAACATACATTTTGAGCAGTGCAGAACTATTCTGCACTAGTACTACACAAGTAACAGCCCACCAGTAACTTGCAACAGCACCTTTGAATTCCAGGCCAATAGGCGATATATAGATAAGTCATTAGCCTATTGCTTATGATTCATTGTGTGAATTGTTGGATCAAATGCAAATCATTATCTGTACAATGTTGGGCAAGAATACGATCTCTATTGATCTGAAATTTTGGGTACCATTGTTAGGCCGATATGCAATATGCCCTATAATTTATACTGCTGCAATGCACAGAAATTTTGGGTGCCATTCATTGTATGCCCTTAGCCCTATGATTTATAGTCTGTGCAACATTACACATAAACAATGGGTACCCCAGCCATTGTTGGTAATGGTATAATTGATACTGTTGTGATTTTTATGTTGTGATGCAGTGGGGTGGAGCTCTTTCAATTTGAGATTTGCAAGCAAAACGGATCCGGAGCCTGGGAGATGCCGGAGGACAGATGGAAAGAAATGGCGTTGTTCCAGAGATGTAGCCCCGGACCAGAAATATTGTGAGCGGCACATGCACAGAGGTCGACCCCGTTCAAGAAAGCTCGTGGAAGGTCAGATTGCTACCAGTAATGGTAGTAGTAACAGTAAAACCAGTAACAATTATACTGCTACTCTGGGAGGACACGATTCGTCTTCTTCTCTAGGTTCCTACATAAGCCTGGCAGCTGGTCGCAGTAGCACTACTAGTACCAGTTTTACCAGTTTGCATCCTTCATTCTCGATTAATAGCCATACTGCAAACTCTACAATGGGAATGAAGGCTTTCTCGGGAAGTGGAGGAGGTATAACCATTACTGGTGGTGATGGTGTTTCTAGCAGCCGGCTTAACAAACCCCCATTGCAGATGATTTCTGTTGGTGGTGGTGGTGCTGCAAGTGCCATGTCCAACAAGGACTACAGGTATTAATTGTGTTTATGTTTTCGTTTGCATCATAAATGGTTGTCTGCTTTCATTTAGAGTGGGGATTGAAAACCCTGTACTTTCTGTGCCTTGTTGAGCTCTAAGGTTTGAATGCACAAGGCATCTAAATAATTATAGTTCTTCCGTACTGAATACTGAAAAACCCTTTTAATGCAAAGCCAAGTAAACTGAAGGCTTTCAGAGAATCCAGCTGGTAATGTCTGCTTATGAGACAATCAATGTAGGCACCTGCATATTGCTACCACTGTCGAAATCTGTGCTGCCTGGTTTCTCTTTCAGAGACAAGCTTACAGTGTACGGTTTAGACGTTCATAATTTAGGATTCCTTGAAACCATGGGACATAAATGAGGGTCATGATCCCCATCATGGTGGTATGTTCACTCCATTACCACTCAGTCACATGATTTTGGATGGTGTTATTCAATAATACTGAAATGCAGCTAACTGTTGCACAGAAAGTTGCTGGTGGTACTACCATGAGATGAGGCCAACTAGTAGTTAATGCAAGAACAATTAAGGTCTCTTCTGTGTTTGATATAATGCAGGCCATAATGATTTCATGCTGCCGGGTACCAGGATACATATTTCTCCATGCATTACTACATCTGTTCTTAAAAAAAATGTTTTCAAGTGTTCTAGAATAAATGTTTTCAAGTGCTCAACAGCATGGAGTTGTTCGAGCAAGCAAGTTGAAACTGTGAATATATTGGCCAGACCGCATAGGGCTAAAGAATCCCACCACCTCCGCTATGAATACACCCCACCCAAACCCTAGTTGTAAAAGGTCAAAGATTCAGTAAAGATGTTACTGAACCCTGTGACAAATAGGTTTTGCAAAGCTTGATTGGCTATTGGTCTGTGTAAACACTTGCTAGGCTTAGGATGCCCAATAATTCAAACATTGTGTAATGATAACACGAAGTTTGCCTGGTTTCCTGTAGATACATGAACTGGATGAAAGGAGATGTGGATCAACGGTTGCTCTTTTCAGAAGGAAAAGGCCTGGGTCAGGATTCTCACCAAGCCATGAGCAGTCTGGCTATGCTTTCATCAGTGAACAGAGACCCCAAACTTAACAATAACTCCATGCTGCAATACTCTAATCCACAGCTTCGTACACTACTTGGCCAAGACTTCGGCCTTATGCCTGATACCAATCAGATGAACTTGCAATTACAAGAGCAGCAGCAACAGCATCATCAACAACACCAGCATTCCTTTTTAAGCACTGGCTTTGGGAATGACCAGTCATCAGAGGAACAACCCCTGAGACACTTCTTCGACGACTGGCCACGTACAACCAGAGACCCAACAACTATTTCTTGGTCTGATATGGAAGAAAGATCCGCAAACAGCACACAGCTTTCCATATCCCGCCCCATGACCATATCTGATTTCCCCAGTTCACCCAGAGAAAAAATGTCCCCGTCCTCCCTGAAACTGTCCATGTCAGCAGTGAGATCATCGACTGAGGAAGACCCACTTGATCCAACTCAAATGGGTCTTGGTGTAGGCATGGGGCTAGGCCTTCTGAATGAAGACAGGCACAGACAGACCAATAATTGGATCCCTGTGACATGGCAAAGTCCAGTGGGAGGACCTCTTGCAGAAGTTTTACAGTCCAGTACTACTAATGCAGGTGGAACACCTGGAGGTGGGTCAAAGTCATCTGGGCTTAATTTGATGGGTGATGGATGGGAACTGAGCCCTCGTGGCAGCCCAAGAATGGCATCTCCAACTGGTGTTCTGCAGAAGACCTTTGCTTCTCTGTCTGATAGCAGCAGCGGGAGCAGCCCTCGAGCAGTTGCAGCAGCAGCAGCTGCCAAACACGAGATGTCTCTGCAACAGAATCTTAGAGGAATGTAGCTCAGTATAGAGCCTTGTTTCCTACTGAATACATGCTTTGAGGTCGTGTTAAACTTTGCTTTATAATTTAATTTTATCTGTTCAGAAAATTTGCAGTTTTTCTGCTTAGAGACTGCTGGATTGTAGTAATTTGCAGTTTTTCTGCTTAGAAACTGCTGGATTGTAGTTTGCTTGTCGGATCTTCTAGATTTTGGTTTCAGATGCCAAACAATTTTAAAAAACTCTCAATGCACATAGACTGGTTGGATTGGAAATAAATTGTCCTTCTGTCTGTTAGATCTTTCAGACTTTCACAAGTTTTATAATTTATTATCATCTCATTTTCTAGATTTCGCTTTTTAACTTTTAGATCCCTTCTGGTAGATGGGATGTGAGTGTGAACGCACGCAACTGCAATAGTTTCATTCATGAATCATATTGTTTTTATTTCTGGGATTTAATGCACATTTTTCATTTATATTTTGAATTTTTATGAGTCAAAGTGATAAGTAAGAGGTATTTTTTACATGTTAAATTGTGATATTGTTATCAGAATTCAACTATGTAGTTTTATGTGATCCGTATTGTTTTATTTCTGAATTCTATTTTTTTCACTTCTAATTAATTGCTGAATGCTGACAATATCTATCAAAATAGTTTTAAAAAAGATAAGAAAACCAATGGAACATAAATTACTAAAAGAATAATTTTATTGCATAAAGAATAAACACTGCATTTTTCTTCAAAGCAATAAATGCTCTGTTGTTTTTGTTACTTATGATTTTTAAGATACCAACGTAGGTTGGCTTTCCTCACCTTCAAAATATTAATAGAAATAGAAATGCATTATTTTTGCATGAAGGTTTGCTCTTTTCGCATACTGATGATATTGTAAAACATAACATGCTATTTCCATTTCTTATTATGTGGATGTGATTGAAGTTATATTCAATTTTTTTTCAAATAGACAATTAAGGTATTGACAAATATACATAAATGCAGTGTCCATCTCTTTCAAACTATTCAAAGTGATTATTTTCTGGTGACTTTGATTTCTATCTGAATTGTGAAGATTCTATATTATTTATTTCAAGAAAATTAAATAAATAATACTGTATTGGATTGTAAATTTTATTGAAAACTAAGATTGATCCAAGTTAAATATTTGAATGTTTATTATTTGTTTAATATAGTGTGTATAAACATTTGGTTGGATTATAAAAGATAAGTAAGAGGTATTTTTCATATTGTATAAAATTTAACTACATAGTTTTTGAGTCATATATTGATCCGTGTTCCATGAATAATGGTTCTCATGAACTTGCATCTCATGAGTATGAATGGTCCTCTTAATGAGCATTACATCTAGACAATACTCATAGGGGTGAAACATCAAGACTTTTGCAAATGTCATCCATCCCAAATACTACTTCTATCTAAGCATGTTTAATCATGGAGATTCCCCCAAGATCAAGCTCACTTCTTACCTCATTTGCAAAAGCTTCAACAAGCATTGTGCTTTATAGACAATTCTTTAAAGAGCTCATTTAGCTCATCCAATGATAAGTAGGTGTTTTTGTAGTGTATCAATTTATGATGTTTTATCAAAATTTAATTGCATAGTTTTTGAGTCAAACCCTTGACTTATATTTCATAACTAGTGGTTCACATGAACCCATCTCCCATGAGCACAAACGATCCACTCAATACATTTAGGTGATACTCGTAGGGGTCAAGCATCAAGACTTCTTGAAATGTTATTCATCTAATGTACATGGGGAATCTTAAGTACAACTTGCTTGGTTTGTAGCTTTTGACACACACATGCACATACACACACTTAAATTTTTTTTTGAACTAGAACAATGGCCCAAACACTCTTCTACTTTTTAGTAGTGTGGAAGGATTGCATTAGCTTACATTTGTAGGGAATTGTTTCTTGTCGTTTAAGCTCCTAAAATTTGTAGTCCATTTGTAGGTGGTTGTATGTCTCACTTTTCATCTCGTTACTTTATTGTCCTTATGAAAGTCCATCTCCATCAACCTTCCTTCACACCTTTGTGGATACCCTTCCTTGGTCACCATTTGTGCTATGAGCTTTGTTGCTCAACCATTGATCTACTTTGCTTTGCCATGCTCATGGTTTGTGGTGGCCCTTACCCAACATTTTGCATATTGGCCTATCTTGGCTTCATTTTGCAAATCTCCTTTTAGGCATCACGTTAGTGACATTCTAGTAATGTCCCTAGCTTCCTTGACAAAATCTAGCCTTCTTTTGGCTAACCCTTTACTTATGTTTGTTTTGTTTCACTTTATGGTTGTACCCCCCTAGGATTTCAAAATCTTGTTTCGGCACCTAAAATGTTTTGGTCATTATATTTCTCTTTTGCAAGCTATACCCCTTTGTCATATCAACTATATTGCTCTAGATGTTATCCATTTTTTTGTTGCAAAATCTCAATATTGATTGGATCTTTGCACTGTTAGCCCATGTTTCAACTCTCAACTTGAATTCTTCGATTAGTTGTGCATCTGTGCTTGCCACATTTCCTTGTTTATTTTGCATATCCTTTCATTGTGTGCTTACCCTTCCTATCTAGTCTTGTTGGGTATTGTCATGTTCACTTGTGCTATTATGCCACCTTATGCTTTTCCTTTGTGGTTTTCTTCTTCTTTCTCCTTGTGTGCCTCTCTTCTTCATCCTTTAGGTATTTTTGTGCATTCTTCTCTTCTATGTCTTCTTAGTTGTGCTCTTCTCTTTCTTGTTCTCTATTTCTTTCATGCGTCCTCCTCTTTGTTCTTGGGATCTTTAGTGTGTTTTACTTCCTTAGCACAATCACTCTTGACCTTGTTCTTTCCTACTTTCCTAGTTACTATGGCCACACTTCTTTTTTACTCTTCTCCCCTTCTCTTACATGGTCCAACTGTTATGCTCTTTAGTCCTTGTGTGAAATTTCAATGTTGTGCTCCACTTTATTAAAAGAAATGATCAACATTGATATAACTTTTTAACTTGAATAACTAGATCTAGTGGGCACTTCCAACTTGAAAAGTTGTGGCCCAAATCTAATTAAGCTAGAATGAATCTAGCTAGAACATGTTTTTAACCAACATTGGTTTTTAGTTGAAAATGTTTAAATTTATTTGTATGGATAAATTGGTCTAAAGTGGGACACAACTTTAAACTTTCACCTTTTTTGTTTGACAATTTACCTAACTAGCTATGGTTTGATGCATTCATTTGATTACCTCATGATGAGTGATTTAGTTAGTTACCTCAATCCAACAATTTGTTAAGTTGCCTCAAGATTTGGTGTGTGCTCCTATTCAACCTTGTGCAAGGACCATCTTCATTTGCCTTGTTCTTTCCTTTGCATTTTGCTCCCCATCCTAGCACATGTCACCCATGTGCTCCATTCTTCCATGCACCTTCTTCTTCTTGCTTAGTTGCATATCTTAGCTACCTCCTCATAATACTCTCCCTTCGTTCATGCACCTTCTTTCAAAGCCCTCTCTACTCTATGCACTCCTTTTCTCTTCCTTTGGCCCTTGATTGTTCTCAACCTTACTTCAAATTAGGATGTCCTTACATCATACTCCATTGATAAGAAAGGAAACGAGTCTTCTTGTTTGCTTCTAGTTACTCTTCTCTTAGGCTTATTTCTCTACGCCTCACTTTTGGTGCAATCTCACCCTATTAAATTTTGTCTCCTCTTGCATTTGACTACCTCTAGGGTTTCATGTATCTATTTGGTTGCCTCAAGATCTTGGTGCATTGTCAAACTACCTCATTTGTCAATTCTCTGGTTGATTGCCTCAATTTTGAAGAATTGTTGGTGCAAATTTTGGGCTTCCTCTCTTACTTCCCCATCTCTTCTCCTTGCATTCCTATAAACTCCTCTCTTGATGAATTCTCTTAGATATCTTTCCTCTTTCTTTAGGCTCTTATGTGATTGCCCCTAATTAATGCTTTTGTCAGCACAATCCTTATGTGAATTTTCATCCCATCCATCTTCTTTAAACTTAGGTTTCTATTGAGCCATCTTCTTTCTTCCTCATCCTCTATCCATTGCCCCATGGTGGAGAATAAACCCTTATTTTGTGTATCTTCTACCTAACAACTATGTTGGAAGATACATCTGTGGATGCCGTGCACTTGGTTGACTTATTCAGTGAATCAATTTAACAACCTTAGGGTTATGTTAATACCCTTTCTGCAACCATTTTTCCACATAATTGATTGCCTTGTGTTGACAATTCTATCAATTTATCCTTTGCAACTCATCTTGACTTTGTCCATTACCTCAAGTTTGACATTTTCATTGATTGTCTCATACTTAGTTCTTATTGAACTTCCTCTAGTTTGGTGTTTCTATTGATGCTCTTGGTCATTCCCCTTCACTATTGTACCATCGTAAGTTGTCACCCTTGACAACTTCACTTTATGTTTTAGCCTCCTTAAATTATTAAGCCTAATTGGGTCCCTAATTTCCTAAACTATGCATTTTATAGCCCTTTTTTACCACTTTATGAGAAATTGCAAGCATTAAACAAATGCATTCAATTATTATTTTTCCCTCGACACTTAATGTCTTGGAAAATAGGGCTAGGACCCATTTTCCCTAGGGAATATGGGTCCCCCTATTTTATCGGGGACCAATTTTGGATATGTCGGTGTCGACATTTTAACATTCAAAATTCAACTTGCAAATGTTGGCTATCTAGATTTAATTATCAGGAAATTAGAGAAATGCCTATAAATACCTAGTTATTACACCATTTAAAATCTAATAGAAATTGGAGAGCAATTATTATGCTCAAAAGCACTATCATTGTTTTGTGAAGGATAGCACTATCAAGCAAGTCAAGAGCAACATTTTAGAGCTTTATTGTAACAATTCAAGATCCTAACATCATGTCATACCCCATGTGAGTTTGTGTGTGTTCATGTTATCATTGTTTTGTGAAGGCTAACACTTTTTTAGGTCTCCAAAGTATTCAAGCAATCAAGATCCAAGACCTTGAGGTGATGTGTATGACTTTAGTCCTTCAAGGAATCCATTCAGAGGTGGTGAGTTGCAACACTTTGTGATTTCATCATTCCTTCCTATTGTTTATCCATTTATCATTGGCATTGCCATTGTGGAAGTGGAAACACTTACATCGGGTTTGACCAAGGCAAGCCCCTAAATGGTCCAACATCTCTTCTCTTTATGAATGTGTAGATTGTAGGTTTGAATAGGATTGAAGGAAGCTTGAAGATAAATTGTTCATTGTTGTATTTGACACCCTACATCTTGTCAACTTATGAAAACTCACCTACAAAATTATCCGATAGTGTTTTGAAAACTCTGCAACCAAAAATCAAAAGTTCAAATATGTCATCAAAGGACCCCAAAAATAGAGCAGAAGAAGCCTACAAGGACCCATTCGCCATTAGGAAAATTAGTCCTATAGTGATCATAACCAACTTTTCTAGACAAGTACACAATCCTCTGCACTTCCCAAATATGCCTCCAATTGACTTTTTCAGTTTGTTAGTTATCATATTATTGCAATTTTCATATTAGGGCACATAGTTGAATTAGGTCAATCATAGAAAATCAATTTCACTCCATTCCTAAGGCTCAATAAGATGCAGATCTAGGTCTAATTGGCTCACCTTCATGGTTGAAAGTCGATCTACGCACCTTGTTGATTTGCATCCTAATGTACATTAGAAAATGAGCAAAAAATAATCCTAGGTTTAGGCATTAAACTTAAGGATCACTTTTTTCAATGTTACATTTTGGTGAACCTGACTTTTTGACATAATAAACCTTCTAAAATTTGAAGCAATTCACCCTAGATTTAGGTTTTGCATTGCATTGTTTTGCATTTCTCATTTAGGGTTTCATTTTTGCATCATAAAAAAACACAAATTCAAAAAATTGCAGATCATTTTGCATCATAGGTTTCATTAAGGCTCATTTCAGTCACTTAGATTAGATCCACATCCAAAATTGTATTCATAATTGTCACTTTTTGTTCAAATATTGTTACACATTTGCATTGTCTTCAATTCAACAAATCTAGAAAATATATTCATTTGCAGACCTGTTTGCACATAGAAAGATTTAACCCTTCTATAGTCTAATAAACATTTAACTTTTGAATTTTCAGAACCCCTATCAAGGACTTCGATGCCCTTGGGCACCTCTGTCCTTGTACACTTGCATCAAAAAACTTTTTCACAATTTTTTGTCTTTGTCTGCTTAGTTTGTTTGTGTTTGCAAATCTCTGAATTAGAATTTATAACTGTATTCATTTAGGCATCTTTAATATAACACATAAAAGTGAAAAACTTTGTGTTGTTTGATTTCAAAATTGCATCAAAATCATCATTTTTAGATTGTAACAGCTTAGAATCAATAAATTATTACATTTTAGATCTAGCAATTACATTCAAAATTGTCAAAACATCTTCCACATTGTTGCACACTTGCATTTTGCATCACATTGGCATAAATTCAACAAAATCTAGAAAATATTCACTGTTACACTTGTTTGTAAGCAAACCTAGAATCCTTCAACAATGCCTTACACAGTCAAATTTTGAAATTTCAAACACCCTATCCAGGACTCAAATGCCCTTGGGCGCCTCTGTCCTGCTACTGGTGGCTCTGAACAATTTTGCATAGATCTCTATCTCTATATTTTTAGTATGTTTCTGCTTGTAAATTATATTTGATTTGAAATTCTAAAAAGGTGTTATTGCATGTGCAAGAAAGGTGTCATTTTGCTTAATTTGTAGCAAATTTGGAAAAAGAATGTTGCATTTTAGTAGGACAATTGTTTACATCATATTCTCTTTGCAAAAATCTTGTTATCATAACACATGTTCTATTATCAGATCTTGTTAAGAATTTCAAAGAAACTTTGTTACAAGCATGTCTCAATGAGTTTATTTCCCCTCTGTAGGGGGGGAATAAAGCATTAGGAAAACAAAGGGAATGAATCAAATAACCTCAATTCAAACAAGATTAAATTCCATCCATACTCATGAAATATGAAATGGAAGCCATGAACTCAACCAAATATGCAATTAAGGAACTTAAATGAATTCAAAACAACCAAATCTTACCATGCCATGTCAAAATTGTGTTTGTATTGAAATTTGGGTGTCAGATTGCTCGATTCAATACAAAGCCTCCATTGTTGTTGTTGTAAAAACGTCAAGAACGTGCATAAATGGTGAACTAGAATGCGAGGATGTCAATTCTTAAGTGTGCTCAAGAATCAGTTGTGCAATGCTTCTCTATGTAAATTCTAGGTGATTTGTGAGAGGGTAGAGGTTTGTTTTATAGATTTCTTATTTTGAGATGAACGATTGATATTGTGTAGTAAAAGATCCTAGTCAATGGTTCAAAATCATTGAGAGGAATTAGAGTAGAAAGATTAGTGGATTTAGATTGCATAATCAATGTGATTGATGAAATCAAGTTGAGTGGCTAGTGGGATTGAAGAAATAGATTGAGAGGTTAGTGGGATTGAAGAATAGATGAGTTAGTCAACTGTTTAGAGTGAGAAATTAGTGGTCGTGATTTTCTCAATCATAAGAGGGGTAAAGATAACTAATTAATTAAATTTAATTAATTAATATTTTGAGTTGAACGTGCAAGTCATGTTTGACTTTAACAAATAAAGTTGTATTTGTTTGTTGACCTTTTGAATGATGTTGAATAATTAATTATTCAGGTTTAGAAAGGGGAAAGGGATTTAATTAAATTATTAAGTAATAACAATTTAATTGATTTAGGAGAATAGGGTATATTAGCAACATAACTAAATAACTTGCATTATTTAATTAATAAAGAGGAATAAAAGTTAGATTAATGATAATATAGTGAATTAATTAAATAATTAAAGATTATTCAATTAATAGAGGAAAATAGGGTTTTTGATGTAAATGATCTGAAATGTAGTGATATTAATGATAATGATGCTGATAAATGGAAAAATGTCATTCAAAATGTGTGATATGCATTAGGTCATTTTTACATGTCTACATTTTGCCCCTCTTTGAGACAAAGTACTGGTTACTTTGTTTCAAAGAATTCGATGTTAAGATCAAGATTTGAAAATTTTTATATGCTCCAATGTGCCTCGGTGGTTAGCAAAAAGATAGTACGACGCTAAGCTACCCCCTCGAGAGGTTGGCCGAAAAAATCATTTTTCGGGTCAGGCTGGTGACAAGGTTCAATTTTAGTTCAGATGCGTAGAGGGCGAAAAATTAAGCTTATAAGACCTTTGTTTATTGTTTAGATGTTCTCGGGAGCTCATAATTTCAACCTAGGAGGGTTTCTTAGTTAAAAAAATTAGGGTTTGTTGGGTAAAAATAGGGAATTAGGGTTCATTTTACCTCATTTGTACTTGTAGCCCTTAGTGAATTCTTGTCTTTGGAGATCCTTCTTTGACGATTGTTGATTCACAATGCTGAGGATTCCAAGTGCCCCACATCGTATAGAGGCGGTCCATGACTTCAGGGGGCCCACTAGCGCAAGTGTTGCGGTATGTACCTCCTCCGTTCTTGTTTTTGTCTTTTTATTTTTGAGTAATTAATGCTAGAAAACATTTTTGTCAATAGCAGTAATTTCATGAAATTTTTTCTTTTGACTTGATTTGATTGTTATCGCTCTTATTATTTGTACCGCTTTCGTTAAAAATAGTCACTATAGATTTTTTTGTGCGCTATTGTAAAATGTGTCCGATTTTGATAATCGCTTTTAAAAAATGTGATCACTATTGTTTTTCTTTGTATAAAATGACCGCTTTTGTGATTTTTTACGCTATTGAAAAAGTTGTTCGCTATTGCCATTTTTTAATGCTATTGCTTAAGATAACCACTATTAAAAAAAATAGGGTCGCTATTGCTTTTCTTGACTGCTATTACCAAAATAGTGACAATATAAATGAAATGAAGTGGAGTATAAATGATAAAGATAAAGAGAGGAAAGATAGTCTATTGCTTTTCTTGACTGCTATTATAAAAAAATAGGGTTGCTATTGCTTTTCTTGATTGCTATTATAACTAAAATGAAGTGGAGTATAAATGATAAAGATAAGGAGAGGAAAGAGTTATTACAACCACTCAAGTAATGAAGCCTCTAGCAAATGAATGTCTTCAATACCTGCATGCGTAAGATTTGGAGAAAATGTTGGAGCTGTATAGGGGTTTGCCTCGGTCAAACCCCCATTTTGGTGTTCCCATCTCCACAGACAACCAAATAGATAGAGAGAAATGAAGTATGAGATGAGTGATAAAAACAAACCCCACTCAAGGAGGAGCACCTGTATCACAAAATATAGGTGATAAAAGCAATCCCCGCTCGAGGATGAGAACCCATATCACAAAATATAGATGTAATAGATAGGGGACGTGTAAAATCCCAAGATGCTTAGAAGCAAGAGATAAGGGAGATAGAGTTGCAAGGCTTAAGAAAGCCAAAAAGGGAGGGTAAGGACAAAAGAAAGGGCTGTGAGAGCCAAGATAGTTGCAGAGAGTGCTGTGAGAACATAAGAGTGCTTGAAGCTATTGTAACAAGTTGTATGGAGCTGTGCAAGCAAGATAATGAGAGCAAGAGAAGATAGAAATACTAGAGCCAAGGCTAGAAAGAAGCTAGTAGAAGACCAAATGGAATGAAAATATAGCTTTTAAAGAGAGGAGAGGAAGGGAAAGAAGCTTCTTGAGCCGTTACAAGGTGTCTCGAGCCGTTACCACCAATAAAAGAGGTTGATAAGTGGAAAACATGCTCGAAAGCGGTCGTTTGAATGTTGAAATGTCGCAGGACACTAGTGCAGTGTACAAACATTTGTGCAACACATTAGTGTCTGGACACATCACTCTACAAAATGACATGAACAGGAAAAACACAAGGTTTGACACAAAATTGATATGTGAAGGTAGCTGCTGAAAAGGGGTCTTTAAGCTTCCTGAGAAGGGAAAAAATGTTGTTGCAGGGGTTAAAATGAGCCTGCACAAGATGCTAAGGGAGCGAACATTAAAGTAGATGCAAAAATGTATGTGAAATTGCAAGGGGTGCAATTTTACGCCATTACATTTTGCCCCCACTTTAGCAGGCATATGAATTTACACTAATATGCATGCTAAAGAAAATCTACTAAACATAAATAACATCATGATACCAAAAAGATACTGTAGAGGAAGCAAACAACTCTTTAAACCAAGGAAGCATGCCCCTAGGCTGAAGACCTATAAAACAAACACATTAGACAAGAAATACTTGCACAAGACAACAATGTTAGAACATAAAAATCAATACATCACAAGGTTAGAATATATAAAAACACATATATAGACACACAACAAACTAAAGGATTTGAGTTAGCAAAGTGAAAGAGACCTCGATGTAGAAGATTGTCTCAGTCCTATGTGTCATCACCAAATTAAGAAATAACATAGAAGAATTCTTAAGAAACGAGAAGAATGTAAGGATTGATCACTTCAAGAGAAGACTGCACCCAAAAGATAGGGAAGCAACCAATGTCGAAGAGAGAAAGAGCGTATACTTAGGATGAAAAAGATGTAGATCTTCAATCTAGTATACACAATTGAGAAGAGAAGATATAAGAGAATTTAAAAGAGAGGTGGAGAAGCTAGAAAGGAATGAAAAATCCAAGAAAGATGGCTCCACAAGTATTCTCTCCTGAGGAGGTTCGAACAGAAGGACTTTGTAGCTCCGTAGAACTACAAAGTTGCACAAAGTACATTGAAGGCTCACAGACTAATGATGGACAAATCCCATAGGATGTAAGCATTTCGTAGGCCCTTAGACCTATAAATAAGGTGCTCCCTCAAGTACTCTCTCATGAAGGAAGCCCAATGTAAGGGGACTCCGTAGAGTCAAATTGGAAAGCAGCTTCACAAGTGCACTTGCAAAGCAACATGTTAATCTGCAGATAAAACATGTTAGGAAACAAAAAGCAGCCGCACAGGCGGACATATAGATAGCCACACAAATAGTTAAAAAGTTGAAGAAAGAGCTTTCAAAGGGGTCCCTCGGGAACCCTTCAAAAGAAAAGGGGTCTGCTCAAGGGACACTTCATTTGAAAGACATAGAAAAGAGAGGGGGTCCTTAGTAGGATGCACATCTCTAGAACAAGTTATCACTGCCCCCAACATATAGGGGAGGAGAACCATGCTAGATACTCAGAACATACAGGATATAGGTAAACCTAGATCTCACTTATGATTTGAAGAAGAGGTAGGTGCTTCAACAAATAAATGAGTGATGGAACTTGGATCATGAAGTTGTATTTTATCCTTCAAGGCCTTACATTCACTAGTAGAATGGCTAGGCACTTGATGGTATGCAGAGAAAGAATGTTTTTCTTTATCATGCTTATGAAATTTCTTGCATGTAGGAGAAAGAAGAGTAATAAAGTGGGCTTTTAGAAGCCTCAATAGGATACGCTCTTGCTTAGATAAAGAATGAGGAGTAAGAAGCAATCCTTTCTCTTGTGGAGAAAATTTTGACTGCTCATAAGAAGAAGACATGAAGATAGAAGACAATGGAGGATCTTCATAGAGAGCATTACTCTAGCAATGGGGATCACACTCTTCTACAAGATCATCATCAACCTTCTTGATAGGACTACCAACATTATCCTCTTTAACAGAGGTGTGAACATCTTCCTTAGAAAGGGAAGATCAACATTAAAAACATTACAATTCGCATTCAATTTATCCCGCGATGCAAAAGAATAATCATCTTTGATAGCGGGTTTGGATGATGGCATCAGAAGGTTTAAGTGGATCGGGTTGAATTTACATTCTCTAGTGAAGGATTTTGTAAAGTCTAAAGAACCCCAATCATCACCAAGAAATGTATTTTCTTGAGAACAAGTGGAAGGAACAAACTTAAGATTTCTTGCTTCAGAAGGATCTTCTTCAGGGGCATTTGTCTTAAGAGTATCCTTTGTAGTAGGTATTGCTTACAACGACACATTGGAAGACACTTAAGGAATAAGAGTAGGCACAACCGAAGCCTGACTAGCATTTTCCATTTCACATAAATGTATAGCCTCAGGGTCAACCTTGACTATGACTACTCGATTATTGCAAAGGAACGTAATGGATTTACGCAAGGTAGATGAGACTACACTCATAGCATGAATCCACAGTCTACCAAGAAGAAGGTTATATGGTAATTTTTCTGACATAACATTTACAAGGGTGGGTATAGTAATAGGTCTCAACCTCAAAGGCAAGACTATCATGCCTAGGGCTTGTCGACTGACATTATTGAACCCATGAATGACAATGGAAGAAGCATTAAGAGAAGATTAATCAATATTAATCTTAGCCAATAGATCAATGCTACATACATTGAGCGTCGATCTGACGTCAATGAGAGTATGTTTAACGCTGATATTATTAATGTTAACTATAATCATTAGAGGATCTATTTGTTTCTGCACATCCGGGGGCTGGAGTTCCTGTCGATAGAATGTGATACTCGGTGAATCCACACAAATATGAGCCATCAACACATTAACATCCGTCGGCCTAACAAAGGCAGACAAGAGGATCTTTTTTAAGGCTTCCTTGATCATACCATGATAAACCAGAGCATATTGAAACAAGTCCCATAATGAGATCTTAGTCAGAGTAACTCGAAGTTGCTAGACTGTTGGCAACACAAGGGCATATAATTGAGAGGGGGGGTGAATCAGTTGTCATAGAATTTAAAAATTATTCAACTCATTAACATTATTCTTTGATCTGATTAATAACCATGAAAGCATAAATCATCAACACATCAAAAACACACATAACACCAAGATTTTTTACATGGAAACCCTGTTAGGGGAAAAAACACAGTGGAGGCCAATCCACAAGATTATACCCTATTAAAAGTATAAGAAATGAAAATATGGGGAATGCACTTGCATTCAGGCACACTGCCTAGATCTCACTGCTCAATTACAATAGGGCTAACCACCCAAAGGAAGACACTGTCTTATAGAAAGAATTGGATTACATCTGCAGGGATTTGAGCTGATAGAATAACATTTGCTAATGCCTAATCACAGTTCCGGTTAAGCACATGGACACTTCTTTACTCTTCTTCACACTCTGCTCTGCCTTCAAATGATTTAAATCAATATTCACACATATACACATAGAAGCACACCACACTTCAAATAAGCAATTGCTCTTATATATCCGCAACAAGAAATTTCATCACTACATGTCAGCTTCAACAAAATAAAAAAATGAATATGAACTGTTGGCCCAAAATACTAAAGATTATTAATGTGAATCAACCAAGGTTGGCCACAACTTAGTGAAGACCCAAATCAACATCTCCAACGTGAAAACACTTCAATTAATTACTCCTCGAAGATCCACAACATGCTACAACCACCTTGTCGGCCAAGAACAAGAAAAACATGAACACACAAGAGAAAATTGCCAACCACGAGCACAACGATCAATATGGGCATGCAAAAAAGAGAGAGCATGATCTAAAAGCATCCACAAACATCAAAAATCACTAGAGAAGCATTCACATAAACTGAACTAACTGAAATCACATCATCTTCAATCAGGAACACAAACTGAAGCAATAAAAAAACTGTCAGAATATAAATCTTCATAACTCGATCAAATCTTCACGCAGATCTCTGAAACTTGACGTGGATAAACTAGATACACTTAACAAAAAAACCTTTCGTCCACAACCTCTGATCATCAACACACAAAACTTTCTGACATACTGAACTTCACTTCACCACTGACAACTTGAAACTCATCTCATTACAATTTTCTCAATATCCTTGACATATACAACTTCTAATAAATTAATGCTAATAGTGTTGACATAAATGAAAACCACATTTCAACAACACAACCACAACATCCAACAATCTCCCCCTTTGGCATTGATGGTAACACATGATGTAAAAAACACCATCAACGCATTTAACTCTTGACACTTACTCCCCCTTAGATTATGACTCATTTTCTCCTCAATTCTTTCACATGATCTTCTTTCCTCAAAAGTTTTTCACATGGTCTTCTCCCCCTTTGACATCAATGGAAAATATTTCTTCTATACAAGCTCTGAACCACATATCTAAACATCTGAACATTTGACTACTCCCCCTGAGTAGCAACCACCACAACATCAATCTGGATCAAGATATGACTTTGAAATGCACGGACTGATGCAATGCAATGCATCCTTAGTTTTGATTAGGAGGGGTAATCACCCATAAATTCCCTTTGAGGTACTCAAAAGTATCCTTAGGCAATGGTTTAGTAAAGATTTTTGCAATCTGCTCCTTAGTAGGCACATACTCTAGTCTGACTTCCTTTTCACTCACCTTTTCTCTTAGAAAGTGGAACTTAATAGATATATGCTTTGTCTTTGAATGTAGCACCAGATTCTTAGAAATGTTAATAGCACTTGAATTATCATAGAATATAGCAATAGGCTCATTATACACAACTCTGATATCCTTCAACATCTATTTCATCCATAGGACTTGAGTACAATTGTTAGAAACAACAATGTATTCGGCCTCTGTAGTAGATAAGGAAATGACATTCTACTTCTTACTTAACCATGAAATCAACTTCTTACCCAAGAAAAATGCTCCACCACTAGTACTTTTCTTGTTATTCACATCTCTTGCCCAATCAACATCAGTAAAGGCACTCAAGGTAAGATCATCATCTTTAGAATACCATAGGCCAAAGTCAACTATTCCCTTCAAGTATCTAAAAATTCTCTTCATAGCAATCACATGAGATTCCTTCAGATCAACTTGAAATCTTGCAACAATACATACAAAATTCATGATATCAGGCTTAGTTTGAGTTAAATACAACAATCCACCAATCATTGATCTATATCTAGTCTGATTTTCCTTTTAAGAATCATCTTTTGTTGTCAACTTGTATCCGGTCACCATTGGTGTATCAACTGGTTTTGAATTTTCCATACCGAACTTCTTCAATAATTCCTTCACATACTTGGATTGAGATATAAAAATCCCTTTGTCTAACTGAGTAGTTTGCAATCCCAAAAAGAATTTCATCTCACCAATCATTGACATTTCAAATTCACTCTTCATCTCATTAGCAAACTTCATGCACAAACCATCATCTCCTCCAAAAATGATATCATCAACAAAGACTTCCACAATCAAATATTTATTATCATTCTTGAAATACACTATCAAAAATACCTTTGTTAAATCCAAGCTTCAACAAATACTTGTCCAATCTGGCATACCAGGCTCTAGGGGCTTGCTTGAGTCCATACAATGCTTTCTTCAACCAACATACCATATCTCCCTTATCAGTCAACTGAAATCCATCAGGGTGCTCAACATACACCTCTTCTTCCAATTCACCATTTAGAAAAGATGACTTGACATCCATCTGATAAACCTTGTAGTTCTTGTAAGCAACATAGAAAAGAAATAATCTTACAGCTTTAATTCTAGCAACAGGGGCAAAAGTCTCTTCAAAATAATTCCTTCCATATGTGAATATCCTTTGCATACCAGTCTTACTTTGTTTCTAACCACTTCTTGCTCATTCAGTTTGTTTCTAAAGACCCATTTAGTTACAATGACATTCTTATCCTTAGGTCTGGGAACAAAAATCCAAGTATCATTCTTCTCAATATGTTTTAGTTCCTCTTTCATAGCTTCAACCCAATGCTCATCTTTGCATGCTTCATTTACACTAGTAGGCTCAGTCTTTGAAATCAATTAGTATTCTTTTGCAATCTTTCTCCTAGTTTGGACACCTTTGTTCTTATCACCTATAATCTGATCTTTTGAATGATTCAATCTTACATACCTCAGAGTCTTCTTAGGTTGTTCTTCAACTTCAGGCTCTTGTGTTCTCTTTTCTACAACTTCACTAGTTTCTTCTTCCTCTTGGTTTTTCTAATCCACCAGAATGATTTGTACTTGATTTGTAGTCTAAACTTTCTTTCCCTTTTTTGTACTGACATTCTGATCATCATAATCATATCCACAGATTCTAGATGGTGTACCTAAGTCTTCATCAACCTTGACATTTGCACTTTCAACCATTTTCCTCAATCTTTTATTGTAGCACCGGTAGGCTTTGCTATTAGTAGAATAACCTAGAAAGATACCTTCATCACTCCTAGCATCAAAATTTCCTATGTCTTCATCTCTCTTGATATAATATTTGCTTCCAAATATCTTGAAATATTTAACAGTAGGCTTTTGACCAGTCCATAGATCAAAAGGGGTCTTACCAATATCTCCTTTGATTTCTACCTAGCTGAGTGTGTACACAATAGTACTCATAGCTTCTCTCTAGTAGATATGAGGGACATTTCCTTCCAACATCATAGTTCTAGCAACATCTTCAATTGTTTTATTATTCCTTTCCACAACTCCATTTTGCTGAGGGGTCCACGGTGCAAATAA
The DNA here is from genome assembly GCA_007258455.2 of Sequoia sempervirens. Classification (NCBI taxonomy): domain Eukaryota; kingdom Viridiplantae; phylum Streptophyta; class Pinopsida; order Cupressales; family Cupressaceae; genus Sequoia; species Sequoia sempervirens. The sequence goes on along the minus strand of VDFB02058242.1, from coordinate 657,490,018 downwards.
TTGTCTCTTTATTCCATGTTCTTCATAAAAAGAATTAAATTCACCATAAGTGAATTCACTACCTGTATCTGATCTCAGACATTTATTCTTCAGCCCTGTCTCTGTCTCAACCATAGCGTTAAAGGTCTTGAATTTTTTCAGTGCTTCAAATTTCTCCCTTAAGAAAGTAACCCACACCATTCTTGAATAATCATCAATGAGTAACATGAAATACTTGTAACCTTGTAAACTTCTGACCTTGGAGGAACCACACAGACCAGTATGCACAAGTTCCAACAATTCATTTGAACAATGTTGTTTGCTTTGAAATGAAATTATAGTTTGTTTTCCTAACTGACATTCCTTGCATATGACATTAGTAGGTTTCACCAACTTAGCTAGATCTCTCACAGCCTTAGTAGAACTTATCTTAACAATATTATCAAAGTTAACATGACACATTCTCCTATGCCATAACCAACTTTCATCAACTCGAGCAATCAAACAACTTTTACTAGCAATACTCAAGTGAAAGATATTACCTTTTTTTTTTGTACCTGATGCAATTACATTTTTGGAACTCAATATTCTACACTTTCCATCCTTGAACTGAATATTGTATCTTTTATCAACCATCTGACCAACACTTAAAAGATTATGCTTCAAGCCTTCCACATATAAGACATCATCAATATTATGCTTACCATCAAGAGAAATGCTTCCTCTGCCACGGATCACACTAGCTATATTATAACCAAATCTCACAACACCACCATCATACTTTTCCAAGCTTATAAACTTACTTTTATCTCCTGTCATATGATGTGAACATCCACTGTCAATTACCCATTCATCTTTCTCTTCAAATCGAGCAGTGAGGGCTTTCTCCACACTTGTACAACTAGCAAATTCAGTAGATACATGATTATTTTCCTTGATAGCAATAAATACCCATTCATAATCATTTCTATTTCCTTTATTAGATTTATCATCTGTCACACCTTCATCAACAACATAGTAACACTTATTTTGAAATCTAGGCTTGTTATTTCTTGGTTTAGGAGTTGTTTTCGGACACCTTGATGCAAAATGACCTATCTTATTGCAAAAAAAACATTTAAGAGGCAATTTTCCTTCATACTTACCTTTTCCTCTCAGTACTCTTTTAACAATAAGTGCTTCCAGCTCTTCCAGCTCTCTTTCTTCTTCTCCAATTTGTCTAATTTCATCCTCATACTTGAATGTCTTTCTAGATGAACTCTCACCCGGATCATATATGTGTCTGTCTTCTGGAAGTAGTAGCCTTAAATGCAGATTCAACCTTAGGAAGGGCATTGCCAAATTCACTCAACTCAAATGCAATAAGCCTACCAACCAACATGTCTCTGGTTACATTTGTTACAGTTTGGAGCTCTTCAATAGCACTAGTTTTGACTTTGTAAGAATCAGGCAATGATCTAAGCACTTTAGCAACAATCTCTGATTCGTCTATTTGTCCACCAACACATCTGATATCACACACAAGTTCATTCACTCTTTGCATAAAAATAGTAATGTTCTCATCATCACCCATTCTCAACTTTTCATATTTTCCTTTTAGACTCTGCAACTTAGAAATCTTCACATTAGTATCACCTTCATAAAAGGTTTCCAACTTTTTCTAGATCTCATAAGCAGTATTCAGATCCATAAAATTTGTCATCTCAGAATCAATCAAGGCACTCAACAATGCTTCCTTAGTCCTGATATTATACTCAACATCTCTTATCTCAGTAGTAGTAGGAGGACCATTATGAGAAATAACATACCTATTACATGTAATGTTCCATAAGGGTTCACCAATGCATCTCAAATGACACTCCATTCGAGTCTTCCATAGAGAATAATTTGTTCCATCAAATCTCAGACTATCCTTCTTGTAAGTCACCATCCTGGATCACATCAAGCTGTTAAACTTCTACCAAGGAACCTGCTCTAATACCAATTGTTGGCAACACAAGGGCATACAATTGAGAGGGGGGGTGAATCAATTGTCATAGAATTTAAAACTTATTCAACTCACTAACATTATTCTCTGATTTGATTAATAACCATGAAAGCATAAATCATCAATACATTAGAAACACACATAACACAAATAGTTTTTATGTGGAAACCCTGTTAGGGGAAAAACCACAGTGGAGGTCAGTCCACAAGATTATACCCTATTAAAAGTATAAGAAATGAAATATGGGGAATGCACTTGCATTCAGGCACATTGCCTAGAGCTCACTACTTAATTACAATAGGGCTAACCTCCCAAAGGAAGACACACTGACTTATAGAAAGAATTGGATTACATCCATAGGGATTTGAACTGATAGAATAGCATCTGCTAATGCCTGATCACAGTTCTAGTTAAGCGCATGAACATTTCTTTACTCTTCTTCACTCTTCTTCACACTCTGCTCTGCCTTCAAATGATTTAGATCAATATTCACACATATATGTTGGGATATTTTTGGATGTTGTGGATGTGTTGCTGATATGTGGTTTTCATTGATGTCAATACTATTAGCATTTGGTGTAATAAAGGTTGTATATGTCGAGGATATAGAGAAAATTGTAAAAGAAAGTGTTCTAGGTTCCTTGTGGAACTGTACAGGTCATGAAGGCGTTTTGTTCCATATGTTGAATATTAACTGATGTGGATTAAAGGGTTTATTGTTGAGTTTATCTAGATAATCTACCAGTAGTTTCAAAGGTCTGCGTGAAGTTTTGAGTAAGTTGTGGTCTGACAGTGTTTTGTTGGTCTCTGTTAGTGTTCCTGAATGAAGATTTTGTGATTCTGGTTATCTCGGATGGTGCAAATGTTTCTCCGTTGTATCTTGGTGCTCTCAAATGTCTCTAGACCACTCTCTATCTTTGTGGTACATCCACATTAATTGGTGAGCTCGTGGTTGAAGATCTTTTCTTGCACATGTTCAATTTTTCATGTTTCTAGCCAACATGTTAGTGGTAGCGTGTTGTGAATCTTCGAGGTAAAATTAATTAAAGTATTTTCATATTGGAGATGTTATTTTGGGTCTCCACTATGTTGTGGCCGACCTTGGTGGATTCACAATAAAATTTTATTTGAAATCTGGGCCGACATTGCAAATATATTTTATTTTCTTGGCCGACGAAGTTGTGATGGAATCTCATGTAGTGGATATATAAGGGAAATTAGTTCATTGATGAAGATGATGCTTTGTGTGCTCCCATGTGTGTATGTGCGAATATCATTCGATTGTAGAGTAGAGTATGAATAAATTTGTGTGAAGTGTGAAAAAGTGTTGAGCTTAACTGGAACTATAATCAGGCTTGAGTAGAAGCTATTTTCTCAATTCATACCCTTCAGATTTGTAATCCAACTCTGTTGGGAAGTGAGCCCCTTTTGTAATTGAGAAGTGAGCTCTAGGTAGTGTGCCTGAATGCATGTGCATTCCCCTTGTTATTTTTCATTATACTTTAAGTAGAGTATAATCTTGTGGACTAACATCCACTATGGTTTTTCCCCTAACAGAGTTTCCACGTAAAAAAATCTGTGTTCTTTCTCTCTGATGTGTTAATTGCTTGTGGTTAATTTCTCATTCAAATATGAGATTAGAGTAAAGTTAAGTTTGAAAAGTTTAAGTTTCTAAAACAAATAATTCACCCCCCCTCTTAGTTGTTTTTCCTTGTTCTTCCAACAATTGGTATCAGAGCCTATTCCTTTGAAGAAGCCTAATAGCTTGAGGTGATTTAGGATGACAACATTCAAGAAGGATAGTCCTAGATTTGATGGTACTACCTATTCATTGTGGAAGATTAGGATGCAATGTCATTTACGGTGTATTGGTGAAGCATTCTAGAAGTTCACAAGAGATCCATATACTATTCCTCAGAATGGCCCCTCTACTGCTGATGAGATCAAAGATGCTGAAAGTAACATTAGGGCTATTGAAGCTTTGGTGAGTACCCTGATAGATTCGAAGATGGCTAATGTGGTAGGTTTGTAGACAACTCATGAGATCTGGACGAAATTGTAAACCTTGTATGAAGGAGATGCACATGTGAAGATTAGCTACAAAGCTTGGAAGGCAAGTATGAAAATCTGAAGATGGGTGAAGATGAAAATATCACTTCTTTTATGTAGAGAGTAAATGAGATAGTGATGGGTATTAAATGTGCCAGTGGTTTTGTGGATGAGGATGAAATTGTGGCTAAAGTACTCAAATCCTTTCCTCCCTCCTACAAAATGAAGGTTCATGTTATTGAAGAGTTCAGATCAGTAAACAAGATGACAAGAGATACGTTGATTGGGAAGCTTGCTGCCTTTGAGATAAGTGAATTTGGTGAATCTACACCGAAGACTGAATCTGCATTCAAGGCTATTGTATCTGGAAGTAACAAGCAAAGATATAGTCCAGGAGAGAGTTCCAAAAAGATATCCAAGTATGATGAATTGAAACAACTTGAAGATAAAGAAAGAGAGGTAGAAGAACTGGAAGCACTGATTGCAAAGCAAGAAGGGAGAGGAAAAGGTAAGTATGAAGATGTATTACCTATTAAATGTTTTTCATGCAATAAAATAGGTCATTTTGCATGAAGATGTCTTGAAAGAGTTCCTAGATCTAAGCCTAAGAATTTTAGATTCCCAAAGAGATGCTACTTTGCTAAAGAAGCAATGATTGATGATGAGTTTGATAAAGATAATGGTAAAGAAGATGATTGGGCTTTCATTGCTATTGTGAATAAATATTCAACAAGCTCCCTTCGGGTACATTTTTGCTCTAAGTATTGGCTCGCGCATCGCAAATAAGCTACTCGGCCTTTTTTGTCAAAACTCTGCTGCCCCCTCCATGTGTCTACTCTATGCTCCCTGGAGGTTTCCTTTCCTTCACATTTCAAGAATCCCTGCTATGCTTCCACGTATCATCGCTGCGCACAATTGATGATCGCTTCCCTTCACTTTTGAGCAAACCTCCGCCCACGCACCACGTGTCACCTTGGCGCAAGTTTTCAATGGTGAAAGATAAAGATTCACACGAGCAGCGCTATGTTGCCACGTGTTTCTTCGGCGGGTTTTGTATTTGGGCTAGGGATGAAGCGAATCAAATGTTGCGACTGGCTGCCGCATGTCATAATTACTTTGCAGAGTGATGACATTTGCTTGCTTGACCTTGTCGGGACCACTGCCATCATTTGCAGAGGATGCACCTAAGCCTAAAATGACTGGATGGTTGGGTTTGAATCTTTTCTATTGCAATAACCTGGAGATATACTCAATTCTGCATCATTGCTCTAGAGATCGTGAAATCTTTTCTGTTACTGCTCTCCAGGGCGGTGGGAGTTTTCAGCTATATATACTTCTCTTTGTTTTGAGGGAAGGGATCAAAATTTCAGAAGAATACTGATTTTAGAAAAGACACCAGGCCTTTATTATTGTTTTCTATTATTGCAAAGATTCTTAGACTGTGCCAATTGTTCATCCTTTCTGTTCTTCTATGCTTTTTGATTGACTTTAGACTGTGTTGCTATTGTCTGGATATTAAATTTGAGATCTTCTATAAATTGTGTGAACCCCTAATTTGAAGTGCCTATAAAAACACAACAACAAACAACGTTAGAGAGTTATTTTGTAAGCATGAACAAGGATTCCCCATGAAATCCATTCACAAAGCTAAAAATAGGAAATAGAACAAAGAAAACAATGAAGAACATAATGGAAATATGAAATCCTAATTTAGCATGCAAACACTTGATCCCATGGGGGAGTTGGTGCAAATAGGTGTGTGGAGATTTTCCCTTTCCCAACTCCTTGAATGCAAATGTTGATTGAAGAGGATTGATCCACTTGATAAGTCCCTCAATGAGCTCCAAAATTTGCAATAAACTAGTTAAGAAGATGGATGGAATTTGAGAGATATTTGTGCATAATAATTTTGCATAATTGTGGATGATGAAATGCATGGTGAAGCATTCTATTTATAGAATGTTGAAATGGAAACAAAGCCAAAATAGAGCAATGTGGGACAAAGATTTGGCCAATGGCAAAATGCCACTTGTCCAAATGTGATTGGGTGAGGAATGAGTAAGTTTTGACAAATGTGCCAATAAATGCATTTTTTGAATTTGAATTTGAGAAAAGACATGTAAGAGGGGGAAAGAAAATTGCATTAAATGCCCCTTGGCTCAAGGCAAGGACATGTAAGAAGAAGTAAATGCCTTGTTGGAAGGACTTGTCATTCAAATTTTGAATTTGAAATAGAAGAATATTCCTCCAAGAGATGCTTTGTTGAGGGAAAATGAAGATTTAATAAATCAATAAATCGATTTATTTGTACAAGTGGAGATATCTAGAGAATGCAAGTGGGTGAGATTAGTATTTAATCATGGTTAGATTAAATAAATGATGATTATGTTAGTTAAATGATGATTAGGTGAGTTGACTTATTTTGACTTAGATTTTTGGATTAATTTAAATCAAACAAGAGAGGAAATGATTTAATGAGTTTAATTAAATAAACATGTTTTGATTATTTAATTAAAGAGATTGAAGTAAGATTAAATTAAATAAGATTTTAATTTATTCAATTTAATAGATAGACTTTAGAGATTTAATTAATTAAATAAAATTAATTATTTAATTAAAAGAGATGGAAAATGATTTAAGAGACTTAATTAAACACATGATTTGTTTAATTAAGAGAAAAAAACAAATGAATTTAATCAAATAAATATATTTAATTAAATGGTTAGGTTGGGGAATGATTTAGGATGAAATGATGTTGGTCAACAAGAAACTTAAAACACCCTCGCTACAGACTAAACAAAAGCATGCATGACCAAGGTTATATTACAAAGATATCCAACAAGCACAGTAGACTAAAGATAATGATCGTTGCCCCATTCCTATCTCTCTAAATCCTTCGTTCGGACATCATTGAGAGGTCCTTGGAATGAGCACAATGAGATAAACAAGATAAAGTAAGTGAGCAAACAAACTAATGTTCTTCGTATCGTTAGCCGAGAGAAATGATGTTTCGAAAGATGGGAGCCGAAACTTATTGCCAAAAGATAATGTCCATTGTCGGAACGGATCCTGGGACATGTTAATGACACGTCGTTTCATTTACCCAAAGTGGTTGGTTTGATAAAAGTGCCCATTGTCGGAACGGATCCTAGGACATGCTTTTATCAAACGATGATGAAATTGATTTATGATTTACATGCCATTGATAAGAAAAGAGTTGACCAACTTGCTTGCTGACTGACCTATACTTGAGATTTTGACAGTTTAGGTTTTCACATTTGACTGCTAGACTTGTTTTTGACTGTTTTACCAAAGGTTGAGGGTGATGACGATTTATTATGGATGATTGATTATCACGAGTGTAAGCGAGATGAGGCGGATGGATTTTTTTCAAATATTTGGATGTTTTTGGAGTTTTGCAATGTTTTGAGGCTGTTTTTGATATTTTTGAGATTTTCAAATGTCTTGATTTTCAATTTTCCAATGTTTTGAGATTTTCAGAGATTTTGACCAAGAGACTAACCTAAAGACCTATCCTAGGGGCCTCGGGGGCTGATCAACAGATTAGCCTTGCCTACATTATACACGCAGAGACCACATAGTTCGACTGACAACTTGACCGATTTACAAATGAAGATATACATGATGAGATGTCAGTTTATTATGATGGACTCCTATAGGACTGACCAAATGTCTCGGGGGATAATCAAAGATCAACCTTGCCTACGTTCAAGCTCAGAGACAACGTAGTTCGACAAGACGACTCTATTTTGACTTTTTGAATGACTTTTTTTGACCTGTTTTTGGATTTTGATATGTTTTGAATGTTTTTGGATTTTCTGATTTTTTGATGTTTTTTTGGATTTTCGCATGATTTTGACGATTTCGATATGGATGTGTGTGATGATATCAGTGCTCTATTTTGGTATTTTGTTGAAAACCAAGCTAAGGTTGATTAATCAAATTGATGGATTGATGATGATGATGACATTGTTGAGGATGCACAACAATGCAAGGATTTGATTGATCAGGATTGATAATGATAACATTGTCGAGGATACACGACAATGCAAGGATAGTGTTAAGCAACACAAGGATTGGGAAAAAATATCCCCAAGATGATGATGTTTTGATTGGATTTGTTTGACCATGTTTGATGAAGCTTGATTTTGGAACAAAATTTGTTCAAATGATTTGATGCGATGTTTGAAGGGTGTGTTAGATGCGACTGATATTGATTTTTTTGGATCAATGTTTGATGAAAGATGAAGTGTGATAAGGAATGCCTGCTCGTCAAAATATGCCATGGGCTAGTGATTTGGATTTTGGATCACAAATGCTTTGACCAATTTGGTTTCACGTTTGCCAATGTTCGGATCGCCACATAAATTGGAGAATATAGATCAAGATTTATTTTTGAAGCAAGATGTGAATATCTGCCCTCAATGTCTAGCAATGTATGGAATGCCATGGATGGATGCTCAGATAGGCGTAGGGATGTATGGATATGGTAAGCATGCAAAAGGATGCCAACGATTATCTTGCAATAAGATAAGGTATTCGGATAAAAAAATGCTCATTGGATAATGCTTCATGGCTTAGATAATGCTGCATAGGATAGGATCAATGAAAACGGACCCATGTCAAGATGTTTTACCGTAAGCAAGCGTAAAGTGTGCCCCAAACTTCATCAAGATCAAGATAACTTGGATGATGGATGCAGATAGATGAAAATGGATTGGATCAATGGTTTATGGATGAATGGATTTATTATGGATAAGATGGATGGAATGTTGGATTTATTACGAATGGGATGAGATGCTTTCATCTAGACTGGTGCATGTAGATGCTCGATTCTACATATGATGTCTGTTTGCCAGGTTTTCATCATGGTCTTGCCCAAAGCGCCACCATAGTGGTTTTCACTGGAGGATGATTTTTCTCTTTACTATTTTCAATCCTTTTTCAATTTTTTTTTGGATTTTCATTATTTTTTGATTTTTTTGGTTTTTTCTGAAAGATTTATGCTGAACCACCTGGTGTTGCTGATGTAGATGCTTTTTTCATAATGTGCCATTGGTATCCTACTTGAAGAAGTTGTTTTGCTAAGATACGTGCACTTGAATGCAGCTTTTGAGATTCTTGATCTGCTTCATCGATACCGGAGTTAACTTTGTCTTTGCGTGCACATTGCGATAGAGTGCCCTTTGAATCCTTATAATGAAGGGTCGTCGCCAATACATGGTCAATGTAAGAATTGGATATTATGTGTGGAGGCGTTGATGGAGTGTGTTTAGGGATAAGAGATGAATTGGTTGACAGTTTGGAACCTTTGACTCTCCAAATTTGGGAAGATGAGCAATGATGGGTGGATATAGAAGTGTGCGTGGAATTAGGACCAACTGCTTGATACACTTTGTACGTCGCTTGAGAAGCCTGTTTTTGCTTTTGCGGACATATTTGATGGATACTTTTCCCATTTTTATTTTTCCCCATAGTTTCTTTGACTAATGGAGTTTGATAGGGATGATCTTTCTTTGTATTCTTTCTTATCCATATGTTTTTGATTTGTCCATTATGCTTCCCAGTTTCTTTTGATTTGATAACGTTCTTCGTACTTTGATTCAAATATTTCTTTTGACGTTGGTCCCAATTTGTGGATGGGGTAATGGGTGGATGAAGATTCATGGCGTGACTGGTTGTAGTATTGACACCAGTTTCATCATAAGAACTCTTCGTGCTCCCTATGTTGACGTTTTCTTGAGATGAAGTTACCCCCAGTATTGTGGAAGTAGTACCTTCATGCTTTGATTCTGCCTGTTCTGAGATCTCTTGTTTAGAATGCACTCTCTGATAAATGACCACCGTAGGTGACGTTTCAATTTGCTGCTCTTCTAACTCTGGATGTTCTATTTGACTTGTTTCCTTGGGCAGATAATGATGGATATCTTTATTCATGATGTCCTCAATCTGAGTTTGGGACATATTCGACCCTGATGTTGACAACTCTGTTTGATTGTAGGAGTTAAGAATCTGCTCTTTTTGTGTAACACAATCATGTTCTAGATGAAGATCATCTACGTGTCCATCTATAGAAAGCATCTCATGGGTAGATGGAGGACTATGTGCTATATGGATATGATCATCTTGCATAGATAGGAGAGTGTCCATTAGATCATTGTAGTATCTTGTAGATACGAATTCTTGATCTTGATTTATTTTGGGGTTGCTCTCGACATGCTTTGGACCAGGTTCTTGACATGGGGTAGCTTCAAAGGATGGATTGCTTACAAAGGGTTTTTGGATGTTTTCATTAGACATGGTAAGTGGTTCAATATCCCCAAATGTCGAGTTTAGGGTTCCTTCTGTATCTGTAACCATGAGGTCGAAGGGTGTCAATATGTCTTGGAAAGGACCATTGCTAGACTTTGGTGAAATATTTTGATCATGCTTTGGAATAAATTTTTGAGATATGTCCTCTAACTCATTAGGTGATGTGGAGACATTTTCAATATGATCATAGGTCAATAGATCGTGCATGAAGGTGTTTTGGGGTGTTTGAATCATTGGTTGGATGGATGGGTTGTTTGGTGCATTGTTTGATGGTATCGATATGTTCTGGCGGGCGAAGTAGGCTTCTACTTGCTTTTGTATGAACAATGCTTGTTGTTCATTTTGTTGTTGTTGCACTAGGATTTGTGCTTGTTGTTGTTCCAACAATGCTTGTTGTTGGGCTGCCAGGGCTTGCTGTGCTGCTTCTTGTTGCTCTTGGTATTGCTCTAACGCTTGCTGATATGCGAGTTGTTGGGCTGCTTGTTGTTGTGCGAAGTACTATGCTTGTGCTTGCGCTCGTGCTTGGGCATCTTGGGCATCTTTTGCAGCTTGAGCAACTTGTGCGGCTTGTGCAGCTTGTGCGGCTTGTGCGGCTTGAGCAGCTTGTGCAGCTTGTTGTTGTTGTTGCAACAAAGCTTGGGCTTGTGCCACTTGTTGTGCTTGTTGTTGTTGCAAAGATGTTTGACCTTGACTTTGCTGTGAAGCTTGAGAAGCATGCGTGGCTATAGGCGCTTGCTGAATTGTTTGATATTGTTGAAGCAATTGTTGGTATGCTTTGAATGCAGCGTTGTAATGGATTACTTGACTTGGTCGCAATGGTGGTGGTGGTGGGATCGGAATTGTGTTGGATGGAGTGGTGGGAGTTTGAGATGCGCTTAGAGCGATGGTGGTGGTGGGAGGTTGCGATGTAAGGGGTGTGATGGGGGTAGTGGAAGTTTGAGGTATAGTGGATGTAGTGGTTGGAGTGAATGTGGTGATAGGTGCATTTGGGATGGGTGAAGTGATAGGAATGGTGGGACTAGGTGAAGTGGTAGGAATGGTAGAGATGAGCGAAATAGTGGGTCTTTGAGAGACCGTATTTTGATTAGCTATCATGCGTTGGTTTGATGTGGATGGTGTGTTTGAAATATGTGATGTACCCCCTTGGTTGGATGAATTGATTTGGATGGGGCGATTTATGTTAGGGAAAGGTGGAAGTTTAGGTAAAGGGGAGATCCCTAAACCAAAATATGGTGTTGACGTGGTGGGAGGTGTGAATGATTTGAAGGTGGAAAATTTTCTTGTGCAAATGAAGAGACAAATCCGTAAGGTCTCTCTATTTCGGATGAGCTTGCTTGTACCAAAGGTCTAGACACTTGCATGTCAAGGGAAAATGATGAGGTGGTATGGTAAGGAACCTCAGATGTATCGATAAATCCAAGTGGGTTGTAAAGTGGATTTTGATGCAAGAGGGTAGTAGGTTCTATGGTGGTAATGGAAGTGGTCATTTGGTACAAGAAGCTCATCCTCAATAGTGTTGAGAATTGATGGATTTATTTTAGCCATTGCGCGAAGAAACTTTTGTAGTTTTGGTTGTTTGAGCATCTCAAGAACTTCTTCCTCACTTAGTTCTGTTGGTGTGATGTCTTCCACCAAGACCTCTTTTTGTGGATCGTGTGTAGTGATAGTGAGGTCTGGAAGTGGTGTGTTTTGGATTTCTGGAATGTTTTGGCTTAGATCACTTGTGGTTGATGTTTCTTGATTTAACTCCATGTTCCTCTTGTGTTGTGATCTTGTTTGAACCATAAAAGAGCAAACTAGGATGTGTAAAAGATCAAAGATGTGAAGATGAAAGGTGTATGATATATGGATGAGAATGGAAGTTTTGAATTTGTATTGAAAATCTTGATGTGATGCTAGGTACTTTGGGTTTGCTTTGATTGATGTTTGTTTGATGTTTAGACTTTGAATTCTGTCTTTTGAATGTTGATGTTTGAGCAAGAGATATCCCCAAGATGTTTGGATGATGATCTAAAAAAGATAACTAATGCTCATAAAGGATAATTTGATTTAGGAGTGAGAATAGGATGTGTCTACTCACAAGCTAACCAAAAGATAATCCAAATTAGTGATGGGAGAAGGATGCATCTATCCACCATTAATTTGAACAAAGTGATAATTCAACTAAGCATGTGCAAAAGGATTCATTCACACACACTTGAGTTGAACAAGTTTGATGTTTGATGTTTGAAGAATTCAAAGTCTCATGTTTGAAAAGTTTTGATGTCTACCAAAGGAGCCTAGCATAGTTGTGTCAAGATTTTCTCAAAATGTTGGTGAGATGTTTATGGTTGATGATGTTTTTGATGGATGAATGTTTGTTTTGATCTTAGAATGACCCTAGTTTAGACTTTTGTTTAACAAGACCAAGGTATTGAAGAACATGTTATGCCCTAAGCAAGGTATCCAATCCCTTGAAACAATCTTGGATTTTGTGTGTAGTAAAATGAATATAAAGTGGGGTTGTCTCTTGAAGCATGTCTATAGAAATTAGCCAACAACTTTTCTCTAAAATCATATAACCTTTTGAGTCTTTGTTGATGTTGTTTTGGGCTAAGTTTCTTTTTCTTGGGTTTTTGTATCTTGACCTTGCGAGAAATCATTGAAAAGACATGTGTGGGGCTCAATTGCTTATCTTTGCTTTTAATGACTTCTTTTTACCAAATACACTTTCTTGATTATGTTTCAAACTAAAGATGTCCTATGTCAAAATTCCTTTTCTTCCCACAAAGTGTTGTGTGGGAGTTCCAAGAAATTGAGGCAAAGGGATTTCCTAGGTTAACCCTAGTTAGAGCAAATGACGATATAAATTCAAGTGCTAAGAAACCTCTAAGGACATAATCCCAAGGGCAAGCAACAACACTTAAATTTGTCAAAAGGTATTTTCTCTATCAAAAGGGGTTTGAAATTTGCATGATCATGTTTAAGTGTTTGTTTTCCAATGTTTACGAACAAGCATGTGTTTTTGTAACCCAAAAGCATGTACAATCCTATGGATGTGATAGACAATGTTTGTTGAGTCCCCACTTGGACAAGTCCAGCTACGCCTACTTTTAGCGGATGGTTAGATGCTTGACCCCACTGGCTCCCCTCCACGACACTCACTTATACGGGGCAGCCAAGCACCAACACCCATGAAACTCCCATGGCATGCTTTCCATCTCTACTAAAAGCCGTAAAATTGTGGGGCGGCTTTAGAACAAGCATTCTTGCACCAACAAACAGATAGGATTTTGGCCTTTTCTAAACAAGGGTTTTAATAAGGACTTTCCGTTCGTGGAGATTGACCCATATGACAAGAGTCACCTTTCAGATCCATCTTGTCGGAGCCAACCGCGTGATAATGGCATTTAACCAATACCCACATTTATATCCCGGTTGGAAATACTCTTGGCTTTAGAGTGTTACTGGTTGAGTCGTTCCCTTGGGTGAATACTTTTTCCCCAAGGCAGGCCCTCTAGGATAAACAAAAGCGAATGAAGAACAATATTCGTAACTCGATCAATCCTTGTAGGCAACAAGGAGAGAGAATATACGCAACAAAGTCCCCACTCACACTCGCACAATAGTTTGTTCAATTTTAAGCCCAAATCAAAGTGTGGAGGTGATTGCTTTATCTCAACCCAAAGTCATGGAAAAGACCTTTTGATTCTCAAGATCGCTATAAAGTGTGAGAGAAGCACATACGTCCTTTTCCAATGGCTTTAGTCTAAGTAAGCCTTCACAAACAAATAAAGCTACACTTGTTCTTTGTAAACCCTCAAAGCAAATGATGATTTCATTTTAAAGCACCAAATGAAGTGTGAGAAATTGCCTTGTTCAATTGTTAATCCAATAAACCAAATCTAGTAAGTTGTGATCCTAAAGTTCGTTTTAGCCTTTGCAAGGAGTGGAAAAGGTTCTTTTTAAGCCCAAATGAAAACTAGTGTCCTAAGAAGGAGAAGGATGACAAATTCTTTGAAGAAGTGTTAAACAAACACTTAAGTGTTAAAAAACACTTTGATTAGACAAAATATCATCCCCATTCTCCTTTTTCTTTTGATTTCGATTTCCAACCTGCAAAAGTGATCAAAATGTTAGATGAGATAAAAAAACAAAAGGATATAGGGGTTAGAAGAATCATTAACCAAAACACCCTAAAATTTAGCCAAGTTATCATGTGTTTTTACTTTAAATGAAAATTTGAAAATTTTAACTAATTTATAGTTAAGAAACACCTACACCATTGGATAGCTTATGAAATTCTACCCTATTTCAAAAAACAAAGCATCAAAAAAGACCTCCGTATGACCAAGATATGGTCATTTTAAAACTGACTCATGGGTGCTAAAACAGTGATCATGGGCGCTGCAGGAATGATCAAGAGCGCTGCAGGAATGATCAAGGGCGCTGCAGGAATGATCAAGAGAACTGTAGGAATGATCAAGAGCGCTATAACAGTGATCACGGGCGCTATAACAGTGATTATGAGCGCTGCATAAATGATCAAGGGCGCTATAACAGTGATTACGGGCGCTAAAATGCGGATTTATGAACAGAACTATAAAAAAATGACGAAAATTTTAAAAACTTGTTAGAATCTGTCGATTAGCCCTCCTTCTAGCGCCAATATGTGAACCCCTAATTCGAAGTGCCTACAAAAACACAACAACAAACAATGTTAGAGAGTTATTTTGTAAGCATGAACAAGGATTCCCCATGAAATCCATTCACAAAGCTAAAAATAGGAAATAGAACAAAGAAAACAATGAAGAACATAATGGAAATATGAAATCCTAATTTAGCATGCAAACACTTGATCCCATGGGGGAGTTGGTGCAAATAGGTGTGTGGAGATTTTCCCTTTCCCAACTCCTTGAATGAAAATGTTGATTGAAGATGATTGATCCACTTGATAAGTCCCTCAATGAGCTCCAAAATCTGCAATAAACTAGTTAAGAAGATGGATGGAATTTGAGAGATATTTGTGCATAATAACTTTGCATAATTGTGGATGATGAAATGCATGGTGAAGCATTCTATTTATAGAATGTTGAAATGGAAACAAAGCCAAAATAGAGTAATGTGGGACAAAGATTTGGCCAATGGCAAAATGCCACTTGTCCAAATGTGATTGGGTGAGGAATGAGCAAGTTTTGACAAATGTGCCAATAAATGCATTTTTTGAATTTGAATTTGAGAAAAGACATGTAAGAGAGGGAAAGAAAATTGCATTAAATGCCCCTTGGCTCAAGGCAAGGACATGTAAGAAGAAGTAAATGCCTTGTTGGAAGGACTTGTCATTCAAATTTTGAATTTGAAATAGAAGAATATTCCTCCAAAAGATGCTTTGTTGAGGGAAAATGAAGATTTAATAAATCAATAAATCGATTTATTTGTGCAAGTGGAGATATCTAGAGAATGCAAGTGGGTGAGATTAGTATTTAATCATGGTTAGATTAAATAAATAATGATTATGTTAGTTAAATGATGATTAGGTGAGTTGACTTATTTTGACTTAGATTTTTGGATTAATTTAAATCAAACAAGAGAGGAAATGATTTAATGAGTTTAATTAAATAAACATGTTTTGATTATTTAATTAAAGAGATTGAAGTAAGATTAAATTAAATAAGATTTTAATTTATTCAATTTAATAGATAGACTTTAGAGATTTAATTAATTAAATAAAATTAATTATTTAATTAAAAGAGATGGAGAATGATTTAAGAGAATTAAACACATGATTTGTTTAATTAAGAGAAGAAAACAAATGAATTTAATCAAATAAAGATATTTAATTAAATGGTTAGGTCGGGGAATGATTTATGATGAAATGATGTCGGTAGTCAAATTTAGATGCACAATGTCAACTTGTACATTTTGTGTGTCTACGAATTGAATACAAGTTGTTGGTCTAGATCATGTCTTATGACTCTTCTTAGCAATAGGGATGTATGCAATGTTATTTTATGTCAATGAATGGATTATCTATGCTCTGCTATTTAAGTTTCTGCCTTTATGAGACATTATAAATACCAATCGATCCCTTAGATCTATGATTTATCATGCCTATCATTAAGTCTTGGCACATCGCCTTAGATTAGACTTTATTTTATTACATCTGTTTATTTTTCCCTTTCCAAGCCCCCATTATAGAAGAAGTTGACTTCTCTAAAAATCTGAAGGTCACTTAGTTGAGCACAAAAGGTCCCCTATAAACTGAGTTTACCATAAGACACTGTTACCTTGTCAATTTTTGGCATCAATAGTTTTATCTTTTTTTGGCAGGCCCAATGGGATTGAGCTTAAATGAATTTTCACTTTAAAAGGGTGTATGAGCCATCGACCTATAACTAGATCCCAAACCGCAAAAAACCTCAGTTTACTAGTACTGCCACTAGGAACAGTGCAGGCCACAAGTCAGTTGGTAACCATTCCGCTCCCTCTGCCCGTTCCTCTAACCATGTTGCTAGCTGCCAATAGAAATTACGTGGCATGGAATGCCGGAAGTCCCCTAGTAGCTCGAGTAGCTCTTGCTGTCTGGGTTGCTATCCCGGTCTTAGCTATGAAAGCTATACCCAAGTTTACCAGAGATATCTTGAGAACACCCGCAAAACATCTGCAAGATGTGGCAGACATGTGTTTGGTGCATGGGATCACCGCGCAAAATGTAGCACTGAGGCTCCTTGCCTCATCCTTCAAAGGAAAAGCGTTGGATTGGTACCGAACATTGCCAACTAGCACTATCCGTACCTGGGATGAGCTCGGAGATCCGCTCTATGAGAGGTTTTCAAATGATGGAGATCGCTCCTCGTTGTACCATCAACTATCTGTGATAAAACGAGCTCCCTAAGAGGCTATGACGAACTTCAATACTCGATTCCACACAAATTGGCAGAGGATCCCTGTTGCTATACGCTCGACTCCTGAGCTGGCATTCATATTTTATCTGAAGTCCATCAACTCCAACATTTCTATGATGATCAAGTCTTTGGGAGGAGCTACTCTGTCAGATGCTTACAGTGTCGCTGTTAAAGCTGAGAATCATTTGATAGATTGTGAAAAGTTTCCTCCTTGGCCCATCATGCCGATATTTCCTAAAATATCAATGCCCACACAGGAAGTCACATTGACAAGTGTGCCCGCACCTCCCCAGTCAATGTACACATATGCGGCACTGCCAGAAAATGTTGCCTATACATCCAGTTGTCCCGAGGATGAAATGAGTGATCTTAAAGAAATGCTACAGACTATGGAAAATGACATAACCACCCTCAAGCAAAACCAATCAATGCCTCCGAAGCCTACCTATTAGAATTATCAAGGTGGATGGTCTTCATATCAGCATAATTAGTACCAAGGTGGTTCTCGTAGTAATCCACCAGCTTTGAAAGCCAACCAAATAGTACAGGTACCTACTCCGCTGATGAGCGCTTCACCAAGCTCGAGTAGGGAATTGACCGCGGGATAGAATAACCTCATTGATGATATCAATCCATGGTGCTTCCCTTGCAATGATGCGCACATGCCCCGAAACTGTCTGCATGAAAACTTACAACAAAAGGTGGTGGAGTAGCACAACCAATGATCGACGTCAAACCACAGATTATATGGATATGCCTCACCATAAATGGAGAGCGCGGTTCTTACCGTGCAAATGCAAGGAATGTCCCTAGAACAAGAATCTGACATCGCTCTTGATCACATACTCTTCTCATGGATGGAAGAAGAAGAAACAGTGTTTGCTAATGATACCTTCGTATCTAAAACGCCGCAAGTGCAATCTAACTATAACACTCGCTCAAAGAGGAGATTTACCGGCAAATTAGTTTCCCCACAACTATCTAGTCCGCAACCTAAAATTGCTTTCGATCAGATACCTGTCACTTCCACTATGCCATCACAATATCAACTGCAAAAGGAAATTATCATAACGAGAGTAAAGGAGCAAAAACCTTCAAGTTCGCCACCTTACAACATGGTAGAACAATTGAAGAAATCATCCGCTAATGTGTCTCTATGGGACATTCTAACTATCCCGGAGTAGAAGACGCTATTACAGAAGGCTCTTCAAGCAAAGATCAACACAACACCAACGAAGCAGTTAGCCAATGTAAATGCTATTGATTAACTATCTCCTACTAAAGTCCTTATGAACAACACAACAGAAGCCCCTGTTGTAGTCAGAGATAAGTCGAAGCCCCAACCCTTCTTCTTAAATCTCATTATAGGGAAGAAGTTATTGTACAATGCTATGATTGATTTTGGTGGTAGCACCATGGTTATGCCTAAACAAATAGCTGAAGCTTTAGGACTCAACTATGAACCTATGAAAAGGGGGGTAATGCAGCTTGATGGAAACATAGTTGAAACCGTAGGTATGATCAAGAAACTTCCTTTAACTCTATTTGCTTGCCCTAGTATCATTGTGCTGCAAGACACTATGATCATAGATGTTCCTCCCATGTTTGGCCTCTGTCTATCTCGAGAATTTACTTCAAGGGTGGGCAGATACCTTTCCCCTGGATTGGTCACATCTGATTCTCAGAACCAAACACGACACAAAAATGAAGCTAGAATCAGAAGTGTTACATTCTAAACATGTAGCGGATGAAGCCATGATCAATTTTGAAGCCGTGCATACCTCTATCGACAAGCAAAAAATGTATTGCATTGAATTACTAGAGGAAGAAAAGGTGACCAGAGACCGGAAAGATCAAGAGGATGCTCGGTTAAGCGAACAAATGGATAGCGACCCCTTCAACAATTACCATGCTACAGGATTGGGCACCTATGTAATCTATGATGAAGATCAAGTGCTCCCGAAGGTTTCCAAAGAGTTCGAAAGTGGCCAAGCACTTGAGCTATGGATGTTGTAATTTGACGGGGCAAGATGCAAAGTAGGCATCAAAGTGGGGATATATTTGATATCCCCACAAAATGAAAAAATACTAAGGTGTTTCTGCTTCCAGTTCGCTTGTTCGAACAATGCAGCCGAATATGAAGGATTAGTTCAGGGTTTAATCCTTGTGGAGCGAATGGGCATTAAGAAATTAATGGTGTTCAGAGATTCTGAACTGGTAGTCAACCAAGTCTGGGGAATTTCCACGGAAAGGAATGTCTACATGAGATCCTATCGGCATTGAGTTTGGGACCTAGTTGAGGGTTTCAAAGCCTTCAAGATTTAGACTATTTCCCGAGACCAAAATGGCGACGTGGATCACATGGCAGCAATTAGATCCCAATTTGATCTAGCTTCCGACCTTATACATAACAAACACTCTGTATGGGTAATAGTCCAACCAGCGGTACCTGATAATGATCAAAGTTGGCAGGTGTTTGAAAGTGATGAACACATTGCTTCATTCATCCAACAGTCGGGGGAGTTCATCGATCAGATCCAACCAAAGATCGCAAAGGCTTATGAAGGAAAAATCATGCAGCTCAAATCTAACAAGCTTTTGAAAGGATTGGTTACTCTCGGAAACCTTTTTGATTGTGATGATGCAAGAAATGATAGATGAAAGTTTGTGGAAGACAAAAGCAACTATATAGACCTTCGGGTCTCAGACGACAGAAACCTTCGAGTCGGGAAAGATGTCCCACACCATGATAAAGAAAGGCTTATCAATTTCTGTGAGAAATATGGAGTAGTGGCCTGGTCCTATGATGACCTGAAGGGATATGTTCCTGACATCATCCAGCACACGATCGAGATGACAAAAGGTGCAAAACCAGTCCGACAAAAGTAGAGGCCAGTAAACCCCAAAATTGAAGCACTAATGGCACAAGAGCTAACAAAGCTAATCGAGTCACAAATTGTCTTCTCAATCAAGCATAGCATGTGGGTATCCAATCTGGTCTCGATTCGAAAGAAGATTGGAGATATCCATTTGTGTGTGGACTTTCAAGACCTGAACAAAGCATCCCTTAAGGATCATTATCCACTGCCTTCTATAAAGACAATCCTGCAAATAGTAGTAGGATAAAAAATGTTTTCTCTACTTGATAGCTTCTCCAGTTATTATCAGATCTAAGTTAAAGAAGAGGATCAACACAAGACTACGCTCACTACAAAGTGGGGAACATTCGCATATGCTAAAATTCCTTTTGGTTTATCCAATGCAAGGGAAACATTCCAGTGGGCAATGGACATCACTTTCAACAAGCTGATTAATAAGATTATCCTAATTTATTTAGATGATCTTACTATGTTTTCTAAGACTAAGGATGATCATTTTGATCACTTAGAAATGGTTTTTTAGAAATGCTAGGATTTCGGGTTTTTCTTGAATCCAAAAAAATGCGTATTCGGAGTGCCGCAAGGCAAGCTATTAGGACACATGGTGTCCAAAGAAGGAGTTTCAATCGACCCTGACTGGGTGAAAGCCATCAAGGAACTTCCCCTTCCAGTTAACAAGAAAGGCATTCAATCCTTCTGTGAAAGGTAAATTTTGTTAGAAGGTTTATTTCCGACTTCACAGAATAATTAAGCCAATCACCCTAATGCTTAAAAAAGACCAAGCATTTAAGTGGAGAAAGGAAGCCAAATAAGCCTTTGAAAGGGTTAATGATGCTATTTCATCAACTTCGGTACTATTTAATCCTGACTTATCTAAGGACTTTATAATGTATGTATTCAGTAGCAAGTCCAGTATTGCTACTGTCTTAACTCAAAAGGATGATGAAGGAAAAGGAGAACATCCGATGGCATTTTATTCCTAAACCTTGAAGGAATATGAGACGAATTATAATTTTGTCGAAAGACAAGCCTTGGCAATAGTAAAGGGACTAAAAAAATTTCACCATCTAATTTCCTGCAACAAAGTGATGGTATATGTTGCACATTCCAGTGTGCATGAATATATCATGGAGGGAGAAATCACAGAAAAAAAGAGCTAATTGGATCACCAAGATCCTTGAATATGACATTGAGGTCAAACCCACTAAAACTATCCGTGGAAGAGGGCTGTATGAATAAATGGCACATGACAAAGACATAACCACCGAGGAAGAGCAACCAGAGCTTGTTCTGATGAATGAGCCAGGGTCTGAGGGTTGCTGGCTAACAAATAGAGTGAGGTTTATGCAAACAAGAAAGTATCTGCTAGGTATTTCCTCCCAAAAGAGGAGATACTATTGGCTGCAAAATTGCAGATATGCGCTAGTGGAGGGGGTCCTTTCCAAAAGGAATTTCAATGGTCTCCTCCTGCGATGCATTACTTCAAAGCAAGTGAAGAGAATCCTTGACACTTTCCACAAAAAAACTGTTGGCAGACACTTCTTTGCTAAGACCACCACCATCAAAATCATGTGCCAAGGTTACTATTGGCCCACACTTTTCAACGACTCACTGCTTGGTGAAATTTTGCAAAGAATGCTAGTTTTTAACAGGCAGAAGGAAGAATTCCACAATGCCTCTCAAGCCTATTGTGGCCGATGAACCATTTGCACAATGGGGCTTGGACTTCATCAGGATGATCAATCCCACTTCTAGTGCCAGACACAAGTGGATTCTGATGGCTACAAATTACTTCACGAGATGGATAGAGGCTGCTCCACTTAAAAACGCAACAAAGGCATAGATAGTGGATTTCCTCGAAGAGCTAGTGACAAGGTTCGGCCCTTTAAAGACTATCATTTCTAATAATTCCAGAGCTTTCTTAGGTGCAAAGGTATGCCACTTTTCACTAACAAATGACATATTCCTTATGACATTGTTGAATTATTACCCGCAGGAAAATGACCTAGCTGAGTCAACGAACAAGAACCTAGTTTGACTCCTTAAAAAAATTGGTTCAGAGCACCAAAGATAATAGCACAAAAATCTCTGAGCGGTGCTTTGGGTAGACCGTATAACTCCTAAGCAATTCCTTAAGACTTCGCCTTATATTTGGTATACGGGAAAGAGGTACTATTGCCTCTATCTATGGAGATTCCAATGCTTCAATTGTTGAAATCCCTCGAGATAGAACAAAATGGTGCCATGGAGGTTCAACTTGCCAAATTGTTAGAAGTACAAGAAAAAAGGGAGAAGTCCCTAATAACCACCAACAAGTGGTCAAGTGATGGTTTGACAAGAGGGCGTCCGACCAAGGCCTAAAGTGCAAAGACTTAATGTTGAAATTTAATGAAAGGGTTGCTAAGCTAGGTTAGCACAAAAAGTTTGATAACATGTGGGAAGGTCCGTTTAAGATCATCAAGTGCAAATAACATAATGCTTTTGAATTAGAAAGCATGGAACAAGAAGCCTTGGGAATTTCGGTCAACGGGATTCATCTTAAGCTGTTCCATTGAGTGGCAAGGTTTTACTATTGTATATATGTAGATAATGCTTTTATTTTTCTTTCCCTTTGTGTCGGCTGGTCTTTTTTGAAATTAATTCATGTTTCAGCAGAAAGCAACCCATCATTGTGGAGAATAGGGTAGTAAAATTACTTTGTAGGAACAATAAAAAGAACACAACCATATGCAAAGTAAATAAACAAATATGTTGAATGAAAAGGAACCCATACAATAGACATGCTCGAAGAGGAGCCATGGATTTTATAAAGATATATGTCATTATATATATTATTTCTCTCATTTTTACATGGCAAAAATGGCTAAAAGAGTCATAATTCAAAAAGTATATGATTACACATGATATTATTTTCATATATACTATGTGTATGGCCTTTTTTCAGGCTTATATACAAAAACTAGAAATGGGTACTGTATTCTTAACATCAAAAAACAAGGAGAGAAGGAAGCATTTCATCCAATAGCATGGGCAACAGCAATCAACGCATTAATAGCTGTGTCTACCACGTCTTCATCAATAGGTACATCAACAACAGAAGCAGAATCATTTGGAGCAACCACCATTGGTAGAGGGAACACCAGGTTTCTAAAGTCAGTGTACCAATCAATGTTGTAGAATGGCACTACATTGTAGATGTAGAGAAAAAAGTGCAAGGCCTGGGTAACCGTCCGCTGGTGTTCATCATGTGTCTGAAGGAAAAATCCACTGAGAAACAACAACCACGGGACGACCGCTTCTTCCTCAATATAGCACTGGAGGTCACTGGTCATTGGTAGGCCTACCCCATATGTAGCGTGAGCAATGACTTCACCTAGACCATTCAGGTACTTTTTAGGAAATATTTTCTTTACTAACTTCAGAAAGGCCTGGAGATACCAATATCCAAGATAGACACAACAAAGTGCGAGAAAATTTCAGTATTGATATGGTATTTGTCTTCATACTCGATGTAGTCTCGACCTAGAACCCACTTCATGGCTATCAAAGCCAAGGAGTTTATTTTTGGTCATCCTTTTCAAGCGCCTAGTTGAAATCTCTCTGAGGAAAGCTTTCTGCGACTTATAAGAAACTAGCCTAATAGGAGTATCCATGCTACCGACACATTGCTACTACCTTCTAACTATTCCTGAAATTTGTCTACAACCTAGCCTATGAGGAACTTTTCCAGTAATAAAAGCCAGATACTAAGTCGATGACCTATTGCTAAAATTTGCTCAAATGTTAAGTGTGATTTCCTCACTACTTAGAGGCCTATTTATAGAAAAAATGAGGAAAAGCATGTTAATATGCTTCGAGAAAACATGATGATAACCAAGTGCCAACTTGAAAAGTGTTCCTACATTTTCTCTCATTTCTTGACCGGTTGCATTTGTAAAAGTACAACTCAATGCGTGCAAAGTTAATGAGCTAATTATTTAGCTTAAAAATGGTGGCACTCATCGGCAGTAAGCTACACGGTCCAAAGGCTATTGTGTCACCTCACAGGCATTTCCCAAAACCCAAGGTAGGATTCATATCTTTTCAGGCATTGGTTGTTGCTTTGGCTTAGTCATTCTGTTCGAGATATTAATTGCCAACACATACGAATGCTGAGTTAAAACACGAATCGCCGGCCCAAGTTCCAAGGAGATCGCCTCATATCACACGGTTGCCAAATGCAATTATGCCTTTTTTCCACTTCAGCTGCCAAATATCCCATCTTTGCACGAGCCAAGAAGTTGGCAGTACATGCCGAATTAAATGCAAAAGCCCATTTTCTTCTACCACTTTGAGTAAAGATAGCTAAAATATTGCATGAGGAAACTTTTAATGCTTAAATGTCTTTTTAAATATGCTAAGCCAAGTGAAGAGAAGTTTTTAGCATATCCAGAGCCGAGTAAAAATTACAAAGAATTCAAAACCTGCAGAAGCTTTCATCTAAGGAAAAAAGTCAGAGAGTTCATCACAACAAGTTTAGGAGGAGACTGACCAACACTTGGTTAGAGCTATACAGACATAAAAAGCTATGTATGTCTATGAAGATTTATCATATGGTACGCCTGGTATACCAGGTAGGCCAAAGAAGGAAAATACAATGCAGCTGGATAGGCCCAAAGATTACAGAAACCAGAAAAGGGTTGAGGAAGAATGGGATAATATTCATGACCCACGCCTTGCGAAAAACCCTAAGTCTTTAAGAGAAGTAGCTTGTGCAAGGATGAGAACATCTCAGGAAACCATATCGACAACAAAAAAGGTATGGTACAATGGGTTTCTGCAATATATGGTCCCACTGGTACATTATTGCCCGAAAATAGTTGATGCCGCCATTCAATGTTATAACCCGAACACCCATTGCATTGAGGGCTGAACCTTAAATGTTAACATCAACCCACAAACCATTTGGAACATGCTATGTATCCTGGACCCAAGTACCAAAAATGAGCAAATCAAGTCCTTCACTTTTGCTAAAGGATAAAACACATGGAAAGCGATGAAAAAGAGCCCAAATTTCCTAATGGAGGAAATTGGCAAGAAGGGAATCCCAGGCGCTAAGTGGTGCAGGAGCACCTAGGCTGACCTCCACTTTGCTTGTCTTCAATTTTGGCTTGTACCTAATCTTAGCCAGATCAGGGTGTTAGTAGGTTGTGTTGGATCTTAGAAGGTATTGTGTGTGTGGAGAGTTAGTCATTAGGACTAATTTTATCCTACTTAATCATTGTTGATAAATGTTGTTAAATTTTGGCTTTATTAAGCTTTGGACAACATATGTTAAGTTACAAAGCATTTAGTGTATGAAAACCACATCATCATTGTTTAAAAGATGCTAAAGGATAGTTAAGGAGTTGATGGTTTAGAGTAAGGAGATTCAGGTCCTAAACTTTAGGATCATAACATATTGATCAGTTACAAAATGCTGGTAAAAGTTGCATGACCGCAGTGTGGAGTTGCATGTAACTTACTTGGCATTTGGAATCCCTTGAAATCAGGGTAAAGGCTCGATCAACTTCCTTTGAATGTGGAAAAGGCATCAAAATAGGTGCATGGCTCGTAGAGAGCAAGTAGTTATCATTGTAACAAGTTTTTGTTGTGGAATAGAAGAAGGATTTGCAGATTTCTGTATTACCTCGTGTGTTTTGCAAAATAGAGTTATCATTGGCGTTGTGTTCACTGTTTTATCACTGTACTTGTATTCATTAGACAGTGTAGAGTAACTTTCATTTTGCTTTCAAATTGCTTAGGGTAGATTAGCTGTGTCTAACTCTTAGATTAGTGTGTAGGGTGTTCATTTGCTTTGTTTTGAGCAGTTAGTTTTGGAATGACTCCCCCATAGACACTGACCATGGGGTTCTCTTGAGACTAGTGGAATATGGGAGGGGAGTTAGTCCTTTGTAAATATTTGACAGTAGGAAACATCGAGAATGATGCAAAGAGTTTTAAACCCAAACCCTAGGCGAGCTAGGACTGCCCGGTTAGGGGATTGGGAGTGAAGATTGAAGAACTTAGGCAGGGTTTGCAAGCACTGTACGGAATCCATACGGTTCTAGGTGGGGCTAGATAAGATTCTCACATGCCAATAGGTTTGAGGCAGCAAACAATCCATTGGAGGTAGGTTTGATTCAAAAACCAGTGAAACCCTAGTTAATAGGCAAATTAGCCCTTCCATCCAAGATTGTAGGAGTCAGCTGTACGAAACAGGCAGAGGTTTGAAACCAAGTGCAAGATTTAAAGCTCCAAAAAGGGTATCAGGAAATCAAATCTCTTTGATAGGTTGTTTGTCAAGTTCAAGAGAAAATAGCCAAAAACCGACTGGTAAAGGCTAGTAGAGAATTAGGATTATCCAAGGAAAATTCATGAAAGCGGGTGATTTGAAGTTTGAGCACCAAGCAAGATGCACCCATTTGGTGATGAAATGCAAAAAAAACCAGTGTCTCTAGCTCCCCTGCAAGAAGTTCAAGCAAGATGGAGAATTTGGCATCTAGACTCTTCTAGGTGTTGAGGGAGAGGTTGCAAGTTCAAGAGGTGTTTGTCCTCCAAGGTTAAAGCACAAGAATTGAAACTCTTGGAACAGAGTTGAAGCAAGGTTTAGTTAATGATCTAAGCCAAAACAGAGCCTAGAAAGTGTTAGGTTCATGGAGAAGGAAGAGTAAGGTCTTCCTGTTGTTAGGTGCAAGCAAACCTTGGAATTATCATACACCACTAAGCTGCCAAGTATCCCGTTGCCGCACCATTAATTTCTTGAAGACATGCAAGATGCCTTGTCAATGCTAGCGTTTGTGTGCAGCCGAGAGTTTGACGAGATGGTGGAGGCCTTTCAGCTAAGGCCGACTTTCCAATTCTGCAAGTAGCACAATATCTTTTGGTACGATTTCGCTGAATTCCTCGTGGAGGAAATGAAATGAAAAATAGAAAATTACCCAGTGGAAGGGAAGCTTAGATTTATCTCCTTCTTGGTTCATATGTTCCTACATCAAAACCCTGACTTCTTTGACATATATTTTGATTTGCCTATTTTTTATGAGAAGCAAAGGAGGAAGCCAATATCCACATGGACACCCTTTCTTTCCAGGACATATGATTACTATGCATTTTCGGATTATTTTATAACTTTGGTCTTGCAAGATTTACAAGGAGGAGGTGACATGATTCGGCTCAACATAGATCATACCGGATATATGTAGAGTTTCACTCCCGCTTGTGACTGGTTCTTCGGAGTGGATTTCACAATTCTCTAGATGCGGGGCTACACCGATCAACCTTTCCTACTCCCAGCCTGTGTCACAAATAGGGTGGTCACACTTGAAATGTATTGGTAGGTATGTATTATTGATTATACCTTCTATAACAACCAAAGCCTCAAGAGGAAAGGATTCTTCACTTGTCTAAAGAATTTGAAAACAATGACTCTGGTAAAGAAGCAATTGCATCAGCTATTGTAGGATAAACTGGCTCATTTAGGGTTGGTTTTGGTATATGATAAATGGGAGTACAACCCTTTTAATGATCTACCGCAACCGCACATGAAGGTTACTCATATTCCTTGACCCTACTGGGAAAATAGGTGCAACCCGTAGGCTGACAATGATGAAATTTTTGTCGAACTAGCGCGTGTTCCCACACAGGATAACAAAGAGCCATGGCACAAGTTTTACTTTGCTATGGTGGAGGCTAAGGATAGTGTTTGGATGGAATGCACCATGTACAACAAGTTGTAGAAGGATGAGGAATGGACTAATGAGAAGATATAAGCTTTCTAGAAATATCACCAAGAGACAAGATAGTTGAATGCTCCTTATGAAAGCTTGAAGGAGGAAAAAGAATTTGAAAAATGGTGGGATGAGGAGCATCCCAGCTTTGACTATAACACCAATAAAGGAAATGACCCAGAAGGTGGGTCTGAAGAACAAGAAGAAGAAGAAACGACGACTTTCGCATCCTCCACACCACAAGAGAAAAGCTCTAAACAACCCGCCTATGTAGCCACAAATGTGCGGTTTAATGTATCGATGGCTTCACATACACTCACTTGGGCCGCTAAGGCAACTAGAGTGTCATAGCAACAGCCGATAATAACTACCGAGGCTAGGGAAACCTGGCCTACAAAGTGGCAGCAGACAGAGGCCACTGTTGGAGAGAGTTCACAAGAACCTACCAGAGGACAAATGCTTGCAACTAGCCAAGAGCCCGAGGAAGGGGAAGAGTCACTAACGAGTCAAGGGCCGCCATTGACCAGTCAGTAGGTATATTTTTCTCCTTCTCTTGCATCTCAGTTCTTGGTGTCCTCGACTATCTCCACGGAAATCCCTGCCATGAGTGCTGGCCCTTCGTTTCCCACCTTTGATCCAACGCTTATGGGAGGTTTCGCCCAGTTCTCACAGATCACTCCACCCACCTTACTCTGCAAACTCTTATGCCAACTGCTGCCACTCAAACCTTCCTTGCCTCACTTTTCAAAGGCGTACCCGCTGGCAACACCACTACTTCTATTGCCACAAATCCTCCTCCTCCCTCACAGTAGGCTGACTCCACGATGACAACTCCTACAATGTTTCAACCCTCGAGTCCTCCCCTTAGTTCACCAATTGAACCTTGGAAAGTGGCGAGCCCTTCTGCTGGTTCTCAAACCAAGCTTTGGAATGTGCCCCCCTTTTCCCCACAAACTATCACTCTCCAGAAGAAGCAAACACTCGAGCCTATCAAAATTACCTATCTATATGCCCTACCTTTTGGTGCTCCTTTCATAGGCACGCGAGTCTCGTTGCTAGCCCTATTCATGGCATAGATTGACTTTAAAAGGGAGGCATGCATGAATAGAATACAAAAGCGCAAGGCCAAGGAGCATAGTAAGCCTGTGGAACCAAAGATACAAACTCTCTATGTTGAGACCTAGCAAGTGTTGAAATTTGTGACACTGTACCCGACGGTAACCAAACCATAAGGGGGGATGTCTAGAATACCATGAAGTGTATGCAATAGGGCTTGACATGAAGGTGGCTCGACTGCAAGATAAGGTTGAGCTTATGGAGGAAATACAATAGGTGGTCATCTCCGACTTCCTTAAAACTAGTCGTCAGCTAAAGAAAATTGATGAGCAACTTAAATCGGTAAGGGAAAAGGCTAATTTCTTGGAGAAAAGGAGAAATCCCTGGAAGCAGATGTTGCGCATTTGACAGATAGGGCACTGGCAGCAGAGAATGAAAGGAACAGACTTCAGGGGGAGCTTGCGAAAGTTCAGACTATCAACCTTGCTATGGTTAATGAGCTACGCACTAAGAATCTAGAGGCAAAGCAAAATTTGCAGCTAAGGAATGAGGAGTTGGAGTCACGTCGTAATGAATATGATCAAGGGATGGCACAAAAGAATGAGGCCCTAGAGCATCAACGAGCTCAATATGAGCAAAAGTTATAGGAGAAAGATGTCTAATTTGAGAGCTGAAAGACCCAATTAGAAAAAGAACTTTAGGAGACAAAGTCTTCTCTTGACATGCATTTGGAAAACTTTTCTCGAGTCAAGGAAAACTGGCATAAAGAAATGAGCAGCTCCAGGGAGCAATTGGCATCTGAAAAAAGAAAAAATGTGGAATTGGCCGAGGTCATTAACTCAAAGGACGTGAAGATCGCTTCTCTTAAAAGCTCTCTCTCGGCCTCCCTTGCGCTGTCTGATCTTGTTCCACTGGTTAGGCAGTTGTATATTTCTCATTGGGAAAAGATTAATTTTTTTTTCCTAACACTGCAGCCCACTCTCCGGTTCATCGCCAAAGTAGCAAAAATGAGCTAAGAGGCTCATAGTACAATTGAACATTTTCTGCAGTTTATCTCAGAAAAGGTTTCAGAAGCAAAGGATCTACTCACCAAGCTATATTCAGTCTCTGATGAAGACCTCACCAAAGCAGGAATTGAAGATCAAAATGTTACCACCCAGAATGCAAACAAATTTATCCATTGCCACTCTGCCTACCAGCGCACTAAAGTGGCTGTAGCTACTTTGGACAAGACAATGGATGACATATGGGAGAATTTCTCCAAATTAAGTGAAATGGGTCTTCCATCCCTGTTCCTTGAAGATGGCTATATTGCTATAGCTGTGTAGATTGCAGAAAGAAAAGAGGAGAAGGAAAACGACCTGGGTGCTTTCCAAAATTTCAGCCATCCTCCCACCACAACTGACATTGAAGGGGTTATTTATCCACTTGCATAACTATTCTTTCATTGCAAAGCAGGGGCCGACTTGCCCGAGACACTGCCTTATAAGCATGAGCTCGACCTGGTTGGAGCACAGGAGAATTTGCGCAACATAGTCAAGTCATCCGAGGATGATTGGTCGCCACTACAGGTGGCTCTTTCCAAGCTCTGACTCTGACACCTGGTGAATGGCACTCTGATTTGTAAACCAGAGAAATTTTGGGTTCTCCGTTTCTCAAGTGAAACACCCCTGGTAGTCACTAAAAGTTGTTAATAAATATTCAACAAGCTTCCTTCGGGTATATTTTTCCTCTAAGTATCGGCCCACGCATCACAAATAAGCAACTCGACCTTTTTTGTCAAAACTCTATTGCCCCCTCCACGTGTCTTCTCTACGCTCCCCAGAGGTTTCCTTTCCTTTGCATTTCAAGAATCCCCACTATGCTTCCATGTGTCATCCCTGTGCACAATTGATGATCGCTTCTCTTCACTTTTGAGTAAAGTTCTGCCCACGCACCACGTGTCACCTTGGTGCAAGTTTTCAATGGTGAAAGATAAATATTCACACGCACAACGCTATGCTGCCACATGTTTCTTCGGCGGGTTTCGTATTTGGGCAAGGGATGAAGCGAATAAAATGCTGCGACTAGCTACTGCATGTCATAATTACTTTGCAAGGTGATGACACTTTCTTGCTTGACCTTGTTAGGACCACTGCCATCATTTGCAGAGGATGCACTTGATCCTAGAATGACTAGATGCTTGGTTTCAAATCTTTTCTATTGCAACAACCTGGAGATATACTCAATTCTGCATCATTGCTAGAGATCGTGAAATATTTTCTGTTACTGCTCTCCAGGGCGGTGGGAGTTTTCAACTATATACACTTCTCTCGGTTTTGAGGGAAGGGTCCACAATTTTAGAAGAATACTAATTTTAGAAAAGACACCAGGCTTTTATTATTATTTTTTTATTATTGCAAAGACTCTCAGACTATGCCAATTGTTTGGCCTTTCTGTTCTTCTATGCTTTTTGATTGACTTTAGACTATGTTGCTATTGTTTGGATATTTTATTTGAGATCTTCTATAAATTGAATACAAGTTGCTGGTCTAGATCATGTCTTATGACTTTTCTTAGCATAGGGATGTATGCAATGTTATTTTATGTCAATGAATGGATTATCTATGCTCTGATATTTAAGTTTCTTCCTTTTTGGGACATTATAAATACCAATCGGGCCCTTAGATCTATGATTTATCGTGCCTATCATTAAGTCTTGGCGCATCGCCTTAGATTATACTTTATTTTATTATATCTGTTTCCTTTTCCCTTTCCAATCCCCCATTATAGAAGAATTTGACTTCTCTAAACATCCGGAGGTCACTCAATTTAGCGCAAAAGGTCCTCCATAAACTGAGTTTCCCATAAGACACTGTTACCTTGTCAATTTTTGGCATCGAAAACTACCATTGAAGATAATCCTGTGGCAACTGAATCTACTAAAGATGAAAAATCTCTTGCAACTCAAGTTGAAGAAAAATATGAATGGGTCATTGATAGTGGATGCTCACATCATATGACTGGTGATAAAAAAAATTTTGTGAGTCTAGAGAAGTATGATTGTGGGGTTGTAAGATTTGGAGATAACAATGTTGGTGTGATTCGTGGTAGAGGATCTATTTTCCTTGGTGGTAAGGCTGATGATGTCCTCTATGTTAAAGGCTTGAAGCACAACTTCTTGAGTGTTGGATAGATGGTTCACAAAGGATATGATCTTCAGTTCAAAGATGGAAGATGCAAGATACATGGAAGTTCTGGGAACATGATTGCAATAGGCAAGCAAACAAAAGGTAATATTTTTCACCTTAATACTACTAGTGGAAGTTGTTTAATTGCTCAAGTAGATGAAAGCTGGTTGTGGCATAGGAGATTATGTCATGTAAATTTTGACAACATTATCAAGATAAATTCTACCCAAGTAGTAAGAGATCTGCCTAGATTAGTGAAGCCTGCTAATGTAATCTGCAAGGAATGTCAGATGGATAAAGAAACTAGAGTCTCATTTCGGAGCAAACAATTTCATTCAAATAATCTGCTGGAGCTGCTACACACGGACCTTTGTGGTCCCTCCAGAGTCAAAAGTATTCATGGAGAAAGGTATTTTATGCTGGTTATTGATGATTACTCTAGAATGAATTGGGTTTCCTTTTTGAGAGAAAAATGTGAAGCATTAGCTAAGTTCAAAATCTTTAAGGCTATGGAAGAAAATGAAAAAGGTTTGAGAATCAAGTGCTTGAGATCTAACAGAGGTGGTGAATTCATCTCCAAGGAGTTCAACTCTTATTGTGAAGAACATGGAATTAAAATATAGTTGTTTTCTCCCTGAACCCCTCAACATAATGGAGTTGTAGAAAGAAAGAATAGAACAATTCTGGATGCTGCTAAAACAATGATGATGGAAGGGAATGTGTCTCAAATGTACTCGAGTGAAGCGGTAAGAAATGCTGTGTACACTTTGAATCGGGTAAATGTGAATGGTAATTCTGGTAAGACCCCTTATGAATTATGGTTTGGTCACAAGCCTACTATTAATTATTTCAAGATCTTTGGAAGCAAATGTTATATCAGGAGAGATGATGATATAGGCAAGTTTTATGCTAGAAGTGATGAATGGATCTTCCTAGGTTACTCCACTAAGAGCAAGGCATACCGGTGCTATAACAAAAAACAAAGAAAGATGGTTGAGATTGCAAATGTCAAAGTTGATGAGGACTCTGTCAAGTCATCCAAACGATGAAGCTATGATTCAGATGAAGACAACTCAAGCCAAGGAAAGAAAACTCAGACATCGAATCTACTTTAGATTATTCCATATGTTTCGGTGAAGCAACCTCAATTTGTTCCGGTAAATCAAGCCCGTTAGGAAGGTTAGACAAGTACAGATGCACAAACAAGTGCAAGTGTAAAAGAAATATCAGAAGAGTTAGAAGTCCAAGTAAGTACCAAAACTCCAAGATATGTAAAGTTGAATCATTATGAAAGTCAAATCATAGGAGATAAGAGTAAAGGAGTGCAAACCAGAAGAAAAATTGTAGAAGAATATTGTCTGATTTCCAAGATTGAACCTAAGAATGTCACTGAAGCCTGTCAAGATGAACACTGGCTGGAAGCTATGAAGGAAGAGCTGACATAGATTGAGAAGAATGACACATGGCTATTGGTTCCTAGGCCTAAAGACAAAAATGTGATTGGTACTAAGTGGGTATTTAGAAACAAGCTGAATGAAGAAGGTGAAGTGGTCCAGAATAAAGTAAGACTGGTATGTAAAGGTTATTCTCAAATGGAAGGTATTGATTTTGAAGAAATTTTTTCCCCTGTAGCTAGAATTGAAGCTGTGAGATTATTTCTTGCTTATGCTGCATACAAGAATTATAAAGTCTATCAAATGGACGTGAAGTCTACATTTTTGAATGGAGAACTAGAAGAAGTGTACATTGAACAACCAAATGGATTTCGGCTAACATACAAAGGAGATATGGTCTGTAGGTTGAAGAAAGCTATATATGGACTTAAGCAAGCCCCCAAAGCCTGGTATGCTAGATTGGACAAATACCTACTGAAGCTTGGATTCACTAAAGGTACTACCGATAGTAACTTATACTTCAAATTAGATCATGATAAGGAGTTAATCATAGAAGTCTTTGTTGATGACAACATTTTTGGAGGAGATGATAATCTATGCATGAAGTTTGTTGATGAGATGAAGAGTGAATTTGAGATGAGTATGATTGGTGAAATGAAGTTCTTCCTGGGATTGCAAATTACTTAGTTGGACCAAGGGATTTTCATATCTCAGTCCAAATATGTGAGAGAACTATTGAAAAAGTTTGGAATGGAATACTCCAAACTTGATGGTACCCCTATGGTGACCGGATGTAAGTTGACATAGAATGATGATTCTCCAAAGGAAAATCAAACTAGATATAGATCAATGGTCGGTGGATTGCTCTACTTGACTCAGAATAGACCAAACATTATGAATGTTGTGTGTATGGTTTCTAGATTTCAAGCCAATCCAAGGGAATCATATGTGATTGTTGTCAAATAAATTTTCAGATATCTAAAAGGAACAATTGACATTGGACTTTGGTATCCAAAGGATGATGATCTCACTTTTTGTGCATACACTGATGCGGATTGGGATGGTGATGTAGATGACAGGAAAAGTACTAGTGGTGGTGCCTTCTTCCTAAGGAAGAAGCTAATATCTTGGTTGAGTAAAAAGCAAAACTTAATTTCTCTATCTACTATTGAAGCAGAATACATTGTTGCTGCAAATAATTGTACTCAAGTGATATGGATGAAACAGATGCTGAGAGATATCAGGGTGATATATGAAGAGCCTATTGCCATATACTGTGACAAATCAAGTGCAATAAATATATCAAGGAATCTAGTGCTGCACTCTAAGACTAAACATATATCAATCAAGTTTCACTTACTAAGGGAAAAAGTGAATGAAAAAGAAGTTAGATTGGAGTATGTGCCTATCAAAGAACAAATTGTAGATATATTTACTAAGCCATTTCCGAAGGATAATTTTGAGTATCTCAGAGGAATGCTAGGGGTAATTAGCCCTCCTGATAAGAACTAAATGATGCATTTGCTTGCATAAATCCATGAGCTTCATTGCTATATTTTGATCTGGATTGATGTTTCCATGGCTGCTACTCAGGGGGAGTAGTTAAATGTGCAAATATGTGGTTTAGAGCATGTGTATGGAAAGGTCATTGTTACATTTTCCATTGATGTCAAAGGGGGAGAAGTGTAATGTGAAAAATCCTTGTGGAGAGAAGTTCAGTTGAGAGGAGAAATTCAGAGGAAGTTAGTTTGTTGGTTTGATGGTATTTTTCACATCATGTGTTGTCATCAATGCCAAAGGGGGAGATTGTTGGAAGATTGTTGGATGTTGTGGATGTGTTTCTGATATGTGGTTGTCATTGATGTCAACACTATTAGCATTTGGTATACTAGATGTTGTATATGTCGAGGATATTGAGAAAATTGTAAAAGAAAGTGTTCTAGGTTCCCTGTGGAACTGTACAAGTCATGAAGGCATTTTATTTCATTCATTGAATATTAATTGATGTGGATTAAAGGGTTTATTGTTGAGTTTATCTAGATCATCTACCAGAAGTTTTAGAGGTCCGCGTGAAGTTTTGAGTACATTGTGGTCTAACTATGTTTTGTTAGTCTCTGTTAGTGTTCCTAAATGAAGATTGTGTGATTTTGGTTATCTCGGATGGTGCAGATGTTTCTCTGTTGTTTCTTGGTGCTCTCAGATGTCTCTAGATCACTCTCTATCTTTTTAGTACATCCACATTAATTGGTGAGCTCGTGGTTGAAGATATTTTCTTCCGCATGTCTGGTTTTTCATGTTTCTAGCTGACATGTTGGTGGTAGTGTGTTGTGGATCTTCGAGGTGAAATTAATTAAAGTATTTTCATATTGGAGATGTTATTTTGGGTCTCCACTATGTTGTGGCTGACCTAAGTGGATTCACATTAAAATTTTATTTGTAAATCTGGGTCAACATTTCAAATATATTTTATTTTCTTTGCCAACGAAGTTGTGATGGAATCTCATGTAGTGGATATATAAGGGCGATTAGTTAATTGATGAAGATGATGCATCGTGTGCTCCCATGTGTGTATGTGCGAATATCATTCTATTGTAGAACAAAGTATGAAGAAATTTGTGCGAAGTGTGAAGAAGTGTTGAGCTTAACTGGAACTGTAATCACGCTTGAGAAGAAGCTATTTTCTTAGTTCATACCCTCCGGATTTGTAATCCAACTCTTTTGGGCAGTGAACCCCTTTTGTAATTGAGCAGTGAGCTCTAGCCAGTGTGCCTGAATGCATGTGCATTCCCCTTGTTATTTTTCATTATACATTAAGCAGAGTATAATCTTGTGGACTAACATCCACCATGGTTTTTCCCCTAACAAGGTTTCCATGTAAAAAAATCTGTGTTCTTTCTCTCTGATGTGTTAATTTCTCATTCATCAGATATGAGATTAGAGTAAAGTTAAGTTTGAAAAGTTTAAGTTTCTGAAACAACTGATTCACTCCCCCTCTTAGTTGTTTGTCCTTGTTCTGCCAACAATTGGTATAAGAGCCTGTTCCTCTGAAGAAGCCTAATAGCTTGAGGTGATCTAGGATGGCAACATTCAAGAAGGACAATCCTAGATTTGATGGTACTAACTATTCACTATGGAAGATTAGGATGCAATGCCATTTAAGGTATATTGGTGAAGCATTCTGAAAGATCACAAGAGATCCATATACTATTCCTTAGATCTGAGATTAGAGTTAAGTTTGAAAAGTTTAAGTTTCTGAAAGAATTGATTCACCCGTCGATCTCAATTGTTTGTCCTTGTTCTGCCAACAATATACATATAGAAGCACACCACAATTTGAATAAGCAATCACTCTTATATTTCTGCAACAAGAAATTTCATCCCTACATGTCGACTTCACCAAAATAATAAAATGAATATAAACTGTCAGTCCAAAATACTAAAGATTATTAATGCGGATCAACCAAGTTCGGCCACAACTTAGTGAAAACCCAAATCAACATCTCCAATGCGAAAACACTTCAATTAATTTCTCCTCAAAGATCCACAACACACTACAACCACCATGTTGGCCAAGAAAAAGAAAAACATGAACACGCAAGAGAAAATCGCCAACCACGAGCAAAACGATTAATGTAAACATGCAACAAAGATAGAGAACGATCTAGAAGCATCCACAAACATCATGAATCACCAAAGAAGAATCCGTAGCAACTGAACTAACTAAAATAACATCATCTTCAATCAGGAACACAAACTAAAGCAACAAAAAAACTGTTAGAATATAAAACTTCATAACTCGATCAAATCTTCACGAGGATCTCTCAAACTTGATGTGGATAAACTAGATACACTCAACAACAAACCCTTTAGTCCACAACATCTAATCATCAATGTACAAATTTTTTTGACATATTGAACTTCACTTCACCACTGACAACTTGCAACTCATCTCATTACAATTTTCTCAATATCCTTGACATATACAACTTCTAATGAATTAATGCTAATAGTGTTGACATCAATGCCAACCACATATCAACAACACAACCACAATATCCAACATACACAAGATCGTAATCACTAGGTTCTTTAATTGTACGTTTAGGTGCTTGAATAAGGCTTGGTTGTATATTCATTCTATTCTTATAAGTATGGGCTACTGCTCTATAAGAGGGAGCCATAGAAAGATCAAGAGAGTTGCTATCAAATGGGATGTTGTTAATAGAGAAAATTCTTTTAAGAGAAGGACTAGCTGGAGTTAGGTAAATAATCGATCTCTTAGGCCTTTGAGGGGCACCAAAGACAAATTATATTTACAAAATCATCACAACTAGTAGAATAATTATTTGAAGATATATTCTCAACACCGATCCAAGGAGGATCAAATGTGGAATGAGATTCACCATTCACTAATGCATCATCTCTAGAAGAGAGTGTGTTGGAATGAAGAGAAGGTAGAGTGACATTAAGAAATGTATCAATGATTTCATCTTCTTGCAACAAGATATCCTTCAAAGCAAGAGGAATCTCATGAGAAGAATCAAAGATACAAAGTGACATGGGGAAAGCCAAGTCACCATCACATGCATGAAATGGAACATCATTAACACTTTGAATAAAACTAGATACTAATATCATAAAAGAGGATATTAAATTCATTTTGGTGATAGAACTAAGAAAAACCAAGAATCAAGATTTTCTAATTTCTTTTGGTATTTTCCAGGTTCTCATAATTTACATTTTCGAAGGCCTTTAGAGCAGAATTTGTGGTCAAAAATTACGTCAGTTGCTAAAATTCATTTGTAAAATGCATAGTATTTTAGGGACTGAATCAATCCTCTTGGAGATCTTTCCAACAATGTAAGCAGTTTTGAATTTCGAGCATCGAGTCAAAAGTTAGTACCCCTCCAAGTTGGGGTAAATAAATTCTTAGTTTTTTGAAAAAGTTGTGGTTCATGTCGGGTTCACCAAAATGTGGAGAAGGGGGATTCATGACTCACAAGTTCTCTTCATTGAGAGAGCCTCATGGAGTGAATTTCCCTAAACTACCTCAAGGAATAATCATGAGAGTTCTAGAATAAAAAAGAGTAGGTCACAAATATTTTCTGGATAGATTGATGGACTCTCGACCAAAGGATGAAAACATAGAATAGGGATGACAACGCGATGCAATGACATATTAGAGGTGTGTTGGCATCTCGTATGGACCAAAAAGCAAGTTTATCACATAAAATATCTTAGCGACTACTAGCAATCTAATTATTGAGAACTTCTAGAATACATGAAAGTGATAGAACGTAACAAAATTGAAATGAAGCAGAGTACAAATGATAAGATAAAGAGAGGAAAGAGAGTTCTTACAACCACCCAAGTAATGAAGCCTCCAACAAATGAATGTCTTCAATAACTGCATGCGTAAGATATGGAGAAAATGTTGGAGCTATATAGGGGTTTGCCTCAGTCAAACCCCTAATTTTGTGTTCCCACCTCCACGAACAACCAAATAGATAGAGAGAAATAAAGTATACGATGAGTGATAAAAGAAAACCCCACTCGAGGACAAGAACCTATATCACAAAATATAGGTGATAAAAGAAATCCCCGCTTGAGGAGGAGAACCCGTATCACAAAATATAGATGTAATAGATAAGGGATGTGTGAAATCCCAAGATGTTCTCAAGCAAGAGACAAGGGAGATAGAGCTGCAAGGCTTAAGAAAGCCTAAAAGGGAGAGCAATGACAAAAGAGAGGGTTGTGAGAACCAAGATAGCTACAAAGAGTGCTACGAAAACATGAGAGTGCTTGAAGCTGCTATAACAAGTTGTATGGAGTTGTGCAACCAATATTACGAGAGAAAGAGAAGAAAGAAATGCCAGAGCCAAGGTTGGAAAGAAGCTAGAAGACCAAATGGAATGAAAAGATAGCTTTTAAAGAGAGGAGAGGAAGGAAAAGAAGCTTCTTGAGCCATTAGAAGGCGTCCTGAGCCATTACCACTAAAAAAAGAGGCCAACAAGTGGAAAACATGCTCAAGCGGTCGTTTGAACGTTGAAACAACACAGGATGTTTACATGGTGCATGGACGTGTGCGCTAGTGTCTAGACACATCATGCTACAAAATGACATGAACGGGAAAAGCACAAGGTTTGACAGAAAGCTGATGCAAGAAGGTAGCTGCTAAAAAGGGGTCTTTGAGCATTCTAAGAAGGGAAAAAAGGCTGATGCAAGGGCTAAAATGAGCCTACACAAGATGCTGAGGGAGACTAAAACATATGCAAGAATGTATGTGAAATTGCAAGGGGTGCAGTTTTACGCCATTACAGTGATAATAAGACTGTCAAAAGTATCTAGAGGTCTAGACCCAGGAAAAGTAGAAGTAGAAGTAGGAGCCATTACCGAAATGTTGCCTCTACCAATTTTGTTGTTGTTGGCAACATTATCCCTCCTACATTCAGTGGATATTCACCTTTTTCTCCTGACTTGTTAACTAGAACCAATAATGAAGCCCAAAACCTAATAGATTTGGAAGAACACTTAGGTTCTGAGATTACCCTCCCAGATCCTAAGGATTTTTTTGGAGATGTTAGTGCTCTCAAAAGGGAGATTCAAATTGAGGCTAAAATAAGAAGGAATAAGGAGAGGGAAAGAGAAGAACTGATTAGGAATGCTATGATTTAAAGAGAGACACTATTAAGGAAATTGGAACAAATGAGACTCATAAACCAAGCTGAACCTGAACCAATTAACTTGGGTCCTATTGTATTTGTCAGAGAGGGGGACCACCATGTGGAAGACCTCAAGTCACGGAGGGTCAAGATGTGCGAAGTTTCCCTAACTTACCTTAGTTAAGTACAATGTTTAGGGTATGAGGATGAGAATGACGAGGACTATGAGGTCCTACAATCACTTTGCAATCCCGAGTTTTAAGGTGGGGCTAGGTGAGTTGGTTTTCAGGTTCAACTCTGCGCCTCAGGGAGCTCTCTTCCCAAGGACGAAAGTGTGGTCTTTGGACGACAACGTGGCACACTGGTGTCTCAAAAGTGCGTTATCGTTCGTACGACCAGATAATAGCAGAGACAAGGTTAAACTTGCTAAAACGACTAATAACCTAACTAACTAATTAAAGCACCAGAATGATACGAGTAAATAAATGAAGTATTCTCTAATATTGTAAAGTAAATAAGAAAGAGTAAAGAATATGAGGAGGATCTCACTGAGAAATTTGTTCTCCAGCTGATATCTTGTGAAGCATGCACACCTACACACATAAAGAGGGAAAATTTTGGGTGGCTAAATAGGGGCCTGCCTTAGTCAGACCCCCGTTTAGGTGTTTCCACCTCGACAAAAATCCAAGGAAATGAGATAAATAAATAGTGTAACAAAGAGAATGCAAACACTACAAAGCAATATTATACTAATCAACCAAATGATAGAGGAGAGGAGAGGGAAACTTACCACCTCCACCAAGAGAACTCAAGGCTACTTGGGGGAGAAATGAGAGGAACTCAAGCCTCTGCTGCAATGGTGTGGTTCCAAATGTGCTCTACCGAAGTGATAGAGTGAAGTTTTTGCTGCAATAGAGTGCTTGGATGCTTGAAGTGAGTGAGAATGGATGAAAAAGTGTGAGTATGGAAGCTTGAAGTGCGCAATAGCTCAGAAGAAGTTGTGAAGAGTTCTAAAGAAGTTGGATTGAATGTTCAAGGAGTGAATTTGAAGAGGGAATGAAGAAAAATGGCCATATTTGGGTCGGTCAGCCGAAGGGGGCATTACAACTTCATTTCCAATGAGAAGTTTAATGCCTCTGCAGGTTTAGCTGTAGGAATCTTCCAGGGATGTAAGTGTATGACATGGACGTTTACGTGCCGTATGGGCATCCTCAATAGAAACTCCTCCACCGACACTCAAAACAGGCGCTAAGTGGACTGCCAACAATGGACTTAGGTGGAATTAAGCCTCCAAACGTGGTTTTCTAAGGTTGATAAAGTAGATCAAGAAGAGAGTAGAGTTAGAAGTGTATACCTGAACCCTCGAGGAAGCAGTACTCAGTCTGGCATACCTGAAGGTGCAAGAAAAGAAAAAGGACTCCATAGCTACTCGAAACCATGAAGTTGGAAAAAAAAAGTGTCTTACAGACCCGCAGACTTGTAAGGAGGCAACCCCCAAGATCTCTCGCATGAAGGAATCCCCGTGAAGTAAGCGCCTTACAGGTACTCGGTCCTACAAGGAAGGTATCCCCCAAAAAATCTAGCATGAAGGAGACCCAAAGGAAGCACCCTACAAGCTCTAAGTCCCATAGGGAAGGTATTCTCCATGAGCTGAAGCATGAAGAACACCCAAAGAAGTGCCCTATAGGCTCTCAATTTTATAGGGAAGGTATTCTCCATGAACTCAAGCATGAAGAGTACCCAAAGAAGCACCCTATAGGCCCTCAGTCCCATAGGGAAGGTATTCTCCATGAACTCAAGCATGAAGAATACCCAAAGAAGCACCCTACAATCTCAAGATTTCTCACATGAAGGAAGCTCAAAGGAAATTACCCTAGAAGTTCTCTATCTTGCAATGATGTATCCCCCAAGATCTCTTGCATGGAGGAAACTTGAGAAAGTGGACTCCACAAAGTCAGGAAGTGGTGACATGTCTACCCATAGATAGAACATGTCAAAAGCGGTCGTGTAGGAAAATAAGCAGACAGTCACACAGACCGTCAATAAGTAAAAATTTCAAATGGGTCCCTTGGGAACCCTTCAAAAGGAGAGGG
Organism: Sequoia sempervirens; assembly: GCA_007258455.2. Lineage (NCBI taxonomy): Eukaryota > Viridiplantae > Streptophyta > Pinopsida > Cupressales > Cupressaceae > Sequoia > Sequoia sempervirens. Next base: position 657,447,784 of record VDFB02058242.1, on the reverse strand, counting down.
GTCCACTCAAGGGATGCGCTGTTTGAAAGGTGAGGTCTAGTCAAGTTGCCCCCAAGCTAGAAACAATAAGAATTCCATTCAAAATAGAGACTTTGAAAGAAGGGTCCCTTGGGAACCCGCAGTGAGGAAAAAAGAGGGGGTCCACTCAAGGGACACACAATTCAAAAACAACTATTTTTCTTAGAGCAATTCATCATCAAGGAATCCTTTCGAAATATGTTAACTTCATCAAGGAATTCGAAAGGAAGGATATGCCCCCACGCGAGGGGAAATAAAAATTATTTCCACTTTGGAGGAAGGTCTTCAAGTCCTTTCTGTACGAACCCGTGATGAAGGAAACATGTTCCATTAGGGTTCCAAGTTGAGAATGTGATTCTAAGGAAAAAATTGTGAAGACTTTTGAGAAAAGATTCGTTGTCAATGAATTCATTTTTTGAAAATCAAAGTGTTGAAGAAGAGCGTTGTTACACATAGGAGGGACAACTCAAGCAAAGAAGAGAGAAAGATAAAGAGAAAGAAAAAGAGAAAAAAAAAAGTACAAACAAAGGACACAAGGGGATCTAGTTTAGCGGGGTCAGATTTGTCCGAGCTCATATAATAATAGGTAACCACAATGCAAGGCAAAAGATCATCAATCCCCAACCAGATCAGGAAGAATGCACGAAAAACAAAGTAAAAATAAAAAATTGGATCAACATGGAAGGGAAGCGTAAATTCCCTCAACGCTTTGCATCATCCCCAATTTATCAAAAATCAAGCACAAACATGGAAGAATGATGGTACAAATAGAAGAAGGTTTATGACACAAAAACCACACCTATATCCAAGCACCAACGGGGGTGATGAGGGTCATCCAGGCACACACAACACAAGTATGGGGGAACACATCACAAAACACACACACACAAGATCAAGAAAGGTCCTCCTCCTAACATTGATCAGCCAAGAGGTCATCCACTTCCCAATCTAAATCCTCATAAGGGGAAGGAGGATAAGCCTGCAATGGTGGGATGTTAAGAGGAGGAGCATCCGACCCTCCTGCAACAAGGGCCAAGCAAGAGGGCCCCTCAAGGTCCTCTCCATCGAGCTCCTCTGGAGTCAAAGTTAGTGATTTTGCGAAGATCTCCGACAGGGCCAAAACTTCACCCATGAAGTTAAACATGCACCCCACAAGAGTGCCATGTCTTATTTCAGTAGATGGGTCAGGCTGTGCCTAAGATTCACCGCTAAGCTCACCGAATGACTCGGGAGTGGTGATGAACTCAGGGGAAGCTGGGACTAGTTCTGTCACAAGGACCGAACAAGTCAGCACATGACCACCTTGTGAAGAAGGTGGGATCCTCTTACGTCCTTCATCACTAGAAGGACCACCCTCTGTTGCTTTCTTCATTGGAGGAGATGAACTCCCCATAGACAAAGCTAGGGGTGCAGAGGAAGAGGAAGAAAAAACCATAGCAGATACAACCGAAGTATATACCATATCCACGGGCTTCGAGAAGGGTTGAACATCCAAAACGGACATCAACAAAGGTGACTCCACCGAAGGAGTAATGAACACCTACACCCATTTAGGGTTACGTGTATTCCTACTCGCAACGGAAGCCAGGAGAGGACCAAAATAGAGAGAAGTAGAAGGAAGGGAGGAAAAGGATGATGTAGGAGTGGTCGTTCCTTCCTCCTTATGTTACGAGGCAGCCTTCTCGGCCAAGAGAGTCTTTCGTTGGTGCTTGTGTTTGCGTGCAAGGCAGTTTCTATGGCTCATGGAGCTAGAGGCTAAAGTTTGCAAAGGGACAAGAGGTTCCTACTCAACCATGGGAACGTCCACTATGGCCATTTCAGATGGAGGAACAGGTTCTTGTATGGGAGTAGGGGGAGCAGGCTGAGGAGTGACATGAGGAGTCGACTCGAGAGCCTCAGTAGCAGGCCTCTTTCCACTCACTGCCTTAGGAGTAGGAGCGATTGGAGGCTATGGAGGTCGAGACAAAGAGGACCCTCCTCGAGAGACCTTCTTCCTATCATATCGAATGGTTCTAGGTTCTTTTGGAAAAATAGGAAGCTCGAATGCGGGACGCTTAGGCTTCTGCCAAGCAGGCACCAAAGAGTTCTCCTGCAAACAAGGAGCAGAACCTGATGGTACCATAGCTGAGCAGGAAGAAGTGCTAGACTGGGCAATGGGAGAGGAAGAAGGAGGATCACATGACCACTTCTCTTCTTTCCTCTTTCGAGCCTTAGCAGCATCACTGTTAGCCTTCAAGCAAGCCCTATGTGAGATGGAATAAGGTGAAGGAGGGTATCTCACTTTTAGCCTCAAATTCCCTTTCTTATAGTTCTGATATGTCTTGTGCAAAAGGTCCATCCTAGGTGGAGAGGAGCCACAGACACAGGCCATGAGTGATCCAAGGAATAGCTGCCATGTGGAATTGGTGGTCTATAACCGGTGTCGTGGATTATGTGCACGAAGCCTCCGTGGATAAATTTTAAAAATTTATGCATGATGGAGGGTACCGCGTTCATCTCCACCAACCAAGGGATACCCAATTTTACTCTAAAGAGTTTAGATCTAGGAATGATATCAAATAGGAGATTCATAGACTTAGGTCCAACTAAGACCGATAGGACAATACTACCCAAAGGGGGTACAGAAAGCCTGTCATGTGTGCGGATGAAACTCATAGGAGCATTGTATCTATCCTTATGTAAAAAAATTATTAGCATAACCTCCTTTGTTATTATGTTCACTTGTGATGTTGGGTTAATGAGAACACTGGCTACGATGTTTCCATTGATGCGTGCAAGAATGTAAAGAGGAGACGGTTCCTTGTTAAATCCCATCGACAAATCCTGAGAAGTAAAGGTTATGCCAACACTACTATCCATAGGATACGTAGAGGGGATGGGTTGATGTAGGAAGGAGGCCATTATGCACACTAGACAATGCTTTCATAGAGTCCCTAAGGGTTAACGGATAAGACAGTGACCCAATTGAGGTTTCACCGTGCAATACCTTTGGAACCTTCCAACTATGCCAACTAGGGGTCGCAGGTTGGGTTGCAAGGTGACAACCTTACATCACTCACACCTACAACACTCCTAGAGTATGAGGAAAGGAGCTATCATTATCGCAAGAACGAAACCAAAATGGTTCACGTCAGGTTCACAAAAAATGTAAGAGAGGGGGGCCACCATGTGCAAGACCCCAGGTCATGGAGGGTTAAGATGCGAGAGGTTGTCTTAACTTACCTTAGCTAAGTACAATGTTTAGGGAATGAGGATGAGAATGACTAGGACTATGAGGTCCTACAATCACTATGCAATCTCGAGTTTTAAGGTGGGGCTAGGCAATTTAGGTTTTCAGGTTCAACTCTGTTCCTCAAGGAGCTCTCTACCCAAGGACGAAAGTGCGGTGCACTAGCGTCTTGAAAGTGCATTGTCATCCGTACGACCAGACAACAACAAAGGAAAGGTTAAACCTCCTAAAATGATTAACGGCCCAACTGACTAACTAAAGGGCCAGAATGATACAAGTAAATAAACAAAGTATTCTCTAATATTGTAAATTAAATAAGCAAGAGTAAAGAAGATGAGGAGGATCTCACCGAGAAATTCGTTTTCCAGTTGATCTCCTATGAAGCACACACACCTACACACAAAAAGAGGGAAAATGTTGGGTGGCTGAATAGGGGCCTACCTCAGTCAAACCCCCATATAGGTGTTTCCACCTCCAAGGACAACCAAGGAAATGAGATAAAGAAATAGTGTAACAAAGAGAATGCAAACACTACAAAGTAGTATTATGCTACTCAACGAAGTTATAGAGGAGAGGAGAGGGAAGTTTACCACCTTGACCAAGAGCACTCAAGGCTTCTTGGGGGAGAAATGAGAGGAACTCAAGCCTCTGCTGCAATGGCGTGGTCCCAAACGTGCTCTACCGAAGTGACGAAGTGAAGCTTTTGCTGCAATAGAGTGCTTAGATGATTGAAGTGAGTGAGAGTGGATGCAAAAATGTGAGTATGGAAGCTTTAAGTGTGCAATAGCTCATAAGAAGTTGTGAAGAGTTTTGAAGAAGTTGGATTGAATGTTGAAGGGGTGAATTTAAAGAGGGAATGAAGAAAAATGACCATATTCGGGTCGGTCGGCCGAAGGGGGCATTACAACTTCATTGCCAATGAGAAGTGTAACACCTCTGGAGGTTCAGCTATAGGAATCTTCCAGGGACATAAGCATGCCGCGTGGGAATCCCTGATAGAAACGCCTCGATCAACACTCAAAATAGGTGCCAAGTGGATTGCCAACAATGGGCTTAGGTGGAATTAAGCCTCTAAACTTGGTTTTCTAAGGTGGATAAAGGAAAAAAGGGGATTTGCATAGGGGATGCAAATTTGCTCTTATATAGTATCTGAGATCATTGACAAGAAAAAGTAAGAAGATCCCATAAAAAATATTGATACCACCAATCAAACCAAATCTAAAGTTACTAGTGATGTTGCTCCACATCCAAATTAAAATGTCTCCAACCCACCAAAAGCAAAAGGAAAACAAACTGTAAAGGACTTGGTTATTAATGAGAAATCCACATTTGAGAAGCCTTCTATTCCTCCCAAATTAGAATCTAAGATGGACAAGTTAAGGAAAGAAAATGAGGCTCTCAAAAGAGAAGTAGAGAAAATGGAAATCATGGCTACCAATCTTGAGATGAAAAGAAAGTTAGATATCTTGAAAAATTCATGCTCAGTAGAAGGTTTTGTGGCATCTAGTTCACATGATCCTTCTCAATCCACAATGAAGATGAATCCTCAAGTGATGTGAATACTTTTGGTCATATTGATTAATCCACTCATAATGCTAAGAATGTGAACAAAAGCAATAATGACACTTCTCACAATTAGTTTTCTAATAGAAATGTGGATCACAAGAAAGGAGGTGGAGAAGCCCACAAAAAAAATGAGGATAGAGATAACTAGTTTCATAGGTGCCCTATGCAATTGGAAAGATATAGGAAATTGTGCTTTGATGGGATTCCTGGATGCCCAAATCCTATTGACAATGATTCAGGGTTGTATTGAGAAAATTCACTGGTAATAATGCAATATCTGGTGAGGATCACTTGAGGGAATTCTTAAATCTTCTTGATAATTATAAGGTGGAACATGAGAATGTAGTCACGAAGTTGTTCATGCAATCATTGATAGAGGATTCAAGAGATTGGTACAGAGGTTTACCTGATGGTAGTATTGACTCATGTGAGGAGTTCAAGAGAGTTTTTAGAGAGAAATATGGAGACAAAACTAAACCCAATTTTATGCTCAATGAATTTAATAACATCTCCAAAGGAAAAGATGAGATGGTGTTTGATTTTAATATTATATTTCAAAAGGAAATGAACAGATTGCCACAAAATTTGAGGTTAAATGATCAAGTGTTCCTTTTTACATATTGTAATGCATTTGATGCTAAGATGGAATATAGCTTAAGAGATAAGGACCCTCAAACTTTGAGGGATGCATTCAGAATTACTTTGCACATTGAAAGCAATAGAAGAGCTTCAAGTAAAGTAGGAAGAAGGGATGATGTAAAGATTTTGAAAAATCCAAACAATCAAAAGGATAAACATGAAAAGGCTTCTAGTTCAAATCTCCCTTATGATCAGAAATGGGATCAAAAGATGGATACTATAAAACATAACAAATATACTATTGCTAATAATGAAAAAGGACTTGGGAATGATAAACCTCATTTCCATAAGAATGAAAAGCCCCCACGACTTCGAGATTATCCCTATAAGACAATTTGGTAGAATGGGAAGCCATTTCCCAATAATCAAAAAGGAAAACAAGATTAGGGTACACCTAATCCTTTGCAAAAAAATTCTATAAATTTTATTGATGAAACTCCATGGTGTGTAGTATGTTAGTTGCCTCACTCTTCTCATCAATGTGCTATTGCATAACTAGTGGAAGTTGAGCAAGGTTCACTTGAAGAATATGATGAATCTCATGAAGATGATGCTGAAGTTAATATGATCATGAGCAGGTTTGATCTTGTTGATAATGGATGCTCATCCAATGTGGAGTCCCATGAAATTGATGTGGAAAACCAAAGGGAAATAGCACATGCTTACCACCATCAAGTTCTTGCTGATGATGAAAATGATGATAATCACAATGTATGCACATTAGAAGTAGATGAATATGGTGTGTCTTTAGGGATACATTCACAAGAAGAAATTACAAGTTTGACAATTTCTCTATCAGCTCAAGCAAGAGGTTTTTACCATTTGAGGAATAGAACAGTGGGTGGAGATCAAGGCAAGGCTGCTAGCTTATTCATCAAAGAGAAAAATGTGAATGGTAAAGAGCCTAAAACTGATGTGAAGGGAGACAAAGCTAAAACTAAGGAGACCAAAGGGGGATAAGATTTGGGAAAAGAAGGTTGATAAAACAAAGGTGAAGACACCAAAGCAAGGTGTTGAACTTGAGAAGAAAAAATCCAAGCCCAAAGTTGAAACCAAAAATGAGCAATGGAAGGAGAGAAATGCTAAGAAAGGTATGGTTCCAACTAATTTACCCGAATACATTCCTGTTGATATATTCCAATTGTTGTCACAAGTAAAAGTTTATGTTCTTGTGCTTGAAATGATACAAATTGACGAGCAAAAATAAAAGGTAGTAGCCCTTATCAATGACACTACTATGGATTGTAATGAACCAGTGGTGTCTACTCTGCCCAAAGTGAGTGGAAAAGAAAATAAAGAAAAGGATATTGAGGGAGTAATCAGTAAAATCCTTTAGGTTTATCTAGGAAATTCAGTGACTGCCTGTTTTGGAAATATAGATCCATTTTTTCTAACTCTGATAATAGATGGAAAATTGTTGAAGAATTGTATGATTGACTTAGGAGCATCTAATAACATTATGCCAACTAAGATTATGGAAGCAATGGGATTGAAAGTTGATAGTAACCAAGGTAAATTTTATGACATGGATTCCAAGGAAGTCCCTGTAACTGGTGTGATACATGAACTCCCTTATAAATTGGCAACATTCCCAGAAAAGGAGTTTAAGATGACTGTGGTAGTAGTTGACATTCCACCAAATTATGGAATGTTGTTGTCTAGAAAATGGAGTGCTTCCATGGGAGGTAGTGTGCAATGTAATATGTTTTTTGTTACCTTCCCCATTGATGGAAAATATGTTAGAGTGGTTAGAGAACCAAAAGTACCACATATGATTGAGCATGCTCCTGAAGATGATACAATTCATTTTGTTGATACTGAACTTAGTGAGTTTAAGGTGGAAGAGTTACCAAGAGAAAGTGACAGGTGGCATACACCCATAGACTATGAGGTTACAAGATTATCTAATAAAGGTGGCCTTTGGAAGATGTATTTTGATGGTGAAAGTTCTAAAGAGGGATTAGGTGCAGGTTTATTGTTGGTCTCACCTAGTGGCAACACATTTAAGTTTTCTTTCACTTTGTCTTTTGTTTGCACAAACAATGTGGTAGAGTATGAGGCATTGCTATTGGGATTGAGGCTAGTAGAGAAACATGGGATAAAGAAACTAATGGTGATAGGTGATTATGAGTTAGTAATATCCCAAGTGAGATCCTGATATGCATGTAAAAATAAGAGGTTAAAGTAATACAAGAATGTCGTATGGGATTCCATTGAGAAATTTGATGCATTCGAAATTGACTTGATGGAAAGTGGTCAAAATAGAGTGGTAGATTTGCTAGCAAACATTGCACTAAGACTTGATGACATAACTTTTGCAGGTATCTCCAAGGTTGAGGTACAAACAAGGCCCTCAATCCTTGATAATGTGCACAACTGGAAAGTCCTCAATGATGATGAAGAAATATTGAGGTTTTTGAAGTGTGTTGATGAATATGAGAGCTAGGAGATTGACTTTGGAGCCTTTGTTGAAAAAATAGATGGAAAGGACATAGTATTTGGAAATGAAGTCATTTAGTTGTAGAAAAACATGATTCCCAAAGTCCTCGTGGCATTGGAGAGAGTTTTTTACAATCAAGACAAAAGAAATTCCATAACAACTGCTACCCATCTAAAGGATTTGAAAGAGGTAAACCTGGGGACCGAAAATGCCCCTAGAAAGGTTTATGTGGGCAAGAAAATGAATCCCAAAATCAAGGAAATGTTGATTGCTTTGTTGAGAAAATATAGACATATCTTTGCTTGGTCATATGAAGATTTGAAAGCATACAAAGAGGAATTGTTTCAACATGAGATTCCTCTAAAGGAAGATGCAAAGCCTTTTAGGCAAAAGTAGAGACCCATTAATCCAACCTTAGCTCCAAAAATGAAAGATGAATTGGTCAAGCTAAGGGATTCTGACATTATAAAGCCTATTAGGCACTCATCTTGGGTGTCTAATTTAGTTTCGGTCAGGAAGAAGAATGGTGATATAATATTATGTATTGACTTCAGAAATTTGAACATATCATCATTAAAAGATAACTATCCACTGCAAAATATGGAAGCCATGTTGCAAAAGGTGACTGACTGTGAATTATTGTCTGTGATGGATGGTTTTTCTGGTTATAACTAGGTTAAAGTGAAGGAGTCTGAGTAGTACAAGACTACATTTACAACTCCATGGGGCACCTATGTATATGTCAACATGCCATTTGTCTTGACCAACGCAGGTGCTACCTTTCAAAAGGCTATGGATGTAGCCTTTTCTGATTTTAGTGACTTATTTTTGGCAATCTACCAGGATGATCTAACCGCTTACTCCAAGAAAGAGGAAGACCATTGTATGCACTTGGAGAAGATTTTCATCAGGGCCCTAGAGTATGGGATATCACTCAACCCAAAGAAATGTGCCTTTGGGGTTACTAAAGAAAATTGTTGGGACATATTGTGTCTAAAGAAGGAGTGAGAATTGACCCTGACAGGGTAGCCGCCATTGATAAGATTACCCAACCAAAGAATGCGAAGGGTATTCAATCATTCTTTGGTCATATTAACTTCTTGAGGAGATTTGTAAATTTTTTTGTAGAGATCACTTGCCCTATATCCAAGATGTTGAAGAAGGGTGAAAAAGTGGAATGGACTAAAGAGCGCAGTAAGGCTTTTCAAGCAATTAAACAAGCAATTAAGGAGGCCCTAGTCTTGAGGACTCCTGATTTTTCCAAGCCATTTCAATTTTTCTCATTTGCCTCATTTCATACTATTGCTATAGTCCTACTACAAAAAAATCAAGAAGGTTTTGAACAACCTATTGCTTTCTTCATCAAGTCTCCCCAAGTTGTAGAACTGAAGTATGATTTAATGGAGAAACAAGCCTATGCACTTGTTAAAGTTGTAAAGAACTTCAGGACTTATCTCATAGGAGCAATAGTCATTGCTTATGGTCCAAGTGTAGCTGTAAAAGACATCTTTACCCAACAAGAAGTCACAGGTAGAAGATGAAAATGGATAAACTGAATACAAGAGTTTAATATTGACATCCAAATCACTAAATTGGTGAGAGGCCAGGGATTGGCTAAGCTAATGGTTGAGGAAAACTTAGATGCCAATCAGATAAATCTTGAGGATGAATTTGACAGATCATACATTTGTGATATGGAGGGTTGTGATTGGTATAAGAATGTCATTTACTACTTGCAGAAAATGTAGTGCCCTCAGGGATTAACTGATAATGAGAAGATGAATCTCAAATTACATGCCATCAAGTATGTGATTATAAAGGGAGAACTATGGTGGAGAAATCTGGAGGGTGTTATGTTAAAATGTGTTGATAAAGCTAAGGCTTTTGGGTTGCTAAATGAGATGCATAGTGGAGTATGTGGTGGAAATTACATGGATAAAACCACTGCTCACAAAGTATTAAGGGCTAGTTTCTGGTAGCCTATAGTTTTTAAACATTCTCACAAACTGGTAAGAACATGTGATGCAAGCTAAAGGTTTTCTGGGAAGCTAAAGTTCTTAGGTAACCTACCACTAAGACTAGTTGCAGCCAGACACCATTTCAACAATGGAGCATTGAATTCATTGGAGAGATATCTGATAAGTATAGTGGAGGCCATATACTACTTTACAAAATGGGTGGAAGTCATTCCAACAAAAAGAGCAACAAGCAAAGTAATCATAGATTTCATGATGGATAATATATTGACTAGGTTTGGAGTACCTGAAAGAATTGTTTCAGACAATGCAATGTGCTTTAGATCTTAGAAATTTACATATTTTTGCTCAAAGCATGGAATTCAAATTTCTTACTCTTCACCATATCACCCTCAAGGAAACAACCAAGAAGAGTCAAGTAATGAAAGTTTAATGAAAATCATCAATAAGATCATTGAGAAAAACAAAAGAACTTGGGATTCCAAGTTAAAGTTGGCTTTGTGGGAAGATAGAGTGATTGTCAAGAAGGCTATAGGTTATGCCCCTTTTTTATTTGATTTATGGTATTGCTTCTAGGTTACCTCAAAAAAACCTTATGAAAATGTATAAGTTTATCCAAGAATATGATGAAGAAACATGTGATGAGATACAACATAGGATTGATACATTAATGGAAGTGGATGAAACAAGAAGAGATACTTAGAAGAAAAATTTCAAGTTTTAGTCCCAGGTCAAGAACCTGTATGACAAGAAAGCATCTCCAAGAAAATTTTAGGTAGGAGACACAATGTCGATGTGGAATGCAAGATCTGAGGATAAGGGAAATCATGGAATGTTTGATGCATAGTGGTTGGGTCCCTATTTGATCAGCAACACTCATGGTGAAGATTCATATTTTCTACAAGATCTAACATGTAAAATTCTTGAACTTCCAGTACATGGACGGTTCTTGAAGCCATATTTCTCTTTAAATATGCTTTATTCCATGTACATTGTAAGTTTTCTATATCTTTGTACATAGGTGTGTTTGCTTTGGTTGGGTCTGGTCTTACTACCTTCTTTGGGTAGTTCCTAGTTTTGGTCCTCTATGATTGGTTTGCTTCAACCTGAGATTCTAAAATCTCACCATGCCTACAAGAGGCATGCATCCCCAATCGGAGCCACTGGTGGAACCTTCAATTTTTTTTGTTCCGTTGATCTAACATGCCTTACTTTGGTGGCTTTTGGTCTAAATTTGAAAGTAGGGTTTAGGGTTTTACTTAGTATATTTTCTCCTAGTTTAAACCCTTGTCTTATGATCTAATCCTATGCTGACCTACTATTGTCTGTCTCCGGCCATATTAAAACAACTTAAGTCTTTTATGTTCATATAGTGGCCGACCCTTTGTGGTTAGAATCCCCTATTTACCTGTTGCACAATATTTCCCTCATTACTTTGGTCTGGGGGTTTAATTTTTATAAAGTTGAAAGATATAAATTATTTTTCCTTTACATCCTTTGCAAAATAAGTCTAAGTCCTTTTGAGGCCTTGTTCTACATTCTTCCTAGGTGGTCCCTCTTTTAAAACAAACTTTATGCACGTGCATATTTTCACCATTTATTAAGTCCTTGTATCGCTCATCACCAAAGTCTTTTTATTCATCAAGTTCATTACAATGATGAGCGACGAGCCTTTGAATTCCTTTGTATCATGTGTCGCTAAAGGTGTTTGGTTTTCATGAATAATTACTGCGATGAGCAATATAGCTATATATCTTTCATATCACCTATCGTTGAAGTCTTTTCACTAGTAGAATTTGGCAAATAAATGAGTACGTGACTAAAACTTTTAGTCACAACAACTAAAGATGACTAAATTCTACTCACTTTTTGCAACACAACTATAAATGACTAATTTAATCATCATAAGTGACTAATTTTATCGTTGGGTAAGAAACACAACTAAATAATTAGTCACACAAATAAAAATGACTAAATAATTAATCACACAAATAAAAAATAGACAATATGATATTAAAGTGGATAATTAAAAAATATATTTTGAATTGAGGGAGTGGGTTGTATTATAATATATTATATTACAATACAATATATTATGCTATAATACAATATGATATATAATACAATATATATAATATATATTATAATTTTATATTTATATTATAATGTATTTAATATTATTTAATATAATACATATAATAATATTATATTATATATTATATAATATTATATTATATATTATATAATATTATATTATAAAATTATAATATAATATAATATCTAGTATTATAATATAAATATAATAAAATAATAATATATTTAATAATAAGTGGGAGATTGAAATCCATTTTGAAATCTTTTAGCGAGAAACATCAAAATGGATTTAATTCATTTACAATAAAATATTGACACTCGCTTGCTAAAACCCTAAGGAGCCAAATACCTATGTTAGCAATCTTTTTGTGGAAGCTTAAATGGAATGGAGGCGATGACTATGCAGTGGAATGGAGGTGATGACTGTGCAATGGTTTGCTTAGGGTAAAGGAAGCCATAATGTTAAAACCTAAATGTGTTCATTATTAGGATCTTGGTTTTAAATTTCATTTTAATAAACATACTCTATAACCCTCGTTGAAACCTTATTTGTAGGTTGCAACTCACCAAATTGGAGAGGTGAATGGTGAATACCAGCGAGGAAGAGTTTGGAGGAGCCAAAACCAATAGTGGCAGGGAAAGTAGCAAAAAAAGCTCCAAATCCTTGGGCTTTTCTTCATTCTAAACTACAGAATGTTTCTTGAGCGCCCCTTCATCGAGATGAATTTATGGTTCAACCACTGGTTTATCATCTTCCTTCACTGCTATTTCAGTTATTTCTGTAATTTTGGCTTCATCCATATTTTCTTCTTTCCTAATTTTTGTGTTAACTTCACTATCCTTTTCTTCTTTGTTTTCCTTCTTCTCCCCTATTTCACATATTACAGTATCCTTTCCCTGAAGAACATCTTCTTCCATTCCCTCCTCAACAACCTTTTTATTTTTGGCATCTTTAGAATCCCCTTGAGATTTCCTAGATACCTACTCACCAACCACATGTGCAGCTTATTTTAGGGATTTCTTACATAAATATCATCAAAGATTTTTGGAACCTATCTCAGGCTCATATCATGTATTATTTTCTACCATATATATTCTCTCCAAGTTAGTCTTCATGGTGCATTTTGTAGTTCTTTTAGTTTTGTGATAAGGAGAAATGAAATACTAATTTTTTCTTTCTTTTTTATCCTTTGATGGAATGTAATGCACATAGTAAACTTATTTTATTTTTATTATGAGTATATTAACATGGATGAATTAGTAGTTTGGTAGTGTCCATGTCTTATGGGCTTGCTTCAATGGCCATGGTTTTCATTAATAAGGTAGTTCTCATGGAGTATCCATATTCAATGACTTTTCTTACCCTGCAAGTGACATATAGGTTTCAAAATAAATTTTTTATTAAAATTTTCACTTGGCATTTAAAAAAAAAGAGCAACCCTTTTCCTTATGAATATCTTAAAACTTATTCAAGTTTTGATATTTCTAGTGGTGGTGTTGTAGCAATTGGTAATAGGGGTTTAGCGCTATAGGCCTGTGATTACTTAGATATAGTCATATGTCATGTGATTGATTTGCAAACAGAATGCTACCCACAACTTCTGTTGGCATCTAGGAGAGCTTTCCAAGATTTAATGGATAGGAAAAAAGATGAATGCGTTCGCTATGTGGAGGATACCATGGAGATGCAGTTTATGGTTTTCACCTAAATGTGCTCATTATCAAAGGTTGAGTTCTATTGTGGGTAGTTTATGGTTTTCAGTTGCTGCCTTGTTTTCCAGTCTTGTTCTCTATGCTCTGTTATGCTCTGTACAACAAAGTATAGGTGTATTTCTTGGATCTTTGTTTATACAGTTGTACGTTGTTTGTAATTCGTTTGGTTATGCAACTATTTGCTACTTGTATTTTTTTTTTGCATGTTAATCCAATACAATTTTTTTTTGAATATCTATGATACTTGAAGTTTATATGCACAAATTTGTGAGGATTAATTAAGTTAGATTTGATTTGTAACTTGAATCACTGATTCACCCAAATAAATGATTAAATAAATGACTACCATGACTAAAATAAATGACTACCATGACCAAATAAATGACTACAATGACTAAATATATGACTACCATGACTAAAATAAATGACTACAATGACCAAATAAATGACTACAATGATTAAATATATGACTACCATGACTAAAATAAATGACTACAATGACTAAATAAATGACTGCCATGACTAAATAAATAACTACTATGAATAAATAAACGACTACCATGACTAAATAAATGATTACCATGAATAAATAAATGACCAGTTAATAACAATCAATGACTAAATTAACAACTAAATATACTACCAAATTAATCAATCAAAACAATCCATAAATTACTAAAAATAGTTTAGTCATGAATTTGGTTGGGTTATAAATGACTGACAATAAACTACTAATGGTCACATGACCAATTTGTAGTAGTTTTTTAAGTCATTTATTGTTGTTTTTCTACTAGTGTTTGCTTCCTTGGTTCCACTTCAGCGAAGCGCGATGAGCATAACTTCTCCCTTATATCACACCATCGTAGAAAGGTTTTATTGCTTATTTCAAATGCATCGATGAGTGATGGGAAGGTTGATAATGGAGGGTTGTGATCTTGCCATGTGTCTGCATTTGGTGCCATTTCTTTTTTCACCCGTTTCGGAAACCACTCTTATCTCCAAATCAACTATGGCGATAAGCGATGGACTAAGGTTATATCTTTGTATCGCTGGGTTTTTATCTTCGCTAAAGTGAAAGTGTATCTTTGAAACACTTCAGCAAAAAGTGATAGAGAATATATTGAGGAATATTCCTTCCATTGGAGGTGTTGTCGCTCATCGTTGAAATATGCACTTAACTTCAAAGCATTACTGTGATGAGCGATGGAGTTCTAAGGGGTTAATGACGATGTGGGTGGCTATGTGACAGGTCCCTAAGGTATCATCGCCATTCTAAATCACACTTGTAGGAGAAAAATGTGATGGTTAATAAGAACCATGGATCATGTTTTAAATCAAAGAAGATCAACGGTTGGAATTTAAAGTTGAACGGCTATTTCTCAGTTCGCCCGTGCGAGCTATCCATTAGACATTAATGGAGAAGACACTCCAACTTTGAGTCATAAAGAGGGTTTTTGATCATTTTTCTTCCACAATTGCAATCATTGAGAGCTAAAGAACTAGTAATGTGAAGAAAAGAATAAGGCGAAGCTCCTAGCAAAGCAAATTTTGAAGAACAACCTGTTGGTTTTCCCGAGTAAGTTAAATTCTTGTTTTATAGCACTAGGTGGCTGAGGAATTAAGTAGCTAGGGTTTGAAATTTAGGGTGTTCTCTGTTAGCAAGGAGATTGAAATTGTTTTACATAGGGTTTGGGGGTAGAGGAGTGAAGTTTGTTTAAAATTGATTGTGAACCGTGTGAATTTAAAGAATAAAATTATAATTCATAGTTGTCTTGGAACCCTAATTTTATTGCGCTATAAAAATGAGTGAACCCAGTGAATCCTTTGCCAAACCAGAGAGGAAGCCTACCCAGAAAAGGGTCAAAAGACCTAAATCTCAAGATGATAAGCCTAAACCTGAAATACTTGAAAAACTTGCAAAGAAGAGAACTGTTAAGAAGCATTACCCTCATTTCATGGAAGAGGCCCCTAAAGACCTAGATGCAGAGGTTAAGTCAGTTGGAAAGAGAAAGGTTGGTGAGGGCACATTGATAACTCATTTTCAGGATTTAGCTGCTGGGGTGGGTGATGTGATGCTACCATAGAGTGGTTGAGATTTATTTATATATGCTTTCAAAAGGAGATTTGCAAGTCACCCCACCTATCATTTATGGACTTGTGACATTGGAAAATTGGTGTACCCCAATGTGTTTGTGGAGGTGGACCTGATGCTTGAATTGGCTAGGTGCTATGATCCTACATATATAAAAATCAAAAGATTCCCATACTTTGTGCCCATGCTGGAGATTTCAAGAAGTCAAATAGCCGAGGTTTTCAATTTGAACCCATCTACAACTGAATCCATTAAGTTTTGTGCATTGTATAATGAATATGAGAAAAATAGATTTACATATAGAAAGAATGTTTTGCCAAGGCACATGAGACGTGACCTGAAGAAGAATGTTGTACCTTTTAGTCCTCTAGAGTTGGAGCCATTTGATTTTCATGATTTTGAGGACTATTTCAAAAATATAGACTATGCATTATACTAGGTCCTGCACAAGAATTTTGACATAAAAATGGATGTTGCTTTAATGGTTTTAGCAATTGATATTCAAAACAAGTATCAAAACAAGGTTTTTGATTATGCTTCTTATATCACTGATCATTTGCATGAAGACTTGTTGAAGTTGAAGGACACAACACCCTCACTATCTTGTAGACATTACTCTTTGTTAATGCATATGCTATTATGGAAATGCAAAAAGGTGTTTAGAGATTTCATGAAATTGAGAGAAAGGGATAACATGGACAATGAGTTGCCTGTGCAAATGTGGACCCATTTCTGGGATGTGCACTGTCCTAAATCTGATTACACTTCTTTTTGCAATGTTTTTAAGTTTTTGGTGTTGGAGCAACTAGGCTTAAAGCCTATTTACAAAATTTCAAAGGGCGTGAAAGAAATATTAAGGCCTCTGGAATATGAGGAAGACACTACACAAAAATTCAACTAGGGTGGGGACATTGAAAGAAATGATCCCTCAAATGTAAGAAGACCCTGAAGTTCCCTGTAGTTAGGGTAAAAATAATCTTAGGGAAAATGCATAAACAAATTATAATGAAACCCTAACAAGCACAATAGAGCACAAAGTAGCATGAAAATCAAAATAAGAAAGCAAAGCAAACCGATCTCCAAGCTAGATTTGATTTATCTCCATTGCTCTTCTCCATCTACATGAGAATGCAAGATTTTGAAGGATTGAATGATTTGATATGTTGTTTGCTCATTTTCGTAGCATAATGATAAGATGGAGATGATATAAGAAAAACAGATAAATAGATGAGAAGATTGAAATAAATTTTGGCAGAGTGTGGATACTAGAAGAAGATTGATCCAAATGGTTTGTGTGACGCTAGATTTATAGGCAAGAGCTGATTTGATTCATTGGCCAAGGTTAAAATTCAATTATGTGATGTGTATGGCTAGGATTAAAAGTTGATTTTAGTGCCTATGATGCACATTAAGTGGGTTATGATATGAGGCTAAAATTAGGATGTGGGATTCTTTTATTTATTTTGGAGGAAAAGATGCCTATGATGCACAAATAAGTGGGGCTAAAAATAGGATGTGAGTGGGGAATCTCATAATTGAAATAATAAAATTATTTAAATCATTTGTGCATGTGACACATGTTGCAATGTGGTAAAAGGTGAGGAATTAATTCAAATATTTAATTTGAATTATTTTGAGACATGTGAAGGAGAATTAATTAAATAAATGAGATTTATTTAATTAATTGGGAAGGTGATTAAGTGGAATAAATGGGATAAGTGGGATAATGTAATGACCTAGGGTAATATATTACAAGATGTCTTACAAGGTCATGTATTGATTAGGTAATGTTATGACATGGACAATTTTGGGTGTCTACATTTTTATCCTCTTTGAGATGATGTGATTTATGTCGAGTAACATCATTTCAAAGAAGCTAAGGTATGGATAAAGGAAAAGAAAAAAAAAGATGATGCCCCAGCCACTTAAATAAGTGAGGAGTAAGATGAATGAAGAAAAGGGATGATAGAAGAATATGATGATGTAAAAGATATGAAGAAAAGGAATGATGATATAGGATATTATAATGATGATGATGCTCGCTCGAGGGGATAGGCGGGTTGGACAAACATGGATATGCTCTTGAAATGAATGAATGAAGCGATAAAGGAGGGATAAGATGAATGATACAAGATAAGAAGTAGATGAAAAAGAAGAATGACATGCCATACTACAAAAAACTGAGCAATCATATGTTTGATATAGCACTAGATGTTATGCACCAAGGTATGAGGACCAAGGTGATGATGTGTCTCATGCCCCAGTGTAATACAACCTTGTCTAGATACAAGGTATGAATAATAGTTGGGAGTGATTCGGATTTGATGCAACTGCAAATTGAAGTGATAACACACACACAAGCAAGTAAGAAAGCAAGCATGCACAAATGATACAAAAACAAACAAGGTATTGCCCCTGTCAAGCTGTAAACCAATGATTAAGTGATTGATTGATTGGTTGATGATGATAGTGTTGTCATTGTGGGGATGATATATCCCTAGATCAACACAAGGATGATTGATCGATTGATTGGGTTTACAACAAGATTAGGATCAAGACCATTGATGTGATTGGATAATTTGACTTGATTGATTAGCCTGGTTGGTATGGATTAAGGATTGACTTGCATTTGGATTATTACTTGGAATGATTGAAGATGATTTGATTTGAAGAAGTGGTTTAGAATGATATGATGATTGATTTGATGATTTAATTGGATGAAAGGATGTGATGAATTGAATAGAAGAACTGATGTGATTGAAATGATTTAAGTTGGAGCGATTTGATTAGAGGATTGATTCATTGATAATTTGAAGATTGATTTAAAGGAGTTGAATTGATGTGTTTATTTGATTGGAAGAAGCGATTTGATTTGATTTTATTGCTTGGATTTTTGTTGGCTATTTGATTTTTTTTTGTCTTTTTTAGGACCTTTTTCCATTTTTTTGTATTTTTGGGAATATTTTGATTTTTTTGTATTTTTGAAATGTTTTGATTTTTGTTTTGATTTTGAGAATGTTTTGATTTTTTGGATTTTCTAAATGTTTTTATTTTTTTGGATTTTTTAGGACCTTTTTTTCAAATTTTTATTTTTATTTTTTTAGGACTTTTTTGAAATGTTTTGAGATGTCAATGGATGAAAATTTGGGTAGCCTTTGTGCTAGATACCAATGATAAGGGAAAACCAAGTCTAGGTGCAAGGAGATAGATGGGATTGATGGATGAAGGGTGGGTGATAGGATAAGGGGTATAAGGCTCATGATAGATGGATCAATAAAAAGGATAGGTCATAGTGAATGGAATGGATGTACACATCACAAGGGAGCTAGGATGTGATCCCAAAGGCTATGTCATATAGGAATAACATGCCCCATTATAGGTACAATACTTAAGATTTTTCATGAAAAAAGTTTTGACAATAGGATAAAGATATGATTGGTTGGAAAGGATGAGGTATGTCAAGAGATACCCAAAAAACATGTTTCAACATGTTGCCCCTATGTCTTCATCAAGATCAAAAGGAGAAGGGTGGATGAGTGGACTCAATATGATAGGTATGTATAATGGCTAAAGATGGTAGGTAGGATGGAAATGATATGATAAGAAGTGACATGATAGGATAGATAGTGGGGATGTAACAAAGTGCCCTCAAGTGTAAGTGACATAGAAGATCAACCTACACATGACACCTGTTTTCCAGGTTTTCATCATGGTACTTATCCAGAGTGCCTGTTTACTAAGTTTTCACCGTTGGACGAAGGAATTTCTCTTCACTTTTTTTGATTTCTTTTGATTTTATTTTTACTTTTTATTTTGATTTTTTTGATTTTTGGACTTTTTTGAATAGGAGAAGGATAGGAGGGACTCAAGTGTTTAGTTCCATGAAAGGTGATAGTCCCACTAGATGGATGTCGTCACATGGACCATGTCAAATATTATTATGCTCATAGATGTTGGTAAGAGATGACATGAAAGGGATATGGAGTAGGTATATGATGGATTATGATGTGGATTATGGAGGGATATAGTGGATTATGTAGGGGAGATGAATGGTGGGCTTAGCCAAAAGCATGGAACATAGGAAGGTGATGGGGGAGATATGTAGTATAATGAGTGAAGGGTGAGGAGATGGAGGTAGGTGAAATTATTGTGAAATGGAAGGGAACCATGACCAATGGTCGCACACACTATGATAAATGTTGAAGCTTTGATTTGGAGGGGGTGTAGGAAGCAATGGCAATGCTTGCTTAGAAGATGGATGACAAAGGGATTTAGGTACCCACATAGACTTAATATAATTTTTATGAGTTTTATTTTGCTTGTGGGATGGAATATGAGATTCTTGAATAGAGTGGGAGTGTGAGATGGACGAGGATGGTTGGGATTTTTGTGATGTAGATGCCTCGTTTGAATTGCTTTCCTTTTTCTTAGGGACCCAAACCATTTTGGTTTTGGCCTTTACTTTTGGAGGTATGGGCTTATATAACTTTTTAGATGTATTTTTCTTTGATTCTTTTCTTTTGTGCCCTAAGGCATGAGGACCCTTAGGATTTTTTTCTTTATAGGTAGAGGCATCAAATTTTTTTCTTTTGAATCCCTTGGGTATGGTGGAATGAGTGGAAGCTTCATTTTTAGACAATTTGTGCATTGATTGGTCATGATTAGGATTTTTAGAGGGTTTATGGGTAGGTGGATAAGGGGATTGGATAATTAGCATATTAGGTGTTGGGAGAAGTGGAGGTAGATTAGATGGAGGGATATTAGGAGTTGGAAGCAATGGTGGAAAAGTCGATGGTGGAAGGTGTATAGTCACATGCTTTTGACATTTGTAGGATGATGGAGGTGGAATGGAAACATATGTTTTAGGTGTATGATAGGATTTATGGTGGAAAGAGGACTTAGGATGGATGGAGGAAGTACCAAAATATTTAGCTTATTTACCTTGGGGTGAGTATCCAAGGCCAAATGAGCGTGTAGGGACTTTGACATGGATGGGCTTCAAAATACCTTATTCATGAAGGCCTAAACCTTTACCTTGGTAGTTCATGTTTTGGAGTATGCGATGGACAATGGGACTAGGTGTAGGTGGAACACTAGACATGAGTTCCTTATTGGATGGATAAGGTGAAGTGGATAATGGTGGTTGTAGTTCTAAGGAGGAAAATTCATGAATGAGGATGGAAATACCAATAGTATATGATGGTGGATGATGGAGGATCATTAGGATTTTGATTAGCATTGTGTTCACTTAGATCCAAAGTATTTGTTTGATCTTCTATGTGTGCTTGGGAGGCATGTGTCTCATCATGACAAGTGAATGTTTGTGGATCATGGATAGGAATAGGTGGAGGTGTATTTGGGATATCTTACTCATGGATGGGTATAGGATCAAGTTGCTCATGGATAGGAACTTCATCATTATGGATATCATTTTGATCATAGAAAAGATATAGATTATGGATAGGTTGGATGAAAGCGATTTGATCTTGATTAGGACTAGGGATTGATGTTTCTACATGCTTGGGAGTAGAATCTTGATATAAATCTTGTGGTTTCATGGAAGTGAAAGTGGGAG
Source organism: Sequoia sempervirens (assembly GCA_007258455.2). Classification (NCBI taxonomy): domain Eukaryota; kingdom Viridiplantae; phylum Streptophyta; class Pinopsida; order Cupressales; family Cupressaceae; genus Sequoia; species Sequoia sempervirens. The sequence goes on along the minus strand of VDFB02058242.1, from coordinate 657,426,442 downwards.
GTTCTTGGATAAGTTTGATAGGTCCTTGATGTTCATCAATAAGAAAGTATGATGGACTTTGACTTGGGCTTATGATAGGAGACTCTTGAATAGGCTTGATAGCTTATGGGTCACATGATGGGCTTGAAGGGCTAGGCATGTTAATGGAGGGCTCTTGGATACTCTCAAGGATAGGACTTTGATGACATGGAGATGTTTTATTCCTTACTAATAGCCATTGATCACATCCTTTGTAAGTGGATGGGTGGATTTGGGTAATGCCATAGGTTTACTTTTGAAATGTTTGAATTTAGGGCATGGATTTGATGGAGGATTAGATGATGGTGGGGGTAATGAAGAATTTGATGGTTAGAAGTTGGAGAGGCCAATGGATTAGGAATAGGACATGGTGGCTTAGGGATAGGAATTTGATTGGATGATGGTATGATAAACTTATAGGGTGTATGAACTAGATTGGTGTTTCCCTTGTCAAATGGAGCATGAGAATTGGAAGGCTCTTGATTTTGTTGCCAAGGTGGAGTTGGGCTCCTATGTTATTTTGTGATATGGGTGGATATGTTGATGTGGCATTGACATGATAGGTAGATGGGTTAGGTTGGCATGATGATGAAGGTGACACATAGGATTGTGGTTGAATGTGTTGAGGTTGGAAAGGTGTTTGGACTTGTTGTGGTATGATTTGTTGTTGTGATAATGATCAAGGGGTTGCATAGGATAATGGTTGTTGAGAGGTGGATTGATATGGATAAGGGTTGACATTGGAAGAGGTGTGATAGGTTGATGAAGGGGTAGCATGATATGTGGATGGATGAGGTTGATACAATGATATAGGTGACACATAGCATTGATGTGAAATTTGTTGATATGGTGATTGGATTTAACAAGTGGCGATGAGGTATTGGGATTGTGCTATGAGTTGTTGCATTTGAGGTGATTGGTTTGTTTGAAGTTTATGGACCATGTCATGGATTTATTGAATAATTTGTTGGTTTAAAGGTGATTGGATTGTTTGAGCTATGTGAAGTATGTGGATGAGATTTTGTGCTATGTCTTCTAATGTTGGCATGGTGTCACTTTTGGAAAATATTTGATTAAGATTATGATGATGATTTAAAATGATGTGATTGCTTGAATGACTAGGATGATTTGGCTTGGAAAGATTGGATGATGTGGAAAATGTTTATTGAAAGTCTGACTTGGGCAATATCAAACACAAGATCTCACATGTAAATGCATGAACACACACACCAAACACAATGATAAATTTGTCTTTCAAGATTAAATGTTATGATTAAGCAAACACTTGAATACACAACAACAAGCCTAATGTTAGTTAAGTGGGTATGGCCAATTAGGTCTTAAGCTAGGATGCACGAGGTTGACTAGGGATGATTTGAAAACAAAATCCTACCACACAATCGAGAGAAAGAGGTAACCCACCCTTCACCTTCACTTCCCAAAGGTATATAGTTCTTTGGGGCTTAGCAAAGAGTGACAAGATTTTAACTCCCAAAGGAGCATGTCTTTTGATTCACACTCGATTGAGGTTGTCCCTTGGAGGGGTGTGTGCTACAAGCAGGCCTCCTAAGAAGGGTATGACAAAAGTGAACCAAGTGAGGTGTTTTTGATCACACATGCACTTGATTCACATTCACAATTGTTAATTTCCCTTTAGAAAATTGAAATGTGTGTAAAAAAGTTCAAGCACTTGTTCTTTTTAGATCCCAAAGCCAAATGTGTAGGAAAACCGTTGTTTATTTTAACCCAATTTCAATAATGTGACAACAAACAAGATGTTCTTTTTAAGCCCAAAATTCAAGTGTCTTGCAAACAAGATTGATTGATCAAATGAGAGATAAAGATAATAGAATGAGTGCACTCGAAATTTTTCACTTTCCAATCTGTTGTGTATGACTAATATTGTTGCTACTACAGCTCCTTATGATCACATAGTTTTTTTTTTTTTTAATTATAATGCATGATCCATAAAAAAAAGATTATCTCATCAGAAAATTGCAATTTCAGATATATATTTTTAACATAGACGAGTTAGATTCGATTATTTGGAGATATTATTGATCTGAAAAATAAAAAATCAAAGAAGAGACCCCTAATAATTTTCTAAGAGCTTTCCAAAAATGTAAATAAGTTAGAAAAATTCCCTATTTTGCGCCAAGAAATGTGAATTTATGAAAAACCTACATAAAAAAAAGATCAAATCATTTAGCACCTTATTTGACCTCAAAATAAAATCTGTAAAAAATAGGCCCTTATTAAAATTTCTAGAGCTTTCCAGAAATGTAAAAGTTTCTAGAAAATTCACTGATTTGCATCCAGAAAGTCAATTTTATGAAACAAATATAAAATAATGATAACTCCTACAAAAATGGCAATAAACCCTCATTTTTTTATTGTAGCCTCTTGAGATGATGTAAAATCTTTTGTGAAAATATTGTAGAAAAATTCTTAGCCGTTTAGAAGATATGAAGAAATTTTTAAAACCTGGGGGTTTGTCCAAAAAATGGCAGATTTGCAACAAAAAGTCAATAAAACCTACAAAAAAGCATGCTAGTAGATCTGAAAAAGACAAGGGTTCTTCACATCAGGTTCACCAATGTAGTTAGGGTAAAAATCATCTTAGGGAAAATGCATAAACAAAGTATAATGAAACCCTAACAAGCACAATATAGCACAAACTAGTATGAAAATCAAAATAAGAAAGCAAAGAAAATAGATCTCCAAGCTAGATTTGATTTATCTCCATTTCTCTTCTCCATTTGCATGAGAATGGAAGATTTTGAAGGATTGAATGATTTGATATACATTTGATTGCTCATTTTCGCAGCATAACGATAAGATGGAGATGATAGAAGAAAAATAGATAGATAAATGAGAAGATTGAAAGAAATTTTGGCAGAGTGTGGATACTAGAAGAAGATTGATCCAAATGGCTTGCGTGAGGCTAGATTTATAAGTAAGAGATGATTTTATTCAATGGCAAAGATTAAAAGTCAATTATGTGATGTGTATGGCTAGGATTAGAAGTTGATTTTAGTGCCTATGATGCACATTAAGTGGGTTATAACATGAGACTAAAATTAGGATGTGGGATTCTTTTATTTATTTTGGAGGAAAAGATGCCTATGACACACAAATAAGTGGGATGTGAGTGATAAATCTCATAATTAAAATAATAAAATTATTTAAATTATTTGTGCATGTGAAGAGTTGTAGTCATGTGACACATGTTGCAATGTGGTAAAAGGTGAGGAATTAATTCAAATATTTAATTTGAATTATTTTGAGACATGTGAAGGAGAATTAATCAAATAAATGAGATTTATTTAATTAATTGGGAAGGTGATTAAGTGGAATAAATGGGATAAGTGGGATAATGTAATGACCTAGGGTAAAATATTACAAGATGTCTTACAAGGTAATGTATTGACTAGGTAATGTTATGACATGGATAATTTTGGATGTATACACTCCCACCAACATTCCAAATTTATTGAAGGAAACTGATTTAGTGAATGAAATCACAACCTTTCATGGAAAGTTGGGAATGCAACTCCAAAATAAATGGAGAATATTTAGAGAAATGGAAGGGCATGATATGCCCAAGACATTGAATGATAAGGGTGAATTGAAGGAGTTTTCCAAATGGAAGGAAGAGTTGGGAGATTCGCTCCCTCATTCTAAGATGATGCTTAGTGTTGTTGATTATTCTATGTTGAATCCTAACATTGATAATATGACAGGAATAGAGATGAGGTTGGACACATTTTTCAAAGAGGCTAAGGTGCTAATTGATGCAAAGTACAATCAACATAATACAAAAGTACAAATATTATTGGATATGCAATGGCCAATTGAGGAGGATAAGAACGTATGGCTTGAAAAGTTTATATATTAAGCCTATGTTGAAGTATTGCAAAACATTGTATCCTCTCAATAATGAAAATTGATGATAAATGTGGTGATGTTGATTGGGAAATACAATTTTGGGTCCTAAGTAGATGCAAATATGGTAATGAATGGGAGAAATACAATGCATAGCTTGAAACCAGTACAGATTAGGCTTTTGCTAAAGTATGGATAAAATATTGTTTTCTCCCCAATTTGAACTTGGTGACAAGGATGTAGACATGGAGATTCTTTTGTCTCTTCTGCTTTTCTACACTTTATGCTTTTCTCTCTTTTATGCTTGGTGTACATGGATACAATTTTGGAGCACGTGGATATTGCTACATCAACTTAAAGATGCCTTTTGGAAGGTGAGACATAATCTTCATTGACTAATGAAAATAGTTTTTGTCTCATGTAACATTTCCCTCCATTTGAGAATGCAAATTTAACTGAAAAGGGAATGCATTTTGTATCAGTCAAATAGAAAAGGGACATGTGTACTTTCTGGCTCAAAGCTTGTTTTGCTCCTTCGTCTCTATAAGAAGGAATTCAAGGCAAAAAGTATGGGTTGGTTGCTTGTAATTGATCATAGAGAATTTTGTAAAGAAATACATAGAGCATTTTAGAGTCTTGTCTTAGGTTTTGAGTTTGTTAATATGCATATGTAATTTTGATAATAGTACTAGAAATTGAATACAAAATGGTTCAAATTCAAAATCATTTCTCTCCTATGTATTTTTTTGACAAATTATGAATAATATGATCAAGTATTATCTTATTTGTCTTCATTGATTTCTAGTGGATGTGTAGTTTTGTTCTTTCTTTTTAATCCAAAGAGTTAATGAAAGTGTTTGAGTGAAGCTATAGATTCATGTAAATTGAGTACTAGGATATCAGTAAGAAGTTATGGTTGAGAATATAATGAATGTGATACTGTAATGTAGTATTATCGAAGCTTAATGATGCTATGTATTAAACTGTTGTCAAATTGTATATGTTTTGATATTAACTCCATTCCTAGGATGAGGCACTAATCTAAGTGAGTGTTCATAATACATTTTGTTGGTCAATTCAACAACAAATCAATTTTATAAACAAACATTTAAATGGATTACAATTTTTTTTATTGTGTCTTAGGTTTCTCCATTCTCATGATCTAAGTGTTGAGTTTTGTTAAGGAGTAGCCAACTTCTTTGATACATTCCATTTATTGAGCTATTATATGAGAATTTATTTGTTATTTGCAATGTATTCAGTCATTAGGTGCAAAGGTCTTTAAATACATTGTGGGATCACCCTCCCAGGTGTTGCATAGCCCAAAGTGCAGGAGGAAAGCATTGTTGCTTTCACTTGTTTGTTGGTCAAATGTCCATAGGCTTCCTTGAAGATCAACTTGGTTCTTGAAAAACAACCAACAATACAATCATCAACCTTCAAGAAGAAACCAATAGAATTGCCTATGGCCGCATAATATGAAACCTCCCAATAGTCTAACTCAATTGAACACACATTTAGAGGCTCAGTAAGAGGGTTAATGGAGAGAGAGTGCTCTCCCCAATACCACAACCTACCCATCACCAAATCTTTGTCCTCTAAAGAAACAAAATTAGCAATGAAGAAAACTTTAGCACAGGGGAAGAGCTATAATCAATTAAAATTTAAGATGCAAGAAGAATTATATTGTTTGTTTCTAGAGATGATAACAAATTATACGTAAACTCAATTGTCTTGCTTATGATATTTTTTACACTTATATGTTACTTTTTGATCCAGGGGGATACTTTTTCAGTGAAAATTGAAGTGTCCCTAGTGCTCTAGAATTCAACACCATTAGAAAGAGCTCATAATCTTGAATCCAATGCAACTTGAACGAAGTCGAAAGGAGCCCATATTCCCAAGATACAATAGTCAAAGTTCGGTCAACTTGGTACTTGAGGCTATCAGAAAAGTGAAAAAAATGGTCAACTCAGAATCAATTGAAATCAGCGTCAAGTCGAAGAGCTCATCGAGACCTTTCCAATGGAATTCATTTTATCAAATTCTAAGTTTGTACATCCGAGATATAGCAAGTCAAAGGTGCAGTTGACTAGGGTGGACCAGGTGGTACGACTGATGATGTCAACATGACATCATCACAGTGACTTAGTAGTCCATATGGTACAGATGATGATGTGGACCAATCAGGACTTGACATGTGGCAGGTGATGTGGCAGTCCGTACAGTTCGTACGATGATGTGGTAGCGCATGGCAGTCCCGATTAGTAGTCTAGGTGGCATCCAGTTAGCAGCATCATTGAATGATTTGTCGCCACATGGCCTAGTCAAATGGCCCCACGTGGAATCTCCATGATGAACAGACGAGTGTGAACATCTTAACAAAATTTTATTAGGGGGACAATTCGACCCCCTAACCTCACATCCTCCATTTTAGGCCGATATTGTTCTGCCCGCGAAAGTCACACTAACCATATTTGACTGCTGGTTTGTTTTATTATTGTAAGTTTGGAAATTGGTTGTATCAAACGATTGACGAGGGACGAACCCCTGACCCCCAACAGGAAAAATTAGATAGTGGCCATTGCGCTGCTTGGCGGTGTTGGAATGTATGTAGGCTATGTTGGTTTTAACACATTGTTAAGCCCAAAGTCTTTTAAATAAATTTAAAAAGGTTAAAAACCAACCCCCCAAAAATGTAATAAATCCTAATAAAAGTGCAAAAGGGGTTATATACGGGATATTGAGAAGATCAATTTGTAAATGGGGGGATATTATTTGATTTTCAAATCTTATGGTTTTACACCATAAATGGAAAAATTCATGTATAAAAAAGGGAGGAATTAGGCCTTAGGGGGGAATTCAGAAATCAAGTAGGTGATGACACTGGGAGAATTACACTAAAGAATTGAAGCCATTCCTATATGTCAGAGGAACGTTATTCCGCTGAAGTGCTGGAAGGGAATGGATTTGTTTTGCAATTGTAATCCTATTCTTGGAGCATAATAGGATCAGTCACTCTATTGGAGAGGGACCCGAAGACGTAGCCTTTTGGTGAACTCAATTATCAATTGTGTTTTGTCTTCTATCTCTTTCTCTCTTTCATTATGTTTATCACCTTATTATGCTATGTTGTTCAATTATTTATGTTATGTTAATTCCATTTGTAAAGCTTGAATCAATCGTTGTAATAGTTAAGCATTCATTAACAATTGTCAAAGATCCTAATTCAGATCAAGTTTGGTATTAGAGATTTGTGTGACTAGTATTGCAGAAGTGGATGCTAACACGTTCCAGGAAACAACGAGGTGAAGGCGATCCAGAAGAATATAATCCTAAGATCGGAAAAAGAAGAACCTTGCCAAAGATGGAAGAAACTAAAGCTAGGAAAAGTATTGAGCAAACTATATAAACTTGATCTAAACCCACATGTTACTGAAGAAACTCCATCTCCTCCATCTTCCCCATCTTCTCCATCTTCCCCTTCTTCTTCCTCTTCTACTACTATTAATCCTTTCAAGAGCAAGTCTAAGCCTATTATTAAACTGGATGTAAAATTTGAATTGCCTAAGTACTATGGGGAGTTAAATGCCGAAAAGTTAGATGATTGGATCCAGTAGGTAGAAGTGTATTGTAGGATTCAAGGCCTAGCAGAAGATGCTTCTAGGATCCACTTAGCCACTCTCCGGTTGGGAGGTACAACTCTCACCTGGTGGGAGAGTAGGACTCAGGAGGAAATTGCTTGCCATGGTAAGGTTAATATGACTTGGATGGAATTTGTTGCTTCCCTTAAAAAATAGTTTTATCCTTTAGGTTATATGCAACAATTAACAATGAATTGGAAAACCTTTAGGCAAGGTAATCATCAGTATGTCCAAGATTACACCCATGAGTTTAGAAAATATGCTATTGCTTTAAATGTTCCATTGTATACTTAGGATACATTACTTAAGCACATAGGCGGTTTGCATTCTTACCTAAGATATACTATTCTAATGTCAAGTCCTAGTAATTTGGATGAAGTGTTAGTCCAACCCACTCATTTAGAGTCAAGGGGTAAGAACACTTTCAGTGATAATTTATCAAAGAAACCATCTAAGTATGAGGGGAAGTCTAAGGGTAAAGAAAAAGACAAAGATAAAGGAAAAGGGAAGAAGACAACTACAGTTAAGAAGGAGGGTGATAAGCCCACATGTTCCCATTGCACGAAAGAGAGGCATGATGATTCAAAGTGCTAGAAGTTACATCCAGAATTAAGGCTGAAAAGATACAAAGGAAATGAAGGAGAGTAAAAGACTGTTGCAGTGATTCAACAAGATCTTGGATCTGATTATGGATATGAAACACATATTGTTGTTGCTGGGGTCCAAGGTAAAGGGAAAGGTATAATTATCTCTTCTGATGAAAATGTTTCTAATGCAAGTAAAAGTAAAGTATCTACTCCTGCTAAAGCTAATAAACAATAGAATGAATTGTTTCATATTCAAGTTGTAACCAAACACACTAAGATTGACACATTATTTGATACAGGTTCTAAAGTCAAATTAATATATGAAGAGGTGGTAAAGATACTTAATCTAGCTACAACACCTCATACAAATCCATATATGCTTGGATGGGTTTGCAATGATACTCAACTGCAGGTAACGAAACAATGTAAATTGAGATATGCTATCACTGGAAACTTTGTTGATGAGGTAGAGGTAGATGTTGTTCCTTTGGATATTTGTAGGATTGTGTTAGGGAGTCCTTATCTGTATGACATAAAGCAATATTTTATAGGGGGAGAATAAGTATCATCTTTTTAAGGATGGGATAGAATACATTGTACGTGCACACAAAGTTAAGACTAATCTTGCACTAGTTAATGTTGGTCAGATGAAAAGGTTGGTCAATTCTAGTAAGAACTTTGTATTAATGCTTGTAAAACCCAAAGAGGATGAAAAAGCTGAAGCATTTAAGGGGTGTGATCAAGAGTGTAAAAATGAGATGGTCAAAATAGTTTCTGCTTATGATGACTTATTTCAGGAGCCAAAGGGATTGCCACTTAAGAGAGAGATACAACAAGAAATCTAGTTGCAGCAGGATGTGCCTCTTCCAAACATTGGCATGTACCATTTATCAGTTTTGCAGGATGAAGAAATCAAAAAGTAAGTTCAAGAGTTGGTTGAAAAAGGATTCATTCGTCCTAATACATCTCCTTGTGGTTCTCCAATTGTGTTGGTTCCAAAGAAGGATGGGTCTTGGAGAATGTGCATCGACTATCGACTATCCTCTTCCCCATATTAATGACTTACTTGATTAATTAAAACATGCAATTTATTTCACTAAGTTAGACTTGCATAGCGGATATCATCATATAAGAATTGCAGAAGATGACATTTGTAAGACTGCATTTAAGACAAAATAGGGACTATTTGAGTGGTTGGTCATGCCCTTTGGGCTATGTAATGCACCAACTACCTTTATGAGAGTCATGAATGATGTCTTTCGTCCTTTTATTGATGATTTTTTCATAGTCTCTTTAGATGATATTCATGTATTTAGTTGAACTTGGGAAGATCATGTAAGTCATGTAAAGAAAGTTTTTGATGTATTGAGAAAATAAAAACTTTATGTAAAGATGTCTAAATGTGAATTCGCTAAGACATCCTTAGTGTACTTAGGCTATGTCATAGGGGGTGGTCAATTGAAAGTAGACCCTACGAAGGTCAAAGCTATTGTAAACTGGCCTAAGCCAAGTACAATCACATAAGTTAGAAGTTTCTTAGGTGCAGTCCAGTACTGGAGAAAGTTCATTGCAAAATTCTCCTACATTGCATCACCATTGCACACATTGACCAGTACAAAGATAACTTTTCAGTGGGGAGGTCCATAGTAGAAGGCCTTCAACACTTTGAAGGAAAAGGTGAGAACAACACTAGTTCTAGCTTTACTAGATCTACATCAACCGTTTGAGATCGAGATAGATGCAAGTGGGTTTGCCATGGGAGTCGTACTCATGAAAGGAGGTAAACCAGTCTACTACCACTCGTAAACCTTTTCAAGAGCAGTAACTATCCCACTTATGATAAGGAACTTTATGCTTTAGATCAGAGTGTTAAAAAATGGAAACACTACTTAATGGTGAAAGAAATTGTAATCCACACTGATCACCAGCCACTTCAATACTTGCACTCTCAATCTAAACTGTAACAAAGTAGGCACTTTAGGTGGATGTGTTTTCTTCAACATTTTCATTTGGTAATCAAGTACAAGAAAGGTGTCCATAACAAAGTAGCAAATATGTTGTCTAGGCCTCTTGCTATGAATGCTTTGATTATCCTTAAAGGTAGTTACATGGTACATGAAATTTTTTAGGAACAGTATGCCAACGATGAAGAATTTAAGGAAATCTATTTAGCTCTAATTGCAGGAAAACATGTAGAAGAGAAAGATTACTATGTGTAGGATAACTTGTTGTATCATTTAGGGAAGCAATGTATTCCAAAAGGTGAATAGGAATAGGTAATCAGAGAAGCACACACATCATTGATTGTAGGACACTTTGGGGTAAGCAAAATAATGAATCAATTGTAAAAATACCGTTATTGGCCTCATATGCAAGAAACTATATCCAAATACATTAAAGGATGTGTAATGTGTGCAACAAGTAAGCCTAGCAATAGGAAATTTGGGTTGTACACACCTCTACTCGTACCATCCCATCCATGGGAAAGTGTTTCAATGGATTTTGTCGAGGGATTACCTATGTCTAGGAAGGGACATGATTATCTATATGTATTAGTTGATTGGTATAGAAAAATGTGTATTCTAATGCCATGTAAGAAATAGGTCATTGCTGAACTGACAACTCAGATGTACTTTCAATTTGTATGGGTTCATTTTGGGTTACCTACTTCTATTGTATTGAATCGAGATTCTTGATTCCTAGGGGAATTTTGGTTAGCTTTGTGGGGACTCATGGACACCAAACTAAAGAAGAGTACAGTCTTCCATCTGCAGATCGACAGACAGACAAAGGTAGTAAACAGGACAATTATGCATCTAGTTAGAGGTTATTGCAACAAACATCCCAAGCTTTGGGATGATAGTCTTCATTATGTGTAGCATGCTTACAACCATGCAACACACTCTTCTACAAAGAGGTCTCCTTTCAAGACTTGCTTCGGTTATGTGCCTAAAACATTGACAGATTTTTCTTTTGGGAAAGATGATGTTGAAGATGGACGCCATGATGCAGAGAGGGATTTGAAGTTCATCCAGAAAGTCCAAGCAATTCATCAGGTAGTGGAAGCATAGTTGGAGTAGAGCCAAGCAAAGTACAAGGCTCACCATGATAATCATCGCAGTGATCACCATTTCCAGGTTGGAGACAAAGTTTGGTTACATATCAACAAAAAAGAATGCAAGGTGAAGGAAGGAAGCTCAAGCCAATTCGGTATGGTCCCTTTGAGATCTTGGAAAAGATCGGAACCAATGCCTTCCGCCTTAATCTTCCTCCATACATGCACATCTATTCAGTTGTCAATGTTGAGAATCTGAAATTATATGAGGCTCCAATGATATTGGATGAAAACATAGACATTCAGGTTCCATCAGTTGATGATCTTTCACTAGAGTACATGTTAGAGTTTCCAAAGGATGTCATCTTAGATAGGAAAATCATGACTTCACAAAGAGGCGCAGTTGAGTACCTCAGAGTGGGACTGAAGGGGATGAATCCAAGTAAGGAAAAATGGATGGAGATTGGTAAAGTGAGGGAACTCTACCCTCACTTTCTTTCTGAGTAATCAAGCTTTCAAAGGTCCAAAAGCTCTCCAGAAGGGAGCACTGATCCAAGGGGATACTTTTTCAATGAAAATTGAAGTGTCCCCAATGCTCCAAAATTTATCACCATCAGAAAGAGCTCAGAATCTTGAATCCAACACAAATTGAACGGAGTCGAAAGGAGCTCGTATGCCCAAAATACAACTAGTCAAAGTTTAGTCAACTTGGTACCCGAGGCCATCAGAAAAGCAAAAAAATGGTCAACTTAGAATCGGTCGGAATCAACATCAAGTCGAACAACTCGTCGAGACCTTTCCAATGATATTCATTTCATCAAATTCCAAGTTTGTACATCCGAGATATCACAAGTCAAAGTTTTAGTTTACTAGGGTGGACTAGGTGGTATGACTGATGATGTCAGCACAGTGACTTAGCAGTCCGTACGGTACAGACAATGATGTGGACCAATCGGGACCTAACACATGGTAAGTGACGTGGCGGGCCATACAGTCTATACAATGACGTGTCATAGTGTACATGTGATGACGTGGTAGTGCATGGCAGTCCTGGTCAACCATCTAGGTGGCATCCAGTTAGCGACATCAACGAATGATATGTCGCCACATGGCCCAGTCAAATGACACCACGTGGCATATTCATGGCAAATGGATGAGTTTGAACATCTTAACAAAATTTTGTTTCGCTTGTGAGAGTTGCGCTAACCATATTTGACTGTTGGTTTGTTTTATTATTGTAAGTTTGGACATTGGTTGTAACAAACGACTGGCGGGGGTCAAACCTGTGACCCCCGACCGGCAAAAATAGATAGTGGCCATTGCGCCGCTCGGTGGTGTTGGAATGTATGCAGGCTATGTTGGTTTTAACACGTTGTTAAGCCCGAAGTCTTTTAAATAACTTTAAAATGGTTAAAAAACAACCCCCCAAAAATGTAATAAAGCCTAATAAAAGGGAAAAAAGGGTTATATACGGGATATTGAGAAGATTAATTTGTAAATGGGGGGATATTATTTGATTTTCAAATCTTATGGTTTTACACCATATATGGCAAAATTCATGTATAAAAAGGAAGGAATTAGGCCTTAGGGGGCATTCATAAATCAAGCAGGTGATGATGCTGGGAGAATTACACTAAAGAATTGAAGCCATTCCTATATGTCGGAGGAATGTTATGCCGCCAAAGTGTTGGAGGGGAATGGATCTGTTTTGCAATTGTAATCCTGTTCTTGGAGCATAATAGGATCAGTCACTTTGTTGGAGAGGGACCCAGAGACGTTGCCTTTTGGCAAACTCCATTATCAATTGTATTTTTTCTTCTATCTCTTTCTCTCTTTCATTCTGTTTATCACCTTATTATGCTATGTTGTTCAAGTATTTCTGTTATGTTAATTCCGTTTGTAAAGCTTGAATCAATCATTGTAATAGTTAAGCATTCATTAGCAATTGTCATAGATCCTAATTCAGATCACTTTTCCCTATACATTCTATTAATTTTTTCCTCTTTACAAATCTATCATTGTTCTATCAATATTTTAAAGTATAATTGCTAGTGAATATAAAAAAATAGTCTCATATAAACGTACATGTTACCACCCTATTGTTATATTTTTTTCATTTTGCACAAATAATAGTAAATTATCATGTAGGATGAGTATTTAATCATGGACCTTGTTCTTCCATGTAATATGGTAAAATTCAAATAGATTTTACATGATACATTATCAACTTAAAATCATTTTTTATTAATAAATTTAAATTTTAATAAATATTAATTACATTTTATTTTTTATTTTAAAATAATTTCAATAATTTTTTTTTGATAACTCAGAGGTATCCCTAGACCATGTGTTCATGTTTTGCGTAGGCCTTGCGACTCAACCCAACAAACTCAACCACCCTTGCCCTGGTCTTACTTTTATGCTAGGTTTTGGGGGAGGAGGAGGCGAGCTAAGGTGAGACTAGTCCTCTGGGAATTTCTTACTAGCTCGAATAGCGAGACAACCTTCAAACTGAGGCGAATTGATCTCAGGTTCTACATGGGACAAACCCAAAGCCCTTAACCAACTACACCATGCCTCATTTTAAAGGTTGACTCGCTGTTTGAGCCAATAAGAAACTTCCTGAGGACTAGTCTCACCTCAGCTCGGCTCCTCCTCCTCCAAAACTTGGCATAAAAGTAAGACCAGGATAAGGGTGGTTGAGTTTGTTGGGTTGAGTCGCAAGGCCTATGTGAAATAGGAACACATGGTCTGGGGATACCTCTGAGTTATAAAAAAATGCTGCTGCTTTTTTTTTTTAAATATAATTAATATTTATTAAAATTAATTTTAAATTATTAAATTATTAAATTTATTAATAAAAAATGATTTTAAGTTGATAATGTATCATGCAAAATCTATTTGAATTTTACCATATTACATGGAAGAACAAGGTCCATGATTAAATACTCATCCTACATGAGAATTTACTATTATTTGTGCAAAATGAAAAGAATATAACAATAGGGTGGTGACATCTGGGTTTATATGGGACTATATAAACCCACATGTTACCACCCTATTGTTATAATTTTTTCATTTCACACAAATAATAGTAAATTCTCATGTAGGATGAGTATTTAATCATGGACCTTGTTCTTCCATGTAATATGGTAAAATTTAGATATATTTTACATGATATATTATCAACTTAAAATCAATTTTTATTAATAAATTTAAAATTAATTTTAATAAAATATAATTACATTTTATTTTTTTATTTTAAAATAATTTCAATAAATATTTATTTTGATAATTTTAATAAATATTATTAATATTTTTTTGATGAATAGGTGTCAACATTATTGTTTATAAATAAATATTACACATTCACATAAAAGGGTGGGTGGATATGAAATCACACTCCAATAGTCCAAAAAAGATTAACACCTAAATCACAAAACATACAGAAACAAGTCACAAGCAACGACAACAATAATAGTAGTGTTGGATGTTGTGTTGTGTTGTTGATATGTAGTTGTCATTGATGTCAACACTATTAGCATTGTTGCATTAGAAGTTGTATATGTTGAGGATATTGAGAAAATTGTAATAAGAAGTGCTACAGATTGCCAGTGGTGAAGTGAAGTTCTTTATGTCAGTGTGATCAATATGTTGATGTTCAAAGGTTGTGGAATAGAGGGTTTCTTGCTGAGTATATCTAGTTTATCCATGTCAAGTTTCAGAGATCCATGTGAAGATTTGATCGAGTTATGAAGATTTGTATTCTGATAGTTTTTCAGTTACTTTAGTTTGTGTTCCTGAATGAAGATCATGTGATTCCAGTAAGTTCAATTGCTGTAGATGCTTCTCCGATGTTTCATGATGCTTAAGTGGATGTTTCTTGTTTGTGCTCTATCTGTATTGCACATATGCATTGATCATTGTGCTATTGATGCAAGATTTTGTCTTGTGTGTTCATGTTTTTCATGTTCTTGGCTGACAAGGTGTTGAAGCATGTTGTGGATCTTCGAGGAGTAATTAATTGAAGTGGTTCATGTTTGAGGATGTTATTTTCGGTCTTCACTATGTTGTGGTTGACCTTGGTTGATTCTCATGAATAATCTTTATTGATTTGGGCCAACTGTTTATATTCATTTTATCATTTCTTTGGAGCCAACTTATAGCGATGTAATTTCTTGTTGCAGATATATATAAGATCAATTTTTTTTTTATCATTTGAAGGCATGTATATGTATGTGTATGCGTTTGTGTGCGAATAAAGTTCAAATAATTTGAAGGCAGAGAAAAGAGTGAAGAAGAGTGAAGAAGAGTAAGGAAGAGTGAATAAGTGTTCATGTGCTTAACCAGAATTGTAACCAAGCATTAGCAGATGTTACTTTTCTTAGTTCAAAGTCTGATGGATTTAATCAAAACCTTTCTATAAGACAGTGTGTCTTCCTTTGGGTAGTAAGCCTTTTTTTTTATTTGAGCAGTGAGCTCTAGGTAGTGTGTCTGAATGCATGTGCATTCCCCATTTATATTCTCTTATACTTTTAACAAGGTATAATCTTGTGGATTGACCTACATCGTGGTTTTTCCCCTAATAGGGTTTCCACGTAAAAATCTTGGTGTTATGTGTGATTCTGATGTGTTGTTCATTTATGCTTTCATGATTAATGATCAAATCTAAGAATAAGGAAAATAAGTTGAATAAGTTTGAAATTCAGTGACAATCGATTCACCCCCCCTCTCAGTTCGCTGCCCTTGAGTTGCCAACAATTGGTATCAGAGCTTGTGGTTCCTTGGAAGAAGTTTAATAGCTTGAGGTGATCCGGGATGGAAAATTATAAGAAGGATAGTCCTAGATTTGACAGAACAAATTATTCTTTATGGAAGAATCGAATGGAGTGCCATCTAAGATGCATTGGTGAACCCTACCAGAGCATTACAATATATATATATGTTATTCCATAGAATGGTCCTACTACTTCTGCTAAGATTAGGGATGTTGAGTATAATATCAAGGCTAAGGAGGTGTTGTTGAGTGCTTTGACTAATACTGAGATGAAAAATGTGATGGATCTAAAGAATGCTTATGAGATATGGGAAAAGTTGAAAACCTTGTATGAAGGTGATGCTAATGTGAAGATTGCTAAGCTACAAAGCTTGAAAGGGAAATATGAAAAGTTGAAAATGGGTGATGATGAAAATGTTACTACTTTCATGCAAAGAGTGAATGAACTTGTGTGTGGTATCAGATGTGCTGGTGGACAGATAGACAAATCAGAAACTATTGCTAAAGTGCTTAGATCCTTGCCCGATTCTTACAAAGTCAAGGCTAGTGCTATTGAAGAGCTTCAGACTGTAACTAATGTTACCAGAGACATGTTGATTGGTAAGCTTACTGCTTTTGAGTTGAGTGAATTTGGTGATGCACTTCCTAAGGTTGAATCTGCATTCGAGGCCACTACTTTTGGAAGAGATAGACATAGATATGATCCAGGTGAAAGTTCATCTAGAAAGACTTTAAAGTATGAGGATGAAATGAGACAGCTTGATGAAGAAGAAAGAGAGCTTGAAGAACTTGAAGCATTGCTTGTGAAAAGAGAATCTAGAGGACAAGGTAAGTATAAAGGAAAGCTACCTATTAAATGTTTCTCTTGCAATAAGATAGATCATTTTGCATCAAGGTGTCCTAAAAGAGTTTCCAAGACAAGATTTAACAAGCCTAAATTCCAAAAGAAGTGTTACTATGCTGCTAATGAAGGTGTGACAGATGATAAATCTAACAAAGGAAATGCAAGTGAAGATGAATTTGTGTTTATTGCTATCAAGGAAAATAATCCTATGTCTACTGAATCTCCTAGTTGTATAAATGTGGAAAAAGCCCTAACTTCTCGAGTTGAAGAGAAAGATGAATGGGTAATTGACAGTGGTTGTTCTCATCATATGATAGGAGATAAAAGTAAGTTTGTGAATATGGAAAAGTATGATGGTGGTGTTGCGAGATTTGGTGATAATACAACTGGTGTGATCCATGGAAGAGGATGCATTTCTCTTGATGGTAAGCATAATATTGATGATGTCTTATATGTTGAAGGTTTGAAGCATAATGTTTTAAGTGTTGGACAGATGGTTGATAAGGGATACAATCTTTAGTTCATGGATGGTAAGTGCAAAATATTGGGAAATTCTAGAAATGTGATTGCATCAGGTACAAAAAAAAAAGGTAATATTTTCCACCTAAGTGCTACTAGTAAAAGTTGTTTAATTGCTCAAATTGATGAAAGCTGGTTGTGGCATAGGAGAATGTGTCATGTTAACTTTGATAATATTGTCAAGATAAGTTCCACTAAGGCTGTGAGAGATCTTCCTAAATGATGAAACCTACTAATTCCATATGCAAATAATGTCAGTTAGGAGAGCAAACAAGAATTTCATTTCGAAGTAAACAACAAAATTCAAATGGATTGTTGGATCTTGTGCATACTAATTTGTGTGGTCCTGCTAGAACTAGAAGTTTACAAGGATAGATGTACTTCATGTTGCTTATTGATGACAATTCAAGGATGATGTGGGCTACTTTCTTAAGGGATAAATCTGAAGCTCTAGAAAAATTCAAGATCTTTAAGGCTATTGTTGAGACAGAGATGAGTCTAAAGATTAAATGTCTAAGATCAGATAGAGGTGGTGAATTCACTTCCGGTGAGTTTAATTCTTTTTGTGAAGAACATGGAATAAAGAGATAGTTATCTGCACCACAGACCCCTCAATAAAATGGAGTTGTGGAAAGGAAGAACATAACAGTTCTAGATGCTGCTAGAACCATGATGTTGAAAGGAAATGTACCTCATATCTACTGGAGAGAAGCTGTGAGTACTATTGTGTACACACTTAACCGGGTACAAAACAAAGGTGATACTGGTAAGACTCCTTTTGAGCTATGGACTGGTCAAAAACCTACTATTAGATATTTTAAGATCTTTGGAAGCAAGTGTTATATCAAAAGAGATGAATATATAGGAAAGTTTGATGCTAGGAGTGATGAAAGAATCTTTCTGGGTTATGCTACTAAAATTAAGGCCTACCAGTGTTACAATAAGAGATTGAAGAAAACAGTTGAAAGTGCAAATGTTAAGGTTGATGAAGACATAACTACACTATCCAGAACCTGTGGATATGATTCTGATGATCAAAATGTCAGTACAAACAAAGGTCAAAACTCAAGTCAAGTGCAAATCATTTTGGTGAATCAAGAAGATCAAGAGGAAGGAGGAACTGGTGGAAGAGCGAAAGAGAGATCAAAAGAGCTTGAAATTGAAGAACATTCTAAGAAGACTCTAAGGTATGTAAGGTTGAATCATTCAGAAGATCAAATTATTGGTGATAAGAACAAAGGTGTCTAGACTAGGAGAAAGATTGCCAAAGAATATTGTTTGATTTCAAAGACTAAGCCTAACAATGTGAATGAAACATGCAAAGATGAACATTGGGTTGAACCAATGAAAGAGGAACTACAAAAAATTGAGAAGAATGATACATGGATTCTTGTTCCCAGACCTAAGGATAAGAATGTAATTGGAACTAAATGGGTCTTTAGAAAAAAACTAAATGAACAAGGTGAAGTGGTTAGAAACAAAGCAAGATTGGTATGTAAGGGATATTCACAGATGGAAGGTATTGATTTTGTTGAAACCTTTGCCCCTGTTGCTAGAATTGAAGCTGTGAGATTGTTTCTTGCTTATGTTGCTTACAAAGACTACAAATTTTATCAAATGGATGTCAAGTTTTCTTTTCTAAATGGCGAATTGGAAGAAGTGTATGTTGAACAACCTGATGGATTCCAGTTGATTGATCAGGGAGATATGGTTTTCCGATTGAAGAAAGCATTGTATGGAATCAAACAAGCCCCTAGAGCATGGTATGCTAGATTGGATAAGTACTTGGTGAAGCTTGGATTTAACAAAGGTACTACTGATAGTAATCTATATTTCAAGAATGATGATAAAGATTTGATTGTGGAAATTTTTGTTGATGATATTATATTTGGAGGAGATGATAGCTTGTGTATGAAGTTTTCTAATGAGATGCAGAATGAGTTTGAGATGTCAATGATTGGAGAGATGAAATTCTTCTTGGGATTGCAAATTACTCAGTTAGATAAATGGATCTTTATATCTCAGTCCAAGTATGTGAAAGAATTGCTAAAGAAATTTGGTATGGAAGATTCAAAGCCAATTGGTACACCTATGGTGACTGGATGAAAGTTGACAATTGATGATGATTATTTGAAAGAAAATTATACTAGATACAGATCAATGATTGGTGGATTTTTGTATTTAACTCAAACTAGGCTCGATATCATAAATGTTGTATGTATTGTTGCTAGATTTCAAGCTGATCCTAAAGAATCTCATGTGACTGCTATGAAGAGGATTTTCAGATACTTGAAGGGGACAGTTGATTTTGGTTTATGGTATCCTAAAGATGATGATCTTACTTTGAGTACCTTTACTGATGTTGATTGGGCAGGAGATGTGAATGACAGGAAAAGTACTAGTGGTGGAGCATTTTTCTTGGGAAGGAAGTTGATTTCATGGTTAAGAAAAAAATAGTATGCTATTTCTTTATCTATTGCAGAGGCAGAATACATTGTTGCTGCTAATAATTGTACTCAAGTACTGTGGATGAAATAGTTGTTGAAGGATATCAAAGTTATGTATGATGAGCCTATTTCTATATTTTGTGATAACTCAAGTGTTATTAACATTTATAAGAATCCCTTGTTGCATTCCAAGACCAAGCATATATCTATCAAGTTTCACTTTTTGAGAGAGAAAGTAAGTGAAAAGGAAGTTAGATTGGAGTATGTGCCTACTAAGGAGCAGATTGCAGACATATTTACCAAGTCATTGCCAAAGGATACTTTTGAGTATCTCAGAGGGAAGTTAGAGGTGATTATCCCTCCTAATCAGAACTAAGGATGCATTGATTTGCATCAATCCATGCATTTCATGATCATATTTTGATCTGGATTGATGTTGTGGTGCCTGCTATTCAGGGGGAGTAGTCAGATGTTCAGAATTTTAGGTGTTCAGATATGTGGTTCAAAGATTGTATAGAAAAAATCTTTGCCATTGATGTCAAAGGGGGAGAAGAGAAATGTGAAAAATACTTGTGGGGAGAAGAGTTGAGGAAAGAAGAGTCAAAACCTAAGGGGGAGTAAGCGTAGTTGTGTTGATGGTATTTTTCACATCACGTGTTTCCATCAATTCCAAAGGGGGATTGTTGGATGTTGTGTTGTGTTGATGATATGTTGTTGTCATTGATGTGAACACTATTAGCATTGTTGCATTAGATGTTGTATATGTCGAGGATATTGAGAAAATTGTAATAAGAAGTGCTATAGGTTGTTAGTGGTGAAGTGAAGTTCTTTCTGTCGGTGTGAATAGTATGTTGTTGTTCAAAGGTTTTCGACTAAAGGGTTTCTTTCTGAGTATATCTAGTTTATCCACGTCGAGTTTTAGAGATCCACGTGAAGATTTGATTGAGTTATGAAGATTTGTATTCTAACAGTTTATCTGTTACTTCAGTTTGTGTTCTTAAATGAAGATTATGTGATTCCAGTAAATTTAGTTGTTGTGGATGCTTCTCTGATGTTTCATGATGCTTGTGGATGTTTCTAGTTCGTGCTCAATCTGTATTGGACATCCACATTGATTGTTGTGCTCGTGATATGATATTTTCTCTTGCGTGTTCATGTTTTTCATGTTCTTGGTCGACAAGGTGTTGAAGCGTGTTGTGGATCTTCGAGGAGTAATTAATTGAAGTGGTTCGTGTTTGAGGATGTTATTTTCAGTCTTCACTATGTTGTGGCCGACCTTGGTTGATTTGCATGAATAATCTTTATTGATTTGGGCCAACTATTTATATTCATTTTATCTTTTCTTTGGAGTTGACTTATAGCGATGTAATTTCTTGTTGCAGATATATATAAGAGTGATTGTTTTATCATTTGAAGGAATGTATATGTATGTGTATGTGTGTGTGTGTGTGAAGTGTAAGAGTCTTGTGTGTGAATAAAGTTTAGATCATTCAAAGGAAAAGCAGAGAGTGAAGAAGAGTGAAGAAGTGTTCATGTGCTTAACCAGAACTATAACCAGGCATTAGCAGATGCTACTTTTCTCAGCTCAAATTCTGATGCATTTAATCAAAACCTTTCTATAAGATAGTGTGTCTTCCTTTAGGCAGTAAGCCTATTTTGTATTTGAGCAGTGAGTTGTAGGCATTGTGCCTGAATGCATGTGCATTCCCCATTTACAGTCTCTTATACTTTTAACAGGGTATAATCTTGTGGATTGACCTCCATCGTGGTTTTTCCCCTAACAGGGTTTCCACATAAAAATCTTGGTGTTATGTGTGATTTGGATGTGTTGTTCATTTATGCTTTCATGACTAATGATAAGATCTGAGAATAAGGTAAATAAGTTGAATAAGTTTGAAATTTGGTCACAATTGATTCACCCCCCCATCTCAATTCTCTGCCCTTGAGTTGCCAACAAGTAGATGGGGGAGGAAGAGGGTCCTAATCATCTTGTTTACCCCATACATCAACATGGTCTGAAGTGACCATGGTAGGGTCCCAACCCTCGTCAAAATATCTTTATCTTTACCTTGATCATCACAAGCTAGAGAAATAGGCAAATCCAATTGAGGAAACTTGTTGGAGTTATACTAGATAAAGGATCCACCAAAAGGCCACCCAAGAGTTCCTCTCATAGGAGGAAGTGAGGTAGAGCATTACTGAATAGGCCATGAAACACTCCTATGACCAAAGTCTCCTCTACTAGTCAAAGGAGATGCTTGTGAATGAGCACCACAAGTGGAAAGGTTTTGATCTCATTAGCACCCATGAGGAGGTGAGCAACTGCGAGAGGAGGAAACTTGGTTGCAACACATAAGAGATCCTCCCAATGGTCAAGTAGAACCTAAAGATAAGCCACTTCCAAGGAACTTTGTTAGCTTGCACCCTGATCTATAATAACACATTAGAACAAATGGTAGCTTTAACAAAAAGTGAAACATGGTGATCAACAAAACAATTAGAAAAAATAGCAGAATTTCATCTTTCCATATGTTAAAGAGAATATCCACCCTAAAATCATGCCATATTTGATTGAATTGATGTAGGATATGGGGCTAGTTGCCCACAAGAACCATATGCTAAGAGAAAGGTTTTGGCTACAAAGGGAAAAAAAATTCATGAATCCATTGCCAAAGTTTTTGGGCTTTAGGATAGAACCAGAAGAGGTGCTTGTGGAAACCGAAAAAGTAACCCTTCTACTTTTTCTATCTCATTTGGGTCCTTCTTGTGATTTTGGCTTAATTGTGCCTCTATTTAATGTTGCAACATGGATAACACATTCACATTAGGTCTTGGGCCCTTGTGAACTAAAAATAACTCAAATGGTACCTTACTTAAGTGTTGTAAATTGTTGTAATACAGTTTCACACTTTTTCTAGGGTCTTGTTAATGTATTTCACCTAAATAACCTCTTTTTATCATTTACCAAGCCTTATTTCAAACTTTTGTAACAAACTTTCACACTTTTCTAGGCTTGTCATTAATAATTGGACCTTTCTTATGCTTTAATTGGCCCCATTTACATCTATAGGCCTTACTTAAATGTAATTTTTAAAATAATCCCCATAAAAATCATTTAAAATATCTAAATTTTGAAGCCCACTTAAAATTCCTTAAGTGGGACCCATTCGCCATTAGGGGCGAATGAGTCCCCTTTGACACAAAACTCAAAATAATTTAAAATTTATGGCAGGTTTTTATTTTCTAAGATATAAGGTCAGCCTATGATGTATTTTTAGAAATTATTGCATAATCAAGTATAAATATAAGGTTTTTCTACTCATTTCATCCCTCCCTAATTTCCTAATCAATCCAACAAGCAGTCAAGTGATCTACCATTCAAGTATTTTGTTTACATGAGCATTCTAGCACTTTGCAACCATTACACACAAGTTTGCAGACTTCATAAGGGTTTGGTGAGATGTAGCATTGCATATTGTTCATTCATCATTCCTCCATTTCATTTCAAGGGTTTAATTACCAACCTGAGGTTTGACCAAGGAAAACTCCTATTCACTAACCCCTCAACAATTTTTCCCTCTCTTTGCATGTGATTTATAGGTTTAAGTTGCAGATTTTTCATACAGAAAGATTGGAAAAGTTGTCAACAAATTGTCAAAGTCATTCAAAGTTGTCAAAACCCTAAGAGAAGCTTGGACAACACCTACAAGTTGAATTTGATAGTTTCAGACTCAAATCTGAACAAGGACCAGAAGTGCAGAATGAGGGCTGCATATTCTACTTTTGAATTTCCCAAAATATGGAAGTAGACTGATTCACCATTAGTGGCAAATGAGTCCCACTGCCCAAGTATAAATAGAGATTTTTACAATTCTGAGTACCCAGTTGTCTGAAACCTGTTCTGGCAGAGTTTTCCAGAAAGCAAGACTAAGTTGCCCAACTTGGCAAATGAGTTCCAATTGGAATCAATAGTGAATTCTTCAAGATTCCAGAGCTCCTTTCCATCTCTAGGTGCACACTTTCAATTCAATAAGTTTCTGTTACATTTTTCTTGCATTTCTAGGTCATTTCACATATCACATTGTGTTTTCAAACATCTTGCATTTTCTTAGCTTTGAATTAGTGTTGAACTTCTTTATCAATTTTCAATCTTGAGGAAAATCCCCTTTGATAGATTTCAATCTCCTTTGTATTGGAATCTCAAGGGTTTGTTCTTGAGTGTGAGCATTGTGAAATCATATCCCTCTTCCTTCATTGCCCTTTTGGTGTGAGCAAGGAAGTTGTGCATTCCATTTCCATTGTCCACATTTTGGTGAACCCAACTTTTGATCATCATAATTTTTCTTTGGAGTGCATTTACATCCTAGGAATAACTTACATTAACATTGCATTGCATTTTGTATTGTTTAATTTGCATTCTAGGGTTTCAAAATTTGCATTGGTAAAAAGCTCATATAGCTTGCATTATTGCATTTCATTTCATTATAAATCAGTAAAAATTTTCATTTTCATATCATATAAAAAGCATAAAAAACAATTCAAAAATTCTGAACATTTTCAAAAAAATCACTACTTGGACTCATTCGCCACCCTGGGCGAATCAGTCCAGTTGCATACTTTTTCACTGCATTCTCTAGAATTTAATCCTCATTTTCTAAGTTTCTATTTTCTGTTGTTACCTTTCTATTTATATTTCCAAATTTGTTGTTTCATTCAATTTCTTGCATTTAGTTTAATTTCATTCATCTTGTGCCATCTAAAATTTACATCATGGTTATATGTTTTAATAATATTTCAATGTCATTAAAGTCCTTAGTGGGTGTGTCAAGTTGTGCTTTTGGAACTGATCCTAATGACATTGAACTCACTCATGCTCCTTTAACTCCTCATGAATGTCCTCCTCGTGATGTTGACATAATTGGAGAAGATGATGATAACATGAATAAGTTCCTAAATGATTGCCTTGACAACCTCGAAGCTAATGCATCCTTTTATCCATCCATGAACAAACAAGACCTTCCTCCAATACCACCTCCTGAGATGTTTGGTTACTTTCATCCTAAAACAATAGTAGAACCTAAGTTCCCTACACAAGGTGAACCTAGTTCTTCTAAACAAGTTAGCACTCCACCATTTTATGATAATAAAGTCACAAACACTCCAATCAATCTTGAAGAAATATATGCCCAAAGGTTTCAAAATTTTGAGCAAACAAGGATGTGACACAACAATTGAACATGGAATTCATCACCTCTTAGAACAAAATTCAAAAGATGAAAACACAATGGGGTTAGGATATAAAGATCCCTCTCATAACAACAAGCCTCCTAGAGAATATCTGAGGCTTCGTGATGATGGCACGGTGATCTTTGATGCCCCTCCCAACCTGAATTCCCTTCTTCCTCGAGAGCAACCCTTGCTTAATAACAATGACAAGGATGAGAGGATCACTTTGGGTCCTCCTCCTTCAATTAGAGAGAAGGGTGAATCTAGCAACCGCAAGAGGCCTTACAAGTTACAAAAACTAAATTTTCCTCTCCGTCCACCACTTGAAAGTGAAAGGAAATTACAAATACTTTTAAACAAAGGAATCATACTATTAACACCTATGAATAGGTTGGTGATATATCCTAAAGATGCCAAAGTTCCACATTGTGTATATCATCGCGTTCTTGGACATAGTAGTGATGAGTGTCGTACATTGAAAGAAATACTGAGCAAGTATCATTTCGATGGTGATAATTTCTATCTAGTGATCCCATAAAATACTCTCCAACTCCTTGTTATGTAATAGTTGTAGAACATTCCCTTCTCACTATTACATGACCTTTCCCATCAGCTACCTTGTCTCATTTTTTCTTTGCACCCAGTGGGGGAAAGAAGTTGCTAGCCTTATCCTAGTAATGCATTTGTCATTGTACCTTAGCTATGTTATTTACCTTCTGCTTATACAAACTAAGATTGGGAGGCGGATGACTTGATCAATGGTTGATTGGCTTTTACCTTACTAGTCTTTTGCATTTTATTTTTCTTATTTCTTTTTCTTTTATGTGATTGCATGTGCATAATGTGATCCCCCGTGATGTGATGTTTGATGTTCTCTAGATCTTTGTGACATTCCTCTATTTGTATCTTCATTCTTCTCTATCTTGTGTTTTCCTTTTGGGGATGATGCAAGGCATTGAGACATCTATGTCTCTTTCATGTTGACCCAAACGACTTTCTTTTTCTTCGCCTTTTATTTTGTCTTTTTCTTGTGTTTTCCTTTTGGGGATGATGCAAGGCATTGAGACATCCAGGTCTCCTTCATGTTGACCCAAAAGGATTTTCTTTTTCTTTCACCTTTTCTTTTTCATTTTTCTTGTGTTTTCCTTTTTGGGATGACACAAGCGTTGAGACACCTTATGTCTCTTCCATGTTGACCCAAAAAGTTTTTCTTTGTTTTAGCTCTCTTTGCATCATTCTTCCAATTCTATGTATTTGGGGGATATTGATAGTTCTGAGCTCTCTAAACAACATTGCAACAAAGAACATACTAACCCCAAATCCATAGATCCCTTATGTGTTTGGTATTTTCATTTTGGGGACAACCCCTCTCTTTTCTTTCTCTCTTGCATGATGTAGCTTTACTCAGAAACATATGACTTGACATAGGGATTTTCTAGTTGGCTCTCATTCCTTCTTTCTTGTTTTCATTTTTTATTTGCTACTTTAAAGTAATTTCTTACATCATGGTGTTTAACAATTCCTTTAAAGTGGGGGCATACATTGGCATTATTCTTTTGCATTTCTTTTCTTTTTCTTGGTTCTTAGTGCAACCTTCTTATGTCATATGATGCATTTTGTAGCTTTTTGGATGAAATTGGGTATGATGTCTTTCATGATCGTGCTCTATCTTAGCATATTACATTCCTCTTGGTGGCTTGATGTGACACACTACATCCCCTAAGTTATGAATTTTCTATTCTTTGATTGGTCCTATCTTGGAGACATTAGACACAATGTTCCCTAAGTTAAAGACCCCGTATGAACTAAGCAAGACTCCTTTGAACATCCTTTGCATGTTGCATTTTTCATTTTTTATATGACCACCTTGCATAACAAAACTTGCATACCTGTGAAGCCATCACATTTGTTCATGATCTCCAAGCATACAAAGTTTTTCTTCTCTTGTGAAGCTCAAAAAAATGAATTTTCTTTTTGTGGCGCCTTATTGAAGTTATCAGGAGGTATAACTTTGGAATGGCTGAGCAGGAAGCCCATTCTAAGGCATGACTTTCCTCATAGCCACCTGCGTGTGTGAGTGCATACCAGCCATGAGTGTATGTTTCTCACCTTTTAAGCCTTTTCACCTGACAGACAGGCATGAGTTCTGTCACCTCAGAGTGAGTATGCATTTTTTGGACAAACAACTAGATCTGATCCACATCGTGTTGGACAAACGCTCGAAGCTTGATCCAATTATTTTCTTTTTTCTCTCTTTCATCTTTGGCATTGTATGCTTTTTCCTTGTCATTATTCTTCATATCATGCATGTTCCCTTTGTGCTTATGTTGGTTTGTCATGAGATCTTGATCCTGAGGGCTTGATCACCCCTCTTTATCGTTGTTGTCCCATCTTGCTAGTATTGGTTCATGGTAACCCCTCTTGATGCATGTTGGTCTACTTTAGTGTGAGTTTGAAGCAAGTCCATCCTCTCACTAAAGTGGGGGCTAAATGTGGAAACCAAAAAAGTAACCCTTCTACTTTTTCTATCTCGTTTGGGTCCTTGTGATTTTGGCTTAATTGTGCCTTGATTTAATGTTGTAATGTGGATAACACATTCACATTAGGTCTTGGGCCCTTGTGAACTAAAAAGAACTCAAGTGGTAGCTTACTCAATTGTTGTAACACACTTTCACTCTTTTCTAGGGTCTTGTTAATGTATTTCACCTAAATAACCTCTATTTATCATTTACCAAGCCTTATTTCAAAGTGTTGTAAAGTGTTGTAACAAACTTTCACACTTTTCTAGGATTGTAATTAATAATTGGA
The DNA here is from genome assembly GCA_007258455.2 of Sequoia sempervirens. Lineage (NCBI taxonomy): Eukaryota > Viridiplantae > Streptophyta > Pinopsida > Cupressales > Cupressaceae > Sequoia > Sequoia sempervirens. The sequence continues at coordinate 657,398,632 of VDFB02058242.1, read as the reverse complement.
CCTTTCTTATGCTTTAATTGGCCTCATTTTACATCTACAAGCCTTACTTAAGTGTATTTTTGAAAATAATCCTGATAAAAATCATTTAAAATATCTAAATTCTGAAGCCCACTTAAATTCCCTTAAGTGGGACCCATTCGCCATTAGGGGCGAATGAGTCCCCTTTGGCACAAAACTCAAAATAATTTCAAATTTCTGGTCGTTTTTTATTTTCTAAGATCTAAGGTTGGCCTATGATGTTGTATTTTTGGGAATATTTCATAATCAAGTATAAATGTAAGATTTTTCTACTCATTTCATCCCTCCCTAATTTCCTAATCAATCCAACAAGCAATCAAGTGATCTAGCATTCAAGTATTTTGTTTACAATAGCATTCCAGCACTTTGTGGCCATTACACACAAGTTTGCAAACTTCATAAGGGTTTGGTGAGTTGTAACATTGCATATTTTTCATTCATCATTCCTCCATTTCATTTCAAGGGTTTAATTACCAACCCGGGGTTTGACCAAGGAAAACCCCTATTATCTAACCCCTCAACAATTTTTCCCTCTCTTTGCATTTGATTTGCAGGTTTAAGTTGCATATTTTTCAAAGAGAAAGATTGGAAAATTTATCAACAAATTGTCAAAGTCATTCAAAGTTGTCAAAACCCTAAGAGAAGCTTGGAGAACACCTATAGGTTGAATTTGACAGTTTCAGACCTGGATCTGAATGCTAAGTAAAGTGTAGACTGAGGGATACATATTCCACTTTTGAATTTCCCAAAATTTGGAAGTGGATTGATTCACCGATAGTGGTGAATGAGTCCCATTTCCCAAGGATAAACATAGATTTTTGCAGTTCTGAGGACCCAGTTGTCTGAAACCTATTCTGGTAGAGTTTTCCAGAAAGCAGGACTAAGTCCCCTAGCTTGGTGTATGAGTCCCAGTTGGCATCAACAATGAATTCTTTAGGATTCTAGATCTCCTTTCCATTTCTTCCTAGTCTCCAGGTGCCCACTTTCAATTCCATAAGTTTTTGTTACAATTTACTTGCATTTCTAGGTCATTTCACATATCACATTATGTTTTCAAACATCTTGCATTTTCTAAGCTTAGCATTAGTGTTGAACTTCTTTATCAATTTTCAGTCTTGAGGACAATCCCTATTGATAGTTTTCAATCTCCTTTGCATTGGAATCTCAAGGGTTTGTTCTTGAGTGAGCATTGTGAAATCAGATCCCTCTTCCTTCATTCCCCTTTTGGTGTGAGCAAGGAAGTTGTGCATTCCATTTCCATTGTCCACAGTGCTTAAAAGATTCTAATTTATAATAAAAAGGACAACAAGGGTCCGAGATGCCCATATGAACTAAAATATAACCCACATGCAAGCCTTGGAAAAGAATAAAACAAAAAAAGTGGGCCAAATTGGGTTCTAAAAAAATAGACTAGATGATGAGAAATTTGTGTTACCAAATCGAAAATGGTAAGTTTAAATGTCATTTCTAGTTCAAAATTGAAACCATAGAAAAATGAAGAGAAATCCATCGATAACCAAGAGAATGCCTATAATTATAGAAGGTAGTGTTTGGACCTCACTTCCAATCTTTCCACCAAGGTTTAGAAAACTAAATACTAGTTTTGTGAACCATATCATCTGGAATTGGTCTTATGACACTGTCAAAAGTCTCTCAACCTTGGTTAGAGAGACAAAAATTCTCCTTAGTTTCATTCCAAGGCATAAGAATCATAAAAGTTTTGAAGAGTAAATCTTGGATCCTTTGAATACCTTGTGAAATTGTAGGGCTTGCACCCATGATAAGCAAGCCAAGGGGAGGTTATGGTCTTGCAAAAGAGGGGACCATCATATGTTTTTTTAGTTGATGGAAAGACCATCACAAAAGCCAAAACCATTCTAGAAGATCCAAGGCTTGATGGCCTCCTAGGATTTACATATCATTTTAACCACAAACATTCCCTCAATGTGAACAAAATCCTTCAAGGAGAGAAGGGTTTGAAAACCAATCCCCTTGCACGCAAGTTGCTTAATAGGATAGCTAGAGGAGATACAATGTCGAAGTAGAATTTTCCAGGCTTATCTCCAATAAAGGCATGGAAAATCTAATTAGGCCTTGCTACTGAGTGGACAATAATTCCAGACCTCCAAAGTTGTAGGGAAGATAACACAATTCTCAAGAAACTTGATGAAAGCTCTTGTGGTTGTCAGAATAGGCCTAGATAAACTCTTTCAAAATCTTCTCCAACCTCATATAAGAGGCTTTGGAAGGAGACCAACATGAAGAATAATACATATGAGCAGCCATGAGGATTTTAGAACAAACTTGAAATTTCATTTCCAAAAAAATAGGATTCATAATAACACAAAGTCTTGTGCCATTGAATAATGGAGCCTGTAGTGTCAGAAATTGTCAACATTAACAATTTCATACTATGATTTCTCCCCTTAAATTATTGGACCTAATTAAGCTCCTAATTTCCTAAATTATGCTTTCCAAAGCCTATTTTTATTGTTTTCCGATAACATTACAATCATTAAATAAGTGCTTTTGATTGTTATTTTACCCCTGACTAGGTGCATCCAAGAAATTTGGGCTAGGACCCATACACACATAGGCATATGTGTCCCCCTTATTATTTAGGACCCAATTTTTAATATGTTCTTGGCAACATTTTAACATTTAGAATTCAAAGTTCAAGTGTTGGCTTTTTGAATTTAATTTTCAGGAATTAGAACAATTGCATATAAATACCTAGTTATTTTATCATTTGAAATCTAACAATCAATAACAAGAGAAATATAGAAAATACTATTTTCAAGAGTAAGTCAAGAGTAGCATTTCAGAGCATTATTGCAGTATTTCAAGATCCAACATCATGTTGAAGTTTATGTGTGTTCATGTTCATGTTTTGTGAAGGTTAACCCTTGTTGCAGGTCTCCAAAGCATCCAATAATTCAAGCAAGTAAGATCCAAATCCTTGAGGTGATGTGCTTGAATTCAGTCCTTCAAGGAAGCCATTGAAGGGTAGTGAGTTACAACATTTTATGGCTTCATCATTCCTTCCTTTCAATTACCATTCCTATCATTAACATTGCCATTATGGAAGTGGACACACTTACATGGGTTTTGACTGACGTAAGCCCCTTAATGACCTAACATCTCCTCTTTATGAATGTGCACATCTCAGGTTGAAGAGGATTGAAGATAATTTGTCCATTATTGCATTTTTTGTCATACACCTTGTCAAGTCACGAAAACTCAACTATAGAATTTATTGATGAAATTTTGACAACTCTACAACTAGGAATTAGAAGCTCAAATAGAACACCAAATGACCCCCAAATCAGTTTCAGAACCCCCCATCAAGGACCCATACACCCCTAGGAATTTGTGTCTTCTACATGCAGGATCCAAATTTTGGTGACAGGTACACATCATCTGACACTTCCCAAATTTGTTTGAAATTTATTGTTTCTGTTTGTGCATTTGTCAAATATTGCATTTACATTATTAGGTCATATAGTTCAATTATGTTAGTCATTTCAAATAATTTCCAATCCATTTCCAAACCCCTAAAAAAGGGATATCCAGGTCTAATTGGTTCACCTTTGTGGTTGATAGTCAATCTATTCATCTTGTTGATCTCCCCTTCTAATGTAATTTCAGGAAAGGAAGGCATTAACCCTAGGCTTACACATTAAACTTAAGGTCATCTGACACTTCCCAAATTTGTTTGAAAGTTATTGTTCTGTTTGTGCATTTGTCAAATATTGCATTTGCATTATTAGGTCATATAGTTCAATTAGGTTAGTCATTTCAAATCACTTCCAATGCATTTCCAAACCCCTAAAAAAGGGAGATCTAGGTCTAATTGGTTCACCTTTGTGGTTGATAGTCAATCTATTCATCTTGTTGATCTCCCCTTCTAATGTAATTTCAGGAAAGGAAGGCATTAACCCTAGGCTTACACATTAAACTTAAGGTCTCTCCCCTTTTCCAACAATAAATTTTGGTGAACCCGGCCCATTAACATTATAAACCTTCTAAAAATTGCATTCATTCACCCTAGATCTAGGTTTTGCATTGCATTTCCTTGCATTTCTCATTTAGGGTTTCATTTTGCATCATAAAAAATCATAAAAATCCAAAAATAGTGCATCATTTCTTGCATCATCACTTGCACTAGGATTTGTTGTAGTCATTTAGATCATATTTGCATTCAAAATTACTTTCAAAATTTCCATTTGTTGTTTAAACATTTTCATACACTTGCATTTCGGTCACATTAAGAAATTATGGAAAAATAGTAATTGTTAGACCTATTTTCCAATAGAAACAAAAACCTTAACAAGAAACTTAAGCATTTAGTTTTTTCAATTTTCAAACCTCCTATCAAGGACACAGATGCCCCTAGGTGACCTTGTCCTTGTACAAGTGCATTAGTAAATTTTTTCACAATTGTCTATCTATGTCTACATAGTCTATAGGCATATTGCATATAAGTCATAAAAGTGAAAGAAATTGCATTGTTTGTGTTTCAAAATTGCATCAAAATCATCATTTCTAGGAATTTGCATTTCAGAATTAGTCAATTATTACATTCCATATCTAAAATTTGCTTTCATAACTTTTTAAAATATCTTCAACATTCTTGCATACTTGCATTTTGCATCAAATTGGCATAAAATAAGAAAATTATGGAAAATCATTTACTATTACAACTTGTTGCAAGTAGAATTAGAATTCTTATGCAGTGTAATACATAGTCATTTGGGTTTACATAACCCTTGACCAAGACTTAGACGCCCCTAGGCAACTATGTCTTGTTATCTAGGTATAGGTCAACTTCTTGTGACATAATACTCTTAGGAGCCTATGTCTGAAGTTGTTGTCTGATTGTTCTTCACCTATGGATTAACAGTCTCAACCTCATTGAAAAACTCATTATGGATGTGTTTTGGTAAAATTTGGATGTCTTTAAAATATTTGGTTGATGTTTCAAGTTGTGTGTTTGGTGATAACCCTAATTATGATAATTAAAATCATGATACTTCATCTCCTATTTCAAGTATTTTTGAGGTCCTAGGTCAAGATGAAGAGAGCATGCATGAATTCATACAAAATTCTTTGCTTAACCTTGAGAATAGTACAACCTTTTATCCCTCAATGCAATGGCCTAATATCCCATAACAACAACATCCTACTATGCCACCACTTGAAACATTCACTTTGTTACATCCAAAAACTAAATCACAAGACATACCTCAACCAACATGCATGGAAGAACCTATCAATAACAATCACAAGGGAAGCAGATTAACCAACCCTCCATCATATGAGCATAAAGTTACAAACATACCCATCAATTTGGAATAGACTTATGGACAAGGCTTTCCGATTTTGAGAGAACAAGGATGTGACATTAAGAATGAGCATGAAGTACACTCTCTCTTAAAACAAACACCATCTAAAGATACTAAAGGACTAGGTTACCAAGATCCTCCATCTGTACCACAAGTCATTGCCCCATCAACCAAGAAGTATAAACTTAAGAAGTTACCTTTCTTGCATACTATAACCAAGATTGAAAGAGCCTTAGACACACTTCTCAAGCTAGGAAATATTGCATTGCCACCTATTCATGAATGAGAAGATAAGAAAGGAAAAAGTACAAACACATGTTATCATTTGTATCATAGAACAAAGATATCTCACTGATGAATGCCATTCTTTAAGAAGAAATTGAAAGAATTTTATCCTTATGGGAATCAAATTGAATGTATAATCCATTAATATTCATTGTTCTTTTCTCCTTGCCATGTGGTAGTTGTAGTGTCACAACATACTACCATTCAAGAGGGTATAAAACTAGGATTTATGCAATCATGTTTCATTTTGCAAGGAGTAGCATATGTGGCTTACCTTTGTCCCTACACTTGGGGGGAAAAGGGTTAGGTAGCCTTATTTTGGGTCCATTCCTTATACCAAGGGATCCCTCTTTATCTCCTTAAAATGTTAGTGTACCAAGTACATAATATTTTAAGGGGGGGATATAGTCCCCTATTCATTGTTTGCATAAGATTACTCCCTTAGTGTAGCATACATCTCCTAGGAAGTGTGACCTTGTTAATGAAAGTGTGGCATTCTTGATCTATGATTGGTGTCTCCTTTTTGGTGATATTAGGCTTGATATCCCTCAAGAGCGCGACCTTTCTTGGTATATGACAATCCCCTTGGTGGTAATGCTATGGCTAGTATTCCTTAAGGCACAATTTTTTTTCCAATGACTTGTCCTTTCTTGGTGGTGATTTCATGAGTGACATCCCCTAAGGTATGACCTTTCATATGTTAAGCGAAGCCCCTTTATTGTTTTCTCTTGTGGTGGTGTTGATACAACACCCCTTGAGTTTTTAACCTTAAATCCTATTATCATTTATGAACCCCCCGAGGTAAGTTTTATTGCACCCCCTAAGGTGAGTTTTGTTGCACCCCTAAGGTGAGTTTTATTGCGCCCCTTGAGGTGAGTTTTTTTGCACCCTCTAAGGTGATTTTTATTGCATCCCCTGAGGTGAGTTTTGTTGCACCCCCTAAGGTGATTTTTTGCAAGATAGTTCATGTTGAACTTGAGGTGAGTTTTTGCAAGATAGTTCATGGATTCAACATAATAGAGCTTGTTGGGTCATGAACTTGAGCACCCCTTTTTTAACATGGCAACCTAGCATAATACATCTTGCTTGCCAATGGAGCCATGTGTTCCATGATTGATGTGTATTACTTCAGTCCTCATTGGAGCTAACATTTATTCGATGGATGACATTTGGTATTTGAGACAATTTAAGACTAAGGTCTCTTTACCTTACAAACTCGAATATTTTAGTACTAAACTTGTGTTTTGTGTTTGAATTATGTTTACATTGTGATTTTTTTTCATTTCATCATCATCCATATATTATATTATGTTTTCATTGTGTATATTTCGTGTTTTTTGACATGTATGTTGTTTTGCTACATATCATACATGTGTGTGTTCCTTTGTGCCTATGTTTGTTTTCCATGGGATCTTGGATCTTGGGGGCTTGATCACCTCCCTTGATCCTTAGTCATCCTGATGCAAAATCATCCAGGGTGTAAGAGCAATCTTGCATCAACCAAAAAAATGTTCTTTCTTTTCAAGAAGGGCTAAATTTGGCAAGTTATTATTTTTAGTAAGTTTATATTTATGCACGTATGGGCACAAAATCTTACACAGACCTCCATAATGGTAAATTGAAGTCAATGGTGAAGAAATCACTTCAATATCCTTTATCATTTGAGAGATATTAAAATTTTATTTTTTGAAAATCCTGTTAAAAATGTTTGAAGTCAATTTTGAAGCACCTAAAGGCTCTGGATGGGCCCGAAAAGTGGTCAAAAATCAAAATGTACTGCTAAGCGTTTCCTTGAGAGATTTTCGAAAAGGTATTATAATTGAAAATTTGATGGTCGAATCAAAAGTTGGTCCCACAAAGTTGCACTACTAAATATAGTAAAATTTCAAAATTTCTTCTTGTGGGGGGTTACACTTTCCAAAAGATTCATGGGTGGTTATACATTCCAGATAAAGGATGTGAATGGGGGTTACAAAGGGAGGGCAGAGTAGAGTAGATAGTGGCTTCGATTTGCAGATTTGTGGATTTATGTAATTAGAAAGCCAATGTGATGGTAGTTGTAATGTTGTAATTTCCTTTTCATTTTAGTGGTAATAGAAATTTTTTGCTTCCTTCTTGCATTTTGTAGTTGTTGTTGTTATTGGTTTTAGATTGTAAGGGAAGTACCCTTCATCACATCCTATCTCTTCAACATTTGTACATTCAAACCCCTCTTGACATATATTTATCTACTTTAGTGTGAGTCTGAGCATAAGTTCATACTCTCACTAAAGTGGGGGCTCAATGTAGTGTCGAAAATTGTCACCCTTAACAATTTCACACAATGTTTGCTCCCCTTAAATTATTGGACCTAATTAAGCTCCTAATTTCCTAAATTATGTATTCCAAAGCCCATTTTTATCGTTTTCTGACAAAATTGCAAGCATTCAATAAATGCATCCAATTGTTATTTTACCCCCGACTAGGTGTGTGCTAAAAATTTGGGCCAGGACCCATGGGCATATGGGTCCCCCTTCTTAGCTAGGATCCAATTTTTAATATGTTGTTGGCTAAATCTTAACATTTAGAATTAAAATTTCAAGTGTCAGCTTTTGGAATCTAATTTTTGAGAAATTAAAACAATTGCATATAAATACCTAGTTATTTTATCATTTGAAATCTAACAAGCAATAACGAGAGCAATCTAGCAAATACTATTGTCAAGAGCAAGTCAAGAGCAACATTTTAGAGCATTATTGCAGCAATTCAAGATCCAACATCATGTTGAAGTTTATGTGTGTTCATGTTCATGTTTTGTGAAGGCTAACCCTTGTTGCAGGTCTCCAAAGAATCCAAGCATTCAAGCAAGTAAGATCTAAATCCTTGAGGTGATGTGCATGACCTCAATCCTTTAAGGAAGCCATTGAAGGGTGGTGAGATGTTGCAGCATTTTGTGGTTTCATCATTCCTTCCTTTCAATTATCATTCCTATTATTGACATTGCCATTGTGAAAGTAGAAACACTTACACGGGGTTTGACTGAGGCAAGCCTCTAAATGGCCCAACATCTCTTCTCTTTGTGAATGTGCAGATCTCAGGTTAAGAGGATTGAAGAAAGATTGAAGACAATTTATCCATTATTGCGTTTGTTGTCATACATCTTGTCAAGTCATAAAAAACTTAACTACAAAATTTACTGACGACATTCTAACAACTCTACAACTAGGAATCAGAAGCTTAGATCCATCACTAGAGGACCCCTAAATCAGTTTCAGGACCCATACGCCCCTAGGTGTCTGTGTCCTCCTCTACATGCAAGATCCAACTTTTGGTGACAGGTACACATCATCCAACACTTCCCAGATCTGCCTGAAAGTTGATATTTCTGTCTTTGCATTTCTTGAATATTGCATATACATTATTAGGTCATATAGTTCAATTAGGTTAACGATTTCAAATAATTTCAAATCCATTTCCAAACCCCTAAGAAAAGGGATATCCAAGTCTAATTGGCTCACCTTTGTGGTTGATAGTCAATCTATTCATCTTGTTGATCTCCCCTTCTAATGTAATTTTGGGAAAGGAAGGCATTAGCCCTAGGTTTACACATTAAGCTTAAGGTCTCTCCCCTTTTCATGATTACAAATTCAAAAGCTTCACAAAAAATGTCCAAGCATTTAAGGGTATTCTTGATATTTTTCTCCTCTACCATTAGAGTTAGGAACGAGTTGTCAACAAAATGGCCATTGACAAACTGAGTCGATGAATCGAGCAAGGCAATGCCCTTGACAAGCCCTTGAGAACCAAATGTGCTAAAAGGTAGCCAAGAGCCTTAGTAGCAAGCACAAACAAGGTGGGCGCAAAAGGACAATCCTGTCGAATGGAATGGAAAAGCCCAAAGGCATTGAATTATTGATCATTAATAGGAGTGCAAGCAAAAGCATCTCCAAAAAACATATTGATAGATTGAATTGACCATTAATTAGATTTTATATGTTTATTAATATTAATTTATGTTGATAATGATTATAAGAAAAAATAAAATAAAATCACATGGCATAGCGAGACTTTTAAGCATTTGTTAGTAGATGGAAGAACCATGAAAATTTTAGATTTTTTTACTTATTTATTTTATAATTTATATAAAAACAATAGAGATTTTAAATGTTTACATGACCAACCCAGATGAGATGTCATCCTGCAAATTTGATCAGTGATTTTGCTATCCAGATCAAGATATCTATCCTGAAACATTTCAGATGAACAGAAAACAGAAAATAAAAAATAAAAAATCTAAGAAGCTAGAAGGCCTCCATTTTCTTATCCCTGGTGGAAATAATTAATTCATTATATTCTCATGCATGGGCATTAATCGTTTCCCTCATGATATGCTCAGTAGAGACACCCCAAAAGTCTGAAGTAAGAGTGGATCACAGATGCATATTGTAATACTTCAAGGATTAAAGACCTCATAAGAATAGAAAATACTATGACAGCAACCAAAATTTGACATTGCTATCACTTTTCTTTCACACAAAAACAATGCGATTATATTCAAAATCCCCACATTCACTCTTCCTCTCCCTCTTGTTTCCTGCAAACCCTTGCATCTGTGAAAACTCTTCCAGATCTGCATAAATAGCCATATTGAGGTGCACAATGAGCATCCTCTGAACACACACAGAGTCCTTCCAAAGCACACCCATCTTTATAAATCACAATATCTTGATTTCTTATACCCAATACACCGTCTGTCCATTCATTTGAAAACAATCTCTCTGCATCATATTTATTCATAGCCCTCCTAAACTCTTCTGCTTTTCTTTGTTTTTGGATTGCACCCACAAAAGCAATATTCCTATTCTTGCCCCAGTGGGGCACGCCTTCATATTTGAAAAAGGCCATCTGCTCAATCTCTTGTATAACATTTGTATATAGTGCAGGAACATTTGGGTCATGCGATCGGTAAAATGTGATGTCTAGGTCTGCTGAATCTTCTTCTTTGCCAAGGTAAGCACTTGAAGCCTTCACATAACGAATTAGGATACCATCGTAGAGGGCAACTCCGCACAGGGTTTTAGGATCCATGTCTCTAATTTTTTTGATGTCAAGGAGAAAGTCTCTGATCCTGGATAGACCTATAGAAACTCCAATTTGGTGGAAGAATTGGCCTTTTGCTCGAGGATCCCATGGGCAAGCTGTTAATAGCTCATTCTCAGGGCTAGCAAGGCATGATCCAGAAGTCTGCATTTTGTCTTGGAAGCCTATTACTGGATATCCTAGAAAATGCTCGCCGTTGTTCTTGAGTCCTCTTCCAAGTCCAAGGATTACAGCTACCTGTAGTTTTGACAAGGTACACAAGCCGTTCACAGAACTGGTTTCTTCTTCTGCTTCTTCTGTCAAATTCAGAACACCAAATAGTTTTTAGTTGTACATCGTGGGCAAGAAATAAAGACAGAAATTATTCGTACAACTAGCTTGGAATAGAGACAAAAGGACTGCCAATAAACCATAAAAGGAAAAATAGAATAACTTTCCTCTTCAACATGTCTATGCATATTATTGAGCGTTAGGTGGTTTGAGTGAATGGAAGCTTGGGATGCTATCTCTGAGATTGAGTATTGCTATCCCAAAAGTTGGTTGGACTGTCCCTTTAATATCGTTACCATTTCTAGAGGAAAGAATTTCAATTTGTGCTTGCGTATTTATCTTTAGGGTAGGATAGTTTTACCCAACGTTGTCCAACTACTGGTGGAGCCAATGGTGAAAATGGTATGATTCATGGATTGTTGGTTGAGCTTGTAGCCATAAAGAATGGCAGTTCGAGAATGGATCAGTATTTCCAACATCTAAGGAGTCGACGATGAGAATAGATTGGTTCTAAGAGTGTTGGTTGAGCTTATGATGATCTTATTCTTGTGTTGTGGAATTATTAGTAAGAATATATTGATTTATAGAGTGTTGGTTGAGCTTACAGTTATAAGATATCTAGTATATTAGATTAGTATTTCTACCATCTGGTCATTTGGGCATTTGATGGTAAGAGTGTTAGGAAACTGAATCATATTTGAATCATAGATGGTTGGGTCAACAAGTGGACTGGTAGTTCTGATAGAGTATCCAATAGCAGATCTTAGGCTTGATTCCTAATTGGTTCATGAAAAAGTTATAACATAGTATCAAAGCCAGGTCAGGTTAAGAACTCTGAGCACTTGCAGTGTGCCTTAAGCTTAGGGAGGTGTCAGAAAATGAGTCAGTGTGCTTTAGGCTTTGGGGGTCTTAGATGAATTACTCACCAAATAGACTGATGGTTCAGTGGTAAAACACCCAGCAGCAAATAAGTGATCCTTAATTCTACTATTATCTAATCTGTTAAAAAATCTAACAAAGAATAGATTGGTTCAACGAGTTTTTATCAAGCTAATGCCTATGCAGTGTGTTGGGCTCAGCCTCCTAACTGTCCTAGTATATCTAACATATAGAGAAAAAGATAATCAATTTGCCCATATATGATCCTGATTTTTCTTATTGCCTTTTTATAACACCCGAAGTTTTGTAGCCACTAATAGACCTGATGGTGCGAATGGGTTCTGGCAAAAATTGTTGGTTGAACTTGTAGTCATCATGTATTTGGAATGATTCTCCCAACTGTCATAGTAGTATCTCCACCATGTAGAAAAAGCATTAAAATTGTGCATGTGATGCAATGCTATCCTTGATTTTGACATTGCTACCTGTAATAGGTAATGTTATCTCTGGCTACTGTGGAGCAGACTCTCAGAATAGATTGGCTCAGTGCCTATGGCAGTTGTTCTTTCAGAATCTTCATCTTGTGATTAACAGCATCTATATGACCATCTACATATAGATCTCAAATGAAGTGAAGAAAAAATAACAACCCACAAAAATAAAAATATAGAAGGATATATTTCGAACATGTTTTTGCACCTATTCAGGACATGGCATGTTTATATGTTATTTTGTTCCAAGATCCTATCATCTATGTATTAATCTAGTAGGAACAATACGGTTTATGTCTATTTTAGTAATGTGAATATTGAGTACCTGTTTCACGGATTGTGCGTAGAAGTGAAGTGAAGAATGGTTGGAATCCAACGAAGTCATTTATTCCGTGTCCTGGTACATCCACTGGAACTCTGTCATCTACTCTGTATACTGCCTTACCCTGTGAAGGATACCATTGTATATCTCCAAATTCATGCAGCAAGCCAAACTGGAGTACCATATTTTCTAAGTCGAGATCATCTTTCTCAAGATTAGTAATGGACCTCTTGAACAATGGCTGCAGTTGAAGGGTGACCTGTATCAAAGCAGAGCATACTTTAAGAAAATCATAAAAGTTTGTCTGCAGCAAAAGCTTTGAAGTTAAAGGAAGGCCACGGTGGAGGAACTTTGAAATTGAACTTTAGGTAATCTTGTCGGACCTTCTGCATTCTATGGCCAAACATCTAATAAGAAAGGATGTGATACAGTGCCAGTACATCATCGGAGCCTTCCACAAGTTCGAATCACCGCCTGACTCATAGAGCAGTCGAATCTGGATATAGTGTTTAGATTATAATAAAATGGCATACGCCAAATTCACCGTCAGCAATTCCGTCAACAATTCACCATGGGAAAATTTACTGTCATGACAATTCACCGTGTGAAAAATTAATTGCGTGAAGTTTTGACAGTTAATTGTCCCTGGCGGTGAATTACTGGTGGCGGTGAATTTATCCGCGGTGAATTGTTGATGGTGAATTTTCCATGAGTGAATTCCTGTGGTGAATTTTCCTAGAGCCTAATAAAAAAGTGTTACATATGTTCACAAAAGATTGTGAAAATAATCACAGTTTAAAGTTTAAACATAATAACAATTCAAATCAAAACATAAAAAGACAACTATAATAAATGACTATGTTAAAAAACAAAGAAAATGAGATCCTAATCACCCAATATTTTGTACTAATGTTAAGGAAATGTCAAAAGATCAAAAACAATCAAAAACAAAGAAAAGAAAAGGTAGATCCTGATCATCCAATATTTTATACTTATGTCAAAGGAAATGTTAAATTCTTGCAGTCAGTTGAATATCACTCCGCTCTAATACATATCATTATGGTTATCCCATTATCAAGTTTCTGTAAAAATAGAAAATGGATTAATCCAAAAGTACAGTTCAATGATGTGAGTTTATAGGCAAAGAGATAATTTAAAAGAAAAATGGGAACATAATACCAACATAAATGGTTGACTTTCTTTTTATTTTCGTTTTTAATTTTGTTTATCTTATGTATTTTGTAATAAGTTTAATTTAAATTTTATAAATATAATATATAATTTGAGTTAGTCTGAATGGGTAGTAGAGTTGGTTTGGACAATGGGTTTGCTCTCTATTGGTCTCAAGTTAGATTCTACTCCTAGGTTTAAGAGGTGGGACTTCTTGCAGGGAGAGATCTCACTGCAGGGGACTTATCTTGACCTAGCTCACCTCAGGTACCCAAGGTAAGGGTTGCTGGGCCACTGGGCTGGGTCACAGGACACCCCTGTAGTATCAATATATATATATATATATATATATATATTTGAGTTAAATGAAATTATTAGTTTTAATAACAATATTATAATTAATAGATTTTAATAATAGTATCAAAATGAATGATTTTTAAGGTTAATTTATGTGGTTTTGGTTATTCCTTTAAATAGTTCAGGTTGTAGGTTCAACTTCTGATTTGTCCACCATGACTTGCTCAAGAGATTATAGGGGGTTTACCTTCTAAAGAGCTAGGCTAAACTCCCAATTCCTCTCTATTTAAAAAAAACCAAAATAATATTAAAATGAATAAATATTATTAAAATTGAACAGCCGTTTAGTTTGTAAATTAACCTCTTTCATCTAACTTAGAGTATTTTATAGGGTAATGAAATTCAATAAATTTTTACAATTGAATTAGTGCATACAAAATTTGAAATAAATAATTAAAATTAAAATTAAAAACACAGTATGCAGTATTTTATTAAAGAAAATTCTTTCAATAAAATCTCAATACAATAATATTTTTTACTATTGAATAAAATTTTAACCATTTACAATACAATAACAAAAAAAAGTATTAGAAGGAATAAATAATATTAAAATTGAAGTGTTCATCAAGTAATTATAGACTTCTTAAGATATTGAAAAAGTTTTCCATCAAATCTACTTTTATTCTAACTTGTAAAAGAAAGTGGTTTATTTTTTTTAGGTGAATTAACTTCTTTCATCTAACTTGTAGTATTTTATAGAGTAAATAAATTCAACAAATTTTTACAATTGAATTAGTGCATACAAAATTTGAAATAAATAATAAAAATTTATATTAAAAAATACAATATGCAGTATTTTATTAGAGAAAATTCTTTCAAATAAAATCCCAATACAATAACATTCTTTACTATTGAATAAAAGTTTAACCATTTACTATACAATAACAAAAAAAAAGTATTAGAAGGAATAAATAATATTAAAATTGAAGTGTTCATCAAGTAATTATAGACTTCTTTAGATTATTGAAAAAGTTTTCTATCAAATCTACTTTTATTCTAACTTGTAAAAAAAATGGGTTTAGTTTGTTCAGGTAAATTAACTTCTTTTATCTAATTTGCAGTATCTTATAGAGTAAAGAAATCCAATAAATTTTTACAAATAAATTAAAGCATACAGAATATGAAATAAATAATAAAAAAATTAAATTAAAAAACACAATAACTAGTATTTATCTAATACAATAACATTTTTTACTATTATGTAAAAGTTTAACCATTTACAATACACTAACATAATTCTTCAAAAAATAACTCATTAATACTTTAAAACCATAGACCAAAATTAAATAAAAAATCTCCTAAAAATCAATTTTTTTTACAATTACTAATCTCTATAACTTGAACATATTACAAAATATAAAAAATATACAATATACTTCCAATATATTTTATTTACTTTACTGCCTATGATCATCCATGAAAATTTTGAAAGGAGAGCTCAAACGACTTACGGGAAAGATCATAAGACTGGAGGAAATAAAAAAGGCTATGTTAAAACAGTTTCAATCCAAAAAAGCAAATGAAGTTTATTTGATGAAAAATATAGTTCGAAGGCAGAAGCAAGCAGCACTAGAATATTGAAATACAATTGTACTTTGTAGATGCTGACTGAGAGTTTAAGTAATTCTCTTAGATTGCAGTTGTGTTCCAAGAAAAAGTTCTATACAGAGCTTGTGTATATATATGAAATCTTAGTGACTTTTCTTTCAAATTTCATTTACTCATATTTCCTTCTAGGAAAAGCTATTCACCTGAGATATCACCCCAAGAACCCCAAGAGAAACTTTAGCAGCATTGAGATCCTCATCATCCTCTGTAAGCAGAATGACTTTAGCATATCCTTCTTCTTCAGAAGCAGGAACTACCAGTCTCATTCCCACAACATATTCATGAACTGCACTGCCTTTCCCAAACAGAGAGCTGCCATGAGCCCCAGTGCCCAACATGCCTCCAATTGTCACACCCTCCCAAAAAGGAGAATGTGGCAATGCAAGGCCTGCTTTGGCAGCTTCCTCCACAAGCTTTCTCAGTGGCACCCCACTTTCAAAGGTCATTCTCATGGCAGAATTGTCAACAGAAACAACATGATCTAAATCTCTAGTACTTATGATCAGACCAGAGTCTCCTCCAGGGCAAACAAGCTTTGGAATACTGTGAGAATATCTTGTTACCACCCTCATCTTCTGCTTCTTCATAACAGCCATTGCAACAGAGGCTAAGAGCTCATCTTCTGTTGAAGGAAAAACAGCTTGTGCTGCCTTGCAAATTGTTCTATCAGGAAAAACACCATACCCATTTCCAACAGTGCAGTTGTTCAACCCACTGGAACACTCAACTACAGAACCAGGAGGGCTACATCTTACATTCCTTACCCTACAGAGAATCATAACATAGCATAAAGCTGAAACAACCCAAAAGATATTTCTTGGTGTAGAATCCATGACAAGGTAGAAGAAAGCTTTAGGATTGATTTCGTTGCAACAGTTTATATCGTGCAAAACCTTGAGTAAAAAAAAAGATGGTGGTCGTGTGACATCAGTTTGGCCATCTGAAAAGTACTGTGTATGTAATTTATCTACATCTCTCTACCAACCTGCTGAAGTGTTGGATATAACATGATTGAAATACATTACTGTGAGTATACTGTTTGCTGTTCTTCTGGATAGATCAGAATAACTTACCCGACATTAGTGTGTTTTTTCAATGCTTTGATGTCGAGGGAAGGATTCAACCAAGATTCAAATATATTTTATAGTAGGTTTGGCAAACTACCTGTTCTCATGACAACACACTCCAATTAATCAAATGAATTAATAAGAGGTAAACCAAAATAGTGTTTTCTTTATTGAGTTAGATTAGAAGCACCTACCATTGAATTGGTAGATTACTTGTTTCTAAAATAGACAAAGAACATCCTTAATCACATGTCGGCCAAACATAGGAAAATATTATTTATTTACTTGGAGATGGCTTGTTTGACTGAAAAATCATCCAAGAATGACTCTTAACACATGTTTGAGCGTGTCTGTATAGAGGAAGATTATTAACTGTTTCGAGAAGGCTTGTTTGAGGAAGAGTAATCTCCTAAAAATGGCTTAAAATGTTCAAACAAACATTTTATGGGAAGATATATCTTATTGAGTGAGAGAGTTAAACTGGACTATGACATTATCCTTTCAAATATTCTTTACTGATTAAATTTCGTGAGGTTAAAATAGGAAATTTTGGTAGGAAAATTCATCGTCAACAATCCATCGTCAACAAATTCACCTCCAACAATTCATCGCCATGACAAATTCATCTCATGGAAAATTCACCACCAGTAATTCATATCATATTGTTGGTGGTGAATTTTCCATGAGATGAATTTGTCATGGCGATGAATTGTTAGAGGTGAATTTGTTGGTGGTGAATTGTTGGCGGTGAATTTGCTTGAACTTGAAGCCAAAATTTTGTGTGACTAAATTTTGATGACTTGTGGTTATATTTGTGTCCACGCTCTTTAGTTTTATTTAATTATTTAATCGACTAGATTAATATTAAACTGATGTGGTTTCTTATTAATCTAAAATCATCTTATTTTATTTGGTGTAAGATTATAAATTATCTACTTTATAATTCTCACTCATTTTGATGTCCACCCTCTTTGATATGCTTTAGAACCATTTCACCTATTTTTCCCTGTTCCTAATCACAAATAGATAATGTAAGAAAACTCAGATTTATAATCACTTTGAACATTAGCCTTGAACTCAACTCTTCAAGAACACCTAGATGTCAACTTAATGCTAGTATCTATGTTCAAATTTTAAGAAGTGAGTTTTGTCACTTATGCATGCCCTGATTATTACTATGTTTTCAATGTTTAGTCAAGCCTAAAAACTTAGCATATGCATGTATTTGACTTCTATTTCTAAGGTTAGAGAAAATTAGATGAAAATATAGAATGTTTCAATCTCTCAAGACTTATAGGTGCATTGATGTATGGGCATCATACATGGACAAGTGACTAGCCCCACCACATTTTAGAAAAAAAAATTAAAAATGTAGTCGTCCAATTTTGGAGCCATTTAACTTGCTTGCCAAAATGATTTATGTGTAGCCAATGATAGCATGATATTTTAGGCCATTCCTTTAGCTAAGGCAATCATTTTGGTGATATTTCAAGCATATTAGAATAGAGAATAAATCCATGGGTTTGTGCATTGGATATTAAAGACGCTTATTTTGGTGCTAAAGGAGAATTAAAGCTATATCTTGTGGAGTGTGTGGTGTAGGTGTTGGCCTCCTCTAATGGTTCAATAACTAAGCCCTTAGAGTTGTGACTTAGAGATTAGACATCTGAACTAAGTAGTTATCTTGCTCATCATGAAGGTGCATTTTATTATCAACAGGGGCGTAAACATGAAATGGATTAGCATTGTCTATGCACTAGGAATCAACTATAGTCATCCTCATTCTATGACTAGAAAAGGAACAATATTGAAAACTAAAATGCTTGAAAGGAATTAACAAAATTGTTAAATATGAATTATCAACTAAATTGAACATCAACCATTGAACTGGAATGGATAACAGAAATAACAATCTTAGTAAACAGATAGGAAGTTACTTTGTCTACCTTAGCTGCAGGAACAGTCATATAACAAAGTTCCAATGGCTACAGGAACAAACAACTGCTGAAACTAAAACTAATTACTGAACAGAAAAATAACTATTAAACTAAATGGATGGAATTCTTGCCAAGTGGGCCCCCCTTGAATGAGTCTTCCCTAAGCTAACTCAAATGCAACAAATTAGAATATCATTTTATTCCTTGAAAATATGATTACAACATATTAGCGATATGATTGTATTACTTAAAATGAAAATACAAGTACAATCTCAGAACATCCAACCTTGTGAAAAGGGGCATCTGACCATTATTTATAGAGGGAAAAACTTCTAATTAACCCTAACTGCCTAGGTAGTCGACTCCAACATAATAGGAGGATGCCATTTATTGAAAACATGGAAAAGAGAGGAAGTTATGCATGTGCCAGATTTAGTCAAAAAATAGACTTGCCTCAACGAGGATCCAACACATCAACACTTCCTAGATTCGCTCAACTAACAAACATAATCATTTAAAAGGTAGTTACAACTTCCATACGAGCTAGGAATTTCCATCCATTGGAAGTTTCCCTCCATTGAGAGTTTTCCCTCCTTTGCCCTCTTAATGACCATCTTTTGACTTCCTTAGCAACCAACCAGTTGGCAAAAACTTCTTCTACTTTGTAGGCTTCATTTATATCAACACCTTAAAATGAACCTACATAATAACATTAGCATGCACAAAACAATTGCATATCCATAATCACCTTAAAGTAACATTCATTCAACCACATGTAAAATTAATATAGATAATCCACATATCATGTTAACATCATCAAAAGTCACAAGGATAAGTTCATGCCCAAGGTTCATAAATATAGGGAAATAACATGGAGAATGTCAATAACCAAGTGCCAAAGTCTATAGTATCAACAACAAATATATGATAAACCCTATCAAAATTGAGCCATTATTTGGACTCATTAGTGAGGAAGAAGATGGAGGAAAGAGATACATGTAAGAGAAAAGAAAAAAGACTAGAAGGCTACACAATAGGAGATAAAGAGAAGGAAGCTATTGTCCTTTAACATTGTTTAAAAAGGTGTATTATACACCTTCCATAATAAAATAATAATGTTAATAATCTAAAAATAAGTATTTAATTATGTCACATCTTAGTGATATGAATACAACATGGGTTATACGTTCTTGGGGGCCACTTTGTATGTTGTATGTGACGACATAGTTTTGTAAATGCATGGTTTAGATGCACATGATTTACCACTTGACACTTCTATGCAATTCTTTCTTTTATAAAAGCAAGCACGTGAGTAGTTGTTGAGATTAGTTGCATAACCTTTGGCTTGTTGACTAACATTGATGAACACACACCAAAATACTTGGGGGGGGGGCGAATTAGTATGAACAATCAAATCTCAAAACCTTTGGATAAAATTATAACTTAATCTTTACATCATAAACAAAAACATGAAAGATCAACACAATGCACAACACCACATAGCACCAAATGTATGTGGAAAACCCCAAAGGGGAAAAACCATGGTGAGAAATGTTGCTAGGAGCTATTGTCCTAATCCATCCTCACAAATGAATAAAAATTACAACTAAGTTGTTTTTTGTTGAAACACAATTATCTACTGAGAGGGGGGTGAATCAGTAGATGACTTAAAATCTAGACCTAAAATAACTTGATAAAATGATTCATTTTAACTCTATTATAGAAGATTAAACAACATATTCAAAAGGATAAGCATGCACATTCAATAGATCATAACTCAAGATATACGTGGAAAACCCAAGATGGGAAAAACATGGTGAGAAATGTTACTAGGATCTGTTGCCTTAATCCAGCCTCACAATCAAAAGTTATGTTACAAAGTTTAAGGGTACCAACCCTAAGGAGACACCAATCCCCTATTTTAGGAGCACCTAATCCAAGGAAGCACCCACTCCCTACTCTAAGTATCTACCCAGATATCTAATGGCACCCACCAATTATATTTATAAAATAAAATGTTACAATTTGTTCACTTGAACATAATTCAGTGTTGCAACTGATCAAATTCCTATTGCAGCCTCTGCAACTCAATCTCTACACTGCACCACCTCTGTTCTACTCTATACTCTCCTTTTTCAATTAGTGCATCCTCTATCAACCTCAAATAGCTTAGAATATATACTCTCTACAATGCACTACATGCATCACTCACTTCATATTGCGGTATTAGCTAAAAATTTTATTTTTCAGTTTTGTATCTCTTTCACCAACCTGCAACAATTTCCTCAAGATTCACACATATTGTTTAGATCTTCTACTAGGGTTTACACATTATCTTCTTTAGCGCGCCACCTCTTCTTTGAGCTACTCACACAATCATCATGTTGTACAGGTTCAGTGAATTTTCTTAGTATAGCAACTTGTAAAACCCTAGAAACTGATATGCATTAAATGCATTCCCTTATTTGTTTGATCTGATTTTGATCTCAATCACTGTCACATTTTGTGCTACCATTTACCACCTCAAATATTCCATTATATTGGTTGTTGGTGCAATTAGACCAATTAAATTCTTCTCGGCATCGTCATCTCAAGAAAAGCCCTCATTCACACAGGCATAGCCATTAAGAATCACAATTTAAAATTTGAGCCATTGATCTCTATTCTTTGCAGGCCATCATCTGACAATCCACATGTATCACTCAAATTTAAATCATGACCATTAGATTAAAGATCTGTTTGATAATCGTCATTGATCTCTATCATAAGCAGCTTACATACCATGGCTTCCACTAGGACACACATCACAAGCCTGCTATCCTGCAAGCCAAAGACATAGGCCCACCAAATCTTCAGCAGTCTAGTAGGAAAATGCCACTTGTCATCTTCGTCAACATTGTACAATTCACAACAACGATGTGAATTAACATATCAACCAACCATTCAATGCCACTTGTCTTCACATGTCATCCACTCCTTTTGCCTCACACTTTATTTGGTCCCACCATACACTCTATGGGCATCGTCTGATCATCATTGCTCGATTTCCACCATTGCCCACTATCTCGCAGGGCTAAATGGGGACCCACCACATATGCATCAAGATGGTGAGGAGGTTGTTGATCTTCAAGCCTCAACCACAGTCGTTGATCATTCCAAGGACAAATATTTTTCTCACAACTTAGGGAAACATTATAGTTGTGAATATTTGTTAGGTCGATATTACTAGGAAAGGGGGTCAGTTGCCCAAATGACCTCAATGGCTTAAGTTATCACTCAAGCACCCAAAAACCGCCAATAGATAGTCAACATCAAAATAGAAATGTTGTTCATCACTATGGCTGCAACCCTTAGGGTTTACCAACAAACCCTAAATTTGATCAAAAGCACACATAAAATATTTATGAATCCATCACACACTCTCTAGGACATCAAAACACATTTCTGAGAAGCTCTTAAAAAACCCATATCAAAATTGCATATTGATTTGACCTCAAATAGTTGGAAACCACCTTTGTGGTGTCATGACAACATTGTTGCAAGTATGAAGGTGTTATCATTGATGTCAATAGGATGGCTACTAGTTGGTGTTCTCATTGATGTCAACTACTTGTTAAGTTGTTGCATGATGAAGATGTCGAGGATATTGAGAAAATTGTGAAAAAAAGGAAAACAAGATGATGTAGGTTGTGCATGTGTAGTTTAGATATTGAGGAAGTGTTGTGAGTACATGGAGCTATTTTTATGTTATAGAGTTTGGAGATGTGTTGGAATAGTGTAATGTGTTGAGATGATGTCTCTGGTACTTGGTTTCCAAGTGCTTTTGAGAAAATTTGATAGATAGAAAATAGTGTTGTGCAAGTGTTCAAAATGCGATCTAGTATTGTGCTTCGTGTTTCTTCTATTTTGATGCTATTCTTGTGAATATTTGATATGATTTCCAAGGTTGTTACAGGTTGCTATATTCAAATTTTGGGTTTTTGGATTGTTGTACAGAGTGAGATACTTTCACTAGTGTGTGAACCAGTTTTTCAATAATGTTTTTTGTAGCCTGGAGAAATGTATTTGCTTTGCATTTCTCTATTGTTTGGCTTTAGGTTGTGTGGATTTGGGAAGTTTCTTATAATGGTTGTATCTTTCTTAATTCAAGGCTTCACTTGATTTAATACAATATAGTGTGTATTTCATGCACTAATGTGCGAATAGGGTTTACCAGTTGTTTTGAGTTGAAGTATTTATATGATGCAAGTTTGGATGAAGTGTTTGACGGATCTCAAGTGGTTCGAGGATTATTCTAGATCGCGTTCAAGTGAATTTTGTTATTTGGAAGTTTCAGATTGATTTAAGGAAGTGTGTACTTAATGTTTATGGTGTTTAGCATGGGTGTTGGCCAACCTTGTGTTAACACTACATGTGAGGCTTGTGAAAGTGTGTTAAGGTGTGTTAGGATTTATTTGGGTCCTAATTAAGGATTTATATGGATCACCTTCATTCCTATCCATTGCAGGAATGTTTAGGTGTCAATCTAATTTGAATTTGTAAGTGTAACAAATAGTTTCCAACCTTAGAGAAGGTTTTTGAGGTTGAGGTTGATATGAATAAGATTAATGTTGTTGTGAGATGAAAGAGAGAAGCAAGATAGATGCAAGATCAATGTGAGTGTTGTGTATGATGCAAATCTGAGCAAAACAGTGCAAAATTCAAAGTATTGGATTCTTGAAAGTAGTGAGCTAAAGGTGTTTGAAATTTTTCAAGCAAGGCTATGAAAGTGTTGGAGCGTTTGTGGTGGATTCCTTGTTGCATTGAGAACATATTCTCTAATATGTAACATTTCTCTTCTATCTTCTTGTATTTCTTTATGTGATAGTGAGCCCTAGCTATGAGCCTTTTTGGATAGTGTGTCCTATTCTGGCAGTGAGCCCTTGTACTGATTTTGCAATTATATTGTGAGCTAATCCTCACCATGGTTTTTTTCTCATTGGGTTTTCCACATAAATTTGGTGTTCTCTTGTATATGGTGTTGTTATTTCAATTTCTATTATTTACATTTCATGCTCAATCACTTTAACAGAATAAGGGTTTAATGAATGCATGTGGATCTGATTACTATTGAGGATTTTGATGTTTTAATTTGTTACAATTGATTCACCCCCCCTCTCAATTATCATGTTCATTCAACAAACATTTCATGACAACATTGCAAATTTTTGAGCAACTTTGCAACAATTTCACAACATGCTCCTTCCTCTATCAATCATCACAAAAACTTCCAAAACCTGAAGCTTTGTTCTCCATGGCATCATGCCAACGCTCTCCCATCTATAATATCACACGTACATCCCCTTTTTGACATCAATGACAACATTATACCAACAATTTTAGGGCTACAACCCAAGGAAGCTACTAGTCCCTGTAGAAAAGTTTTAGGGTCACTCCCAAGGAAGCTACAACTTCCTACAGACTTTTTTTTAGGGCTACAACCCATGAAAGCAACTACTCCTTGAACTGAGAACAAACTTAGAAAACATTACAAAATGATAGTCCTTCTACTGCTTGAATCTGACAATGAAGCTCAATCCTTTTGATGATTGTAATTTTGATTTTTCCCTTCTCTTTTGATGATTGCAATTTTGCTTTGAAAAAATCTGCAACTTCAAATATCTTCTTTGCAGCTAATTGGCTCACTATTTTCAACTTTCAAGAATATTTTCCTTTGGCTCACTGCCTCAAAAAAATAATTAGTCATACTCTTCACTTCCCTTCTATCACAAAACTTTCTTCAAGATGAATTCGGACAAGATCTATCACTTATACTCTTTCTCTTTCAATTTCTTACATAAAAATCATATTGCATTACACATCATCGACTCTCCTATGAATGATTACTCGACCTAGATCAACTAGGTTTATAATATATACATGATATTGGGTAAAAGTACTGACCTATGCCACACTTTATAAAGGAATCAACCAATAGCAAAAAAAAATTTGAACTTCAACCACATAAAAGTGGTCTTTATGTTTTGAATTTCAAAATGATGTAAACTAATGAAATGTAGAAATATTGATGAAGTTTATTCTTGTAACTTTTTAGATTTTTTAAAAGTTGTTTTGATTATTTTTTATCAATTTAAGAGTAGATTCTGGAATGCTGAAAATTTCAAGAAAAAGTGATTCACTTGACATCAAGAAACAAATAGAAAAAGACTTCATTTTCCCTTGATTTTTTTCTCCAAAAAGGTAACTTCAATATTTAGTGTATGGATTTTTTTTAAAAAATTGATGTATATTTTTCTCGTAATAACATTTTAAAGTCAAACTTGTCAAAATTTGACAGTTTTCATTTGATGTCAACTATTGTCAATTTTTTTAGTTATTTTCAAAAAACCAATTATATCCTTTTGAAGAGGATTCTCTCCTCTAGTGAACCATATATTTTTTCAAAAAAAAATTAATATGTTTTACTATTTTTTTAATTTCTAATTGACGTCTTTTTTAACTTTAACAACCTACTTGCATTATTTAAAAAAATATAATATTAAAACTAATCAAAATATTAAAAAATTACATATTTGTAATTATTACTCCGAGATCTACAAAAAGGTATTTTTCTTTCTTATTTTTTTTAAATCATTCCAATTGAATAAATACTTAGTTGAAGTTGAAAGTTTCAAAAAAATCTAAAAAATTTGAGTTGGCTTCCAACTAGGATGCCACATAGATAGTTTTGGTAGAAAGGGTTTTGATCGAAACCCTTTCTACTAAAACCCCGCACATAAAATAAGCCACATTTCGATGCGACAAAGGGAAAAATTCAAATTTTATGATTTCAAGCAAAAGGGTTTTGCCTGAAACTCTATGTGCCACGTATAGGCCACGTGGTTTTGAGCGAAAGTGGTTCGATCGAAACTATTTAAGTCAAAATGTTTTCAATCAAAACTATTTATTTGGCCGAAAGTGTGACACAACTTTGTACTTTTACCCTATTACATTGATTACATTACATATGTCGACCTACAATAAAGAATATTACAATTGAAAGTCGGCCAAAGATCAAACAACAACATGGAATGTGTAGAGGGCAAGCCATAAAATAAACTATAGACAACATCAAGAAGAGGAACATTCCTTGAAGATTCCAACATATGCTTAACCTAGTCCTAAACACTCTTCACAACTTCAGTTTTGAAAGAACAACATCCACATGCTTCAAAATTTCAAATTAGGTCGGCCTTAAGAAAGAAAACATGAAACTGGTAGCACATTAGTCTTCAAAATATGGTGGTACACATGAACGATTAAACATTACTCAAAATTCTTCCAAATGAGTCTAAATGACACATACAACACCTTCAAACACTTCTCAAACTCCATGCAACCAAGAACTTGTGGCACACACCTTTAGCACACCTGAGTTAGCCAGGAAAAAGCATAACCCAACAACACCTTAATTCTAGACCACAACCTGTTCCAAAGAAAACAAGAAACATGTGGAGAAACAAAAAACATCACATGATCTTTAGGAATGCTTCCATACAATCCTTTTACAACTTCAAGTAGAAAAAATTGGCACAAGCCAACAAACATTGAAACCAATCACCAGACAATACAATCTCGAACACTATCACTCACAACTTTTTCTACAAAATGATATATGACACGAACCTTTGAAAATAGCACCTTCACAACATAAAAAATTTAACTCCTAAACTACATGACCATATCTGAAACACGAAGGAATGCAAATCCAAACTTTCCACCTCTGTGAGCATCCTCATAGAAACAACACTGTCTTTAAACTGCCACTTACAAAACACCTTTCCGATAATACAAAAAATATGAAACTTGAATCACACATGCCCTGACAACATATGAAGCTAACTTCCAAACTATAGGAGCACAACATCACCAGTGGAGAAATGTGGAGCATCTCTCAGAGACTTTGGAAACCAAATAGCTAGACTGCAACATTGATGAACAAACTGCAACAAAATCCAACATACTTTTGACGTCAATGGCAACCAAATTGTAACAATCTCCCCTTTGGAATTGATGGCAAAACCAATCCAACATGCATGCTCTTATCCCCCTTTTTCATCAAGGACAAAGGGAAACTTTTTCTCTCCCTTTTCAAGCAAACCTTCTCCTCTTCAACCTTCTCCCCCTTTGATGTACATTCTCTCCTCCTTGAAACAATTTACAAGCTCCCCCTATTAGCAACAACCACTACCAACTCCCCATAAGAGGTAGCACCCATCAATCCAGGAATAAGAATATGGCATGAATTACTTCCCCTAGACAGATGTACCAACTATGCATCTAGCAAGAAGGAGGGTAAATTACCCCTAACTTCTATTGGAGATAGTCAAAAGTATCCTTTATAAGAGTCTTTTTGAAAGTATCTACAATTTGATCCTTTTTTGAAACATACTTCAACTTCACTTCTGTTATCTGCAACCTTCTCTATCAAAAAGTGATATCTGATTAATATATGCTTGGTTCTAGAATGCATCACTAGATTCTTGGAAATATTGATAGCACTTGTATTATCACACAAAATAGGAATAGGCTCAAGATATTGTATCTTGATATCCTTTAATGTTTGCTTCATCCAAAATACTTGTGTACAACAAGATGCTGCAACAATATGCTATGCCTTTGCATGGGACAAGGATACCAAATCTTATTTTTTACTGTGCCATGAAACCAATTTTCTTCCTAAAAATAAAGCACCACCACTAGTACTCCTTCTATCATCAACACAACCAGCCCAATCAACATCATTGTAAGCACTCAAATAAAATTCATTACCTTTTAGATACCATAAGCCATAATATGGAGTACTCTTTAAATATTTTAAGATTCTTTGGATTGCCTTCACATGCGTTTCTTTAGGATTAGATTGAAATCTTGCAACCAAACATATTGCATGCATGATATCAGGTCTTGAATTAGTTAAATACAATAGACTTCCAATCATAGATCTATATAGCTTTTGATTAGCTAAGGGAGACTCGTCATCTTTGCTCAAATGAAAACTAGTAACCATGGGAGTACTGACTAGTTTACTATCCTCCATGCCAAACTTCTTCAACATCTTCTTGACATACTTTTCTTGAGAAATAAAAATACCATCATTCAACTAAGTAATTTGAAGACTAAGAAAGAAATATGATTCACCAATCATAGACATCTCAAACTCTTGCATTTCTTTAGAAAACATCTTGTGCATCTTATCATTACCACCAAATATTATGTCATTAACATACATAATAACTATCAAGATTCTTTCATCCTCAATTTAGAAGTAGAGATTACTATCTATGGTACCTTTCTTGAATCCTTGTCAAATCAAGTACTTATCCAACCTTGCATACCAAACCCTAGAAAATTATTTTAGACCATACAATGCCTTTTTGAGTCTGCACACCATGTTAGGTTCTTCTAATAACTGAAATCCATTAGGTTTCTCTATGTAGACTTCCTCTTCCATATCTACATTTAGGAAAGCTGACTTGGCATCCATATGATAAACCTTTAAGTCCTTGTAGGTAGAAAAAGCAAGAAACACCTAGATTGCTTCCATCCTTGCAATCAAAGAAAAAGTATCCTCAAAATCAATTCCTTCTACTTGTGAATAGACTTTAAAAACCAATCTAGCTTTGTTTCTTAAAAAATTTCTTTCCTCATTCAATTTATTCTTGAAAACCCACTTTGTTCCTATCACATTTTTGTTTGCATGCCTTGGAACCAATTCCCAAGTCTGATTCTTCTCAATCTGATTCAACCCTTCTTCCATTGCTTGCATCCATCCATCGTCCTTTCTAGCATCATAAAAAGTTTTGGGTTCTACCTTTGATAATAAACAAAAAATTACTTGTTCACTTGCCTTTGCAAGCCTTCTTTTGGTCAACACTCCATTTTTTTCAACAATGATCTGATCTTCTGAATGATTTCTTTGAACATACTTTGCAAGGGTCTTGGTATTCTTTTCTATAGTTTTTTCCTTCTCTTCAAATTCTTCTTCTTCTTATTCATCTAAGCAGGGAGGTGCCATAGTCCTCAATTTCATTCAAATTCTAATGTAGATCTTCATCAACCTTCACATTAGTGATTTCAACTATTCTTCCCAATCTTTTGTTCTAGCATCTGTATGTTTTACTCTAAGATGAATATCCCAAAAAGATACCTTCATCATCCCTTGAATTAACTTCCCTAACACACCTTCATCTCTCCTGATATAGCATTTTCTTCCAAAAACTATAAAATACATGATAGTTGCAGGCCTTCCATACCATAGCCCATAAGGAGTTTTAGTGTTGTTCAATCTCAACAATGCTCTATTCTAAACATACATTGTAGTATGAATTGCTTCTCTCCAATAGACATCATATAGTGTAGACACAAAAAATATACATGCATCTAATCCTAACTCACTAATTTCAACTCGTCCTTAATCATCCCTCTACTAACCATTTTAATCAAATAATCTTTGTCTGATTAAAATTCATCATATTTCCTCTTTTAATTAGATAAATCAATCTTTATTTAATTGGATAAATCAACTTTATCTAATTAAATATATCACTCTATTTGATTAAATCATATTCTTCTTTGTAATTAAATAAATCAATTTTATTTAATTAATCTCCTAAAGTTCATTTAATTGAATAAATCCAAATATTTAATTAAATCTCTAATGTTCTTTATCTTCTCATTTAATTTAAATAAATTATCCAAATATTTAAGTTGAATGTAACAATCAACTAACCTCCATTAAAATTAGTCAAATCACGATTAATGCTAATCCTAATTCTCCAATTCTCTAGATTTTGCAACTTGTGCAAATAAATCAATTTAATTGATTTATTAAATCTTCATTTTTCATTCAAAAATGGCATCTTTATGGAATATGGTTCAAATTTCAAAAAGTCCCTCCAAAAGGACTTGTCCTCCAACATGGCATTAACTCCTCTTACATTGTCTCTTACTTGTCTCCAACTTGGCATTTAAGACTCTTTCTTCTCCCTCCAACAAGCCAACTTTCAAATTTCAAAATCCACCTAATAACATTTATCATGCACAATGACCAAAATGTGCACAACCTTCCCCCATTGACATGTTGAAAAGTGGCATCTTGTCATTGGTTTGTCTTTTATCCCACATTCCTCCTATCTTTCATTCTTCTATCCTTCTATTCTGTAAATAGGGGATTCTTCTATTGATTTGAGGGACACAACTTGATACACCATCTCAAGCATTTTCATCTTGATCACTCATCAAACACATTTCATCCATCATCTAAGAGCTTATCAAGGATTGGGAAAGGGCTCTTTTCACATCAAAGTAGCACCAATCCATTATGTAGGGTTTGATCATTTTTTCATGTGCTTTCATTTAGTTGTCTTTGTTCTATTTATCTAGTTTGCATATTTTAACATGATTGAATATTTCATAGGAATGTTAGGTTTGCTTATTTTAAATTGACTAACTAAACTAATTGTGGTCATTGTTTGAAGTATGCAGATTTAGGGTTCACAGATAGATTTTCTTCCATCAACATGGTCCTTTCCATCTCTTGAATAGTCTTGTTTTTCCTTGCCACAATCCCATTCTACTGAGGATTTCTTACAACAAATAGATGCCTCTTTATTCCATGTTCCTAACAAAAATAATTGAACTCATTTGAAGTATATTCACCCCCTCTATTAGACGTCAAACATTTGATCTTTGCATTCATTTCATTCTCAACCATTGACTTGAAAATAATGAATCTACTAAAGGCATCAAATTTATCTTTCAAGAATGTAACCCATGCCATCCTAGAGAAATCATTAATAAAAAAAAATGAAATACCTTTATCCTTTCAAAAAATTTGTTTGATAGGTCTGCACAAATCAGTATGTACCAACTCTAAAGGTCTACAAGAAGAATATTCTTTAGACTTGAAACTTATCCTTGTTTGCTTACCAAACTGACATTCCTTGCAAATTGTACTTGCAGGCTTTATTATCTTAGGCATATCTCTTACCACATACAATGAGTTTATCTTCATAAGATTGTCAAAGTTAATGTGTCCCATTCTCCTATGCCACAACTAAAATTCACTTGCTTGTCCTAGAAGAAATTTTTTCCCATTGACATCTCTTAGACTATATATATCACCACTTGTCCTAGATCCTTTAGCAACTAATTGCCCAGACTTTTCTTTTCTGATTTCACATCCATTTTTATTGAATAAGAGATTGTAACCATTTTTGCACATTTGACTCACACTAAGAAGGTTATGCTAGAGTACTTTAACATAAATAACATCTTCTTTTCTACTCTTTCCATCAATACTTATTGAAACTTTTCCACATATTTGCACTGAAGTATCATCTCTAAGCTTGACTATGCCACCATTCCACTTCACAAGTTTGATAAAAATGCTCTTATCTCCTATCATGTGGTTTGAACAACCACTGTCAATCACCCATGAATTTTATTCATCCTTTGCATGAAAATTAGTACACACAACACTTGGATCTTTAGCTTTATCTTCAATCTTCTTGGCAGCCAAGAATAAGACTTCATCTTTATTATTCAAACCACTAAAATCATCATCTTTTGTAGAGAAAAAATCTTCCATAGAGTAGAGACTCTTCTTAACCTTATTTCTTCTAGGCTCTTTACTTCTCTTATCAAAATCTTTCAAGAGATATTTTGAAGCAAAATGACCAACCTCTCCACACTTGAAACATTTGAAAGGTAGCTTACCTTTGTACTTGTCGATACCTATCTTCAGATTCCTTTAAAAAATTCCTTCTTCCTCATCAATGTCACTATTCGGATCAGATTCTTCATATATTTCCTTCTTACCAGCTTTGAAAGTTGCTTCCTTCTTAGGACCTTTATCAAAATCTCTCATTTCAAATACAATAAGGGAACCATATAATTGATCCATTGAAATTTTATCCAAATCTATAGCTTCCTCAATAGAAGATATTTTAGGACTATAAGTTTTAGGAAGAGATCTCACTACCTTTTTTACTACCATAGATTCTTCAATATCTTCACCAAGTCCTCTAATTGCATTGAAAATTTCATCAACTCATAGCACATATCCTGCAATATCTTCATCCTCTAAAATTTTTAGATTCTCAAACTTTCCTTTGTATATCTACAACTTTGCTTACTTTACTTTGATGTATCTTTCATAAATTCCACCCAGCTTATCCCAGACTTCCTTTTTTGACTTGTAACACATCACCTTTACCAGGTTAGAATCTAATAGCCCACTCAACATATCATTCTTTTTCTTTCCATTGTTCTCATAGGCTCTGATCTCAACTAGATCATTTGAAGGAGTAGCAAGAACAACATAACCATCTTTTAAAAATTGCCAAACACCATACCCCAAAGAGGATAGATGAGTTTCCATCCAAAATCTCTAAAATGTAAATTTTTTCCATCAAACCTAGGCAATGAGATCCTTCTTTTGCCATCCCGAATCTTCCCCAAGATGTTAGAATTATTCTAAGGAACTAGGTTCTAATACCAATTGATGAACACACACCAAAATACTGAGAAGGGGGGTGAATCAATATTCAATCAAATCTCAAACCCTCTAGAGCAAACTATAACTTAATTTTTAAAACACAAACAAAAACATGAAAGATCAACACAATGCACAACACCACATAACAATAGATGTGTGTGGAAAATCTAAAAGGGGAAAAACCACAATGAGAAATTTTGCTAGGAGATATTGTCTCAATCCAGCCTCACAAATGAATAATAGTTACAATTTTTTTTAATCATTCTAGTAGAGTAAAAGATTTGTGATTGATCTAATTTCTAGTAAAAGTTTGTAAATGTTAATTTTTTTTCACAAATGATTCACCCCCCTCTTAGTTGTATTTTTCAACAATTAGTGTCAGATCTTGGTACTTTGGAGAGGAGCTTAACCGCTTAAGGTTTAGGATTTCAATAAAGATCATTTTTGAGTATCTAAAGTTCGATGGAACCAATTATGCTATCTGGAAAATATTGATGGAAGAATATATGGAGTATAGTAGATATGATGTAGAGAAAGAGTACAAGACTGCTTACACTCCTACTAATGGTCTGAGTATAGCTAATGAAATCAAGGTGCATGAAGTGAATAATAAGGTGAAGTTCATTTTGAAGAATAGTCTTGCACATTTCGAGTTGATTAAAGTTCAAAATCTGAAGACTGCTAAAGAGGTCTAGGATACTTTAGAAAAGGTGCATGAAGGAGATGAAAGGTTCAAAGAAGCAAAGTTGTAGAATTTGGAAATACAGTTTGAGCTCCTGTATATGTCTCAAGATGAGAACATTAAATCCTATGCACAAAGAGTAGATGAAGTGGTAGGTGGAATGCGAGGATTTAGTGATTCAGTAGATGAACCTAGGATTGAAAAGAAATTTATTAGGACTCTACTTGATGCATAAAGTGAAAAGGTGTTTGCTATTGAAGAACATATAGACTACAGACCTACACTAAAGATCAGTTATTGAGAACTCTGAAATCTTATGAAATGAGAAATTTGAATTTGAGAAATGGATCCAAATCATAAACTGCTTTCAAGGCTACAAGAGCTGAAGATCTGGATGAAGAGAATCTTGATGAAGTAGAAGCTAACTTTGTAAGAAGAATGAGGAGAGGCTCTGACAAGTATGAAGGTAAGTTACCTTTTAAATGTTTTAGTTGTGGAGGAATAGGTCACTATGCTTCGAGGTGTTCAGAAAGAGCTAAGAGGAACACACAAATATTTGAGAAAGAAAACAAAGGTAAAAAGATCAATAGAGCATATTATGTGAATGAGAATGCTAGTATTTCTAATGAGGAATCTGATTATCAATATTTTGATGACAATGAATGCTTGTTTTTGGCTATAAAAGATGAACCTACTTCTACTAATTTTGAAATATAGGTGAAAGGATGACCTCTAGAGAAGGAGAAAGAGAAAAAGGAAGATGTTGTAATATCTTCCCTACATGCCAAACAAGAAAAGAACTATTGGGTTGTTGAAAATGGTTGTTCACATCACATGACCGATGATAAGAGTAAATTTGTTAAACTTGAAAAATATGATGGAGGCTTAGTTATGTTTGGAGATGATACTAGTGCTAAGATCTATGGGATAGTTTCAGTAAGTTTTGATGGAAAGTATAATACTGATGATGTCTACTATGTTAAGGGCTTAAGGCATAATCTCTTGAGTGTTGGATAGATGTGTAGTAAAGGATATAATCTTGTATTCAAGGATGAGAAATTTGAAATTGGGAAAGGATCTAGAATAGTGATTGTTGCAGGAAATAAGTTTGAAGAAAATATATATCAACTTAAAGGTGTTGATGAGCGTTGCTTTATGACTCAGATTAATGATAGTTGGTTATGGATTGGAGAATGTGCCATATGAATTTTGATAATTTGGTGAGGATTAGTGAAGTGCAAGCCGTGAGAGATTTACCAAAGATTAAAAAGCCTGTTAATTGTTATTTTGGGAAGCAAGCAAGAAACAACTTCAAATCAAAGGAACAATATACTACTGGACTACTAGATTTAGTTCATATAGATATATGTGGTCCTACAAGAGTGAGAAGTATACAAGGTGAAAGGTACTTTATGCTTTTGATTGATGATTACTCTAGGTATACATGGGTTACATTTCTTAGAGAGAAATATGATGCATTAGATAGATTCAAGATATTCAAAGCTATGGTTGAGAATGAAGTAAAAATGAGAATAAAATGCTTAAGGTCTGAAAGAGGTGGTGAATTGACCTCCCATGAGTTTAATATGTTTTATGAAGTTCATGGAATATAAAGACAATTATCTTCTTTGATAACTCCTCAGCGAGATGGAATTGTTGAAAATAAAAATAGAACAATTCAAGAAGTTGTCAGATCAATGATTACTGAAGTTGGTCTACCAGAATTTTATTGGAGAGAAGATATTCAAACTTTTGTTACGTGTTCAATCAAATTCAAGCAAGAGAAAATAGTACTAAGAACCCCGATGAGCTATAGTGTGGAAGAATTCCTACTGTTAAGTATTTCAAGGTGTGTGCAATTTTTTTAATCTACCTAAATGAAAGAAATCAAGCAAACAACTAAATCCCATGGAAAACACTCAAGATTGGGTGATGAGGAGTTCAAACCAGTATACCAAGTCTCATGTTGTGTAGATTTTCCCACAATGTTCGTTTGGATGTGTGCTCACTCAAAATTTTGACAGCATAATGATGCTCCAGTGGAAAATGGGTGAGAGATGTGAAAATGGCTAAGTTTTGGATATAGAGATTTTGGAGGCTAATGGATGAATGGTCAAGATTGATTGATAGAGATCAATGGATGAGATTAAGAGATTGACCAAAGGAATTAAAAATTCCTTTGTAATGTGCATGGAAAGGATAAAAGGAATTTAATATTCCTTGGGAGATGAGAGAGGAATTAAAAATTCCTCAAAAGGACCTTGGGAAGACAAAAATGAATTAAAAATTCCTTGGGGGATGGGGAGACTTGACCAAGGGGCTAATTAGACTAGCTAATCAATGATTAGGGGAAGGTTAGGTGGCTAATGAGGATTAGGAGCCAACTTGCAAAAGTTGGAGGATGTGACACATCCTAATCATGGATTAGGAATTTGCACATCACTAATGATGAGATTAGGAGGTGGATTTGTTGGATGTTGTGGTTGTGTTGCTTAGCATTAATGCATTAGAAGTTGTATATGTCAAGGATATTGAGAAAATTATAATTGAATGAGTTGCAAATTGTCAATGGTGAAATGAAGTTTAGTCTATTGGTGAGTTCAATATATTGATGATCAGAGGCTGTGGATTAAAGGGTTTGTTGTTGAGTATATCTAGTTTATCCACATTGAGTTTCAGAGATCTGCATGAAATTTGTCGAGTTATGAAGATTTGTGTTCTGACAGTTTTTCTATTGCTTCAGTTGGTGTTCCTGAATGAAGATGATGTGATTCTAATAAGTTTAGTTGTTGTGGATGCTTCTCTTGATTCATGATGTTTTTGGATGTTTCTAGATTGTACTCTATCTATGTTGCACATCCGCATTGATTGTTGTGCTTGCAATTGGTGATTTTCTCTTGCGTGTTCATGTTTTTCATCTTCATGGCCGACATGGTGATTGTAGTGTGTTGTGGATCTTTGAGGAATTATTTTTGAAGGTGGTTCATGTTCCAATATGTTATTTGGGTCTTCACTATGTTGTGGCCGACCTTGGTTGATTCACATTGATAATTGTTATTATTTTGGGCTGACAGTTTATATTTATTTTATTCTTTGTTGAAGCCCAGATGTAACGATATAATTTATTGTTGCGGATATATATAAGTGACTATTTATTCTATTTGAATGTATGGTGTGCATGAATGATTTTCTAAATCATTCGAAGGTAGAGAAGAGTGTGAAGAAGAGTGAAGAAGTGTTCGTGTACTTAACCAAAACTGTAATCAGGCATTAGTAGATGCTATTTTCTCAGTTCAAAATCCTGCAGATGTAATCTAAATGTTTCTATACGACAATGTGTCTTCCTTTGGGCAGTAATCCTTGTTGTAATTGAGCAATGAGCTCTAGGCAGTGTGCCTGAATGCATGTGCATTCCTCATTTATTATTATTATACATTTAATAGGGTATAATATTGTGGACTGACCTCCACCGTGGTTTTTCCCCTAACAGGGTTTCCATGTAAAAAATATTGGTGTTATGTGTGTTTCTGATGTGTTGATGATTTGTGGTTTCATGGTTATTAATCAAATCTAAGAATAAGGGTTAATAAGTTTAATAAGTTTTGAATTTATGTGACAACTGATTCACCCCCCCTCTCAATTGTTTGCCCTTGTGTTGCCAACAATTGGTATCAGAGCAAGTTCCTTGGAAGAAGTTTAACAACTTGAGGTGGTTTGAGATGGCGACATATAAGAAGGATAGTCCGAGATTTGATGGAACAAATTATTCTTTGTGGAAGACTCGAATGGAGTGTCATATGAGATGCATTGGTGAACCCTACTAGAGCATTACAAGTAATAGGTATTCATGTTATCCCACATAATGTTCCTACTACTACTACTACTGAGATTAGGGAAGTTGAATACAATATCAAGGCTAAGGAGTCATTGTTGAGTGCTTTGACTGATTTTGAGATGACAAATGTTATGGATCTAAAGACTTCTTATGAGATTTGGAAAAAGTTGGAAACTTTGTATGAAGGTGATGCCAATGTGAAGATTGTTAAGCTACAAAGTTTGAAATGGAAATATGAAATGTTGAGAATGGGTGATGATGCTAATATTACTACTTTCATGCAAAGAGTGAATGAACTTGTGTGTGGAATCAAATGTATTGGTGGATAGTTGGAAGAATCAAAGATTGTTGCTAAAGT
Organism: Sequoia sempervirens; assembly: GCA_007258455.2. NCBI lineage: Eukaryota > Viridiplantae > Streptophyta > Pinopsida > Cupressales > Cupressaceae > Sequoia > Sequoia sempervirens. The sequence continues at coordinate 657,361,389 of VDFB02058242.1, read as the reverse complement.
GCTTACATCCTTGCCTATTGCATACAAAGTCAGTGTTATAGCTATTGAAGAGCTCCAAACTATGATAAATGTAACAAGAGATAAGTTGATTGGTAAGCTTATTGCTTTTGAGCTGAGTGAATTTGGTGATGCCCTTCCTAAGGTAGAATCTGCATTCATGGCTACTACTTCTGGAAGAGATAAACAAAGATATGATCTGGGTGAAAGTTCTTCTAGAAAGGTATTCAAGTATGAAGAGGAAATGCGAAAGATTGAAGAATAAGAGAGAGAATTGGATGAGCTTGAAGCATTTATTGTCAAGAGAGAAGCCAGAGGAGAAGGTAAGTATAAAGGGAAATTGCCTATTAAATTTTTCTCTTGTAATAAGATAGGTCATTTTACATCAAGGTGT
>VDFB02058242.1:657251654-657360898 GCA_007258455.2 Sequoia sempervirens | reverse complement strand
CTACTCTCCAGGGCGGTGGGAGTTTTCAGCTATATATAATTCTCTCTGTTTTGAGGGAAGGGTCCAGAATTTCAGAAGAATACTAATTTTAGAAAAGACACCAGGGCCTTATTATTGTTTTTTATTATTGCAAAGATTCTCAGACTCTGCCAATTGTTCAGCGTTTCTGTTCTTCTATGCTTTTTGATTGACTTTAGACTGTGTTGCTATTGTCTGGATATTAAATTTGAGATCTTCTATAAATTGAATACAAGTTGTTGGTCTAGATCATGTCTTATGACTCTTCTTAGCAATAGGGATGTATGCAATGTTATTTTATGTCAATGAATGGATTATCTATGCTCTGCTATTTAAGTTTCTGCCTTTTTGGGACATTATAAATACCAATCGATCCCTTAGATCTATGATTTATCGTGCCTATCATTAAGTCTTGGCGCATCACCTTAGATTAGACTTTATTTTATTACATATGTTTCTTTTTCCCTTTCCAAGCCCCCATTATAGAAGAAGTCGACTTCTGTAAAAATTTGAAGGTCACTCAGTTTAGCACAAAAGGTCCCCTATAAAATGAGTTTCCCATAAGACACTGGTACCTTGTCAATTTTTGGCATCAATAGTTTGTTGTTTTTCTGGCACGCCCAGTGGGATCGAGCTTAAATGAATTTTAACTTTAGAAGGGTGAATGAGCCATCAACCTATAACTATATCCCAAACCGCAAAAAACCTCAGTTTACTAGTACTGCCACTAGGAACAGTGCAAGCCACAAGTCAGTTGGTAACCGTTCCGCTACCTCCACCCGTTCCTCTAACCATGTTGCTAGCTGCCAACATAAATTATGTGGCATGGGATGTCAGAAGTCCCCTAGTAGCTCGAGTAGCACCTGCTGTCTGGGTTGCTATCCCGGTCTCAGCTATGAAAGCTATACCCAAGTTTACCATAGATGGCTTGAGAACACCCGCAGAACATCTGCAAGATGTGGAAAACGTGTATTTGGTGCATGGGATCACCTTGCAAAATGTAGCACTGAGGCTCCTCACCTCATCCTTCAAAGGAAAAGCGTTGGATTGGTACTGAACATTGCCAGCTAGCACTATTCATACCTGGGATGAGCTCGGAGATCCGTTCTATGAGAGGTTTTCAAATGATGGAGATCGCTCCTCGTTGTACCATCAACTATTTGTGATAAAACGAGCTCCCTAAGAGGCTATGATGAACTTCAATGCTTGATTCCACACAAACTGGCAGAGGATCCCTGTGGCATACGCTCGACTCCTGAGATGGCATTCATATTTTATCTGAAGTCCATCAACTCTGACATTTCTATGATGATCAAGTCTTTGGGAGGAGCTACTCTGCCAGATGCTTACAGTGTCATTGTTAAAGCCGAGAATCATTTGATAGATTGCGGAAAGTTTCCTCCTCGGCCCATCATGCTGATATTTCCTAAAATATCAATGCCCACATAGGAAGTTGCGTTGACAAGTGTGCCCACACCTCCCCAGTCAATGCACACATATGCGACAATGCCAGAAAATGTTGCCTATACATCCAGTTGTCCTGAGGATGAAATGAGTGATCTTCAAGAAATGTTACAGACTATGGAAAATGACATAACCACCCTCAAGCGAAACCAATCAATGCCTCCGAAGCCTACCTATTAGAATTATCAAGGTGGATGGTCTTCATATCAGCAGAATCGGTACCAAGGTGGTTCTCGTAGTAATCCACCAGCTCTGAAAGCCAACCAAATAGTGCAGGTACCTACTCCGCTGACGAGCGCTTCACCAAGCTCAAGTAGGGAATTGACCGCGGGATAGAATAACCTCATTGATGATATCAATCTGTGGTGCTTCCCTTGCAGTGATGCGCACATGCCCTGAAACCGTCTACATGACAACTTACAACAAAAGGTGGTGGAGTAGCACAACCAAGGATCGACGTCAAACCGCAGATTATATGGATATGCCTCACCACAAATGGAGAGCGTGGTTCTTACCGTGCAAATGCAAGGAATGTGCCTAGAACAAGAATCTGACATCACTCCTAATCACACGCTCTTCTCATGGATGGAAGAAGAAGAAATAGTGTTTGCTAATGATAGCTTCGTATCTAAAACATAGCAAGTGCAATCTAACTATAACACTCACTCAAAGAGGAGATTTATTGGTGAATTAGTTTCCCTACAACTATCTAGTCCGCAACCTAAAAGTGCTTCCGATTAGATACCTGACACTTCCACAGCACCATCGCAATATCAACCGCAAAAGGAAATTATCATAACGAGAGTAAAGGAGCAAAAACCTTCAAGTTTGCCACCTTACAACGTGGTAGAACAATTGAAGAAATCATCTGCTAATGTGTCTCTGTGGGACATTCTAACTATCCCGGAGTAGAAGACGCTATTATAGAAGGCTCTTCAAGCAGAGATCAACACAACACCAACGAAGAAGTTAGCCAATGTAAATGTTGTTGATCAACTATCTCCTACTAAAGTCCTTACAAACAACACAACATAAGTCCCTGTTGTAGTCAGAGATAAGTCGAAGACCCAACCCTTCTTCTTAAATATCATTATAGGGAAGAAGTTATTGTACAATGCTATGATTGATTTTGGTGGTAGCACCATGGTTATGCCTAAACAAATAGCTGAAGCTTTAGGACTCAACTATGAACCTATGAAAAGGGGAGTAATGCAGCTTGATGGAAACATAGTTGAAACCGTAGGTATGATCAGGAAACTTCTTTTAACTCTATTTGCTTGCCCTAGTATCATTGTGCCGCAAGACACTGTGATCATAGATGTTCCTCCCATGTTTGGCCTCTGTCTATCTCAAGAATTTACTTCAAGGGTGGGTAGATACCTTTCCCTGGATTGGTCACATCTGATTCTCAAAACCAAACACGACGCAAAAATGAAGCTAGAATCAGAAGCGTTACATTATGAACATGTAGCGGATGAAGCCATGATCAATTTTGAAGCCGTGCATACCTCTATCAACAAGAAAGAAATGTATTGCATTGAATTACTAGAGGAGGAAAAGGTGACCAGAGACCGAAATGATCAAGAGGATGCTCGGTTAAGCAAACACATGGATAGCAACCCTTTCGACAATTACCATGCTGTAAGATTGGGCACCTATGTAATCTATGATGAAGATCAAGTGCTCCCGAAGGTTTCCAAAGAGTTCTAAAGTGGCCAAACACTTGAGCTATGGATGTTGTAATTTGACAGGGCAATATGCAAAGTAGGCATCAAAGTGGGGATATATTTGATATCCCCACAAAATGAAAAAATACTAAGGTGTTTTCGCTTCCAGTTCGCTTGTTCGAACAATGAAGCCAACTATGAAGGATTAGTTCAGGGTTTAATCCTTGCGGAGTGAATAGGCATTAAGAAATTAATGGTGTTCAAAGATTCTGAATTGGTGGTCAACCAAGTCCGGGGAATTTCCATAGAAAGGAATGTCCGCATGAGATCCTATCAGCATCGAGTTTGGGACCTAGTTGAGAGTTTCGAAGCCTTCAAGATTTAGACTATTTCCCAAGACCAAAATGGCAACGTGGATCACATGGCAGCAATCAGATCCCAATTTGTTCTAGCTTCCGACCTTATACATAACAAACACTCTGTACGGGTAATAGTCCAACCAACGGTACCCAATAATGATCAAAGTTGGAAGGTGTTTGAAAGTGATGAACACATTGCTTCATTCATCCAATAGTCGGGGGAGTTCATCGATCAGATCCAACCAAAGATTGCAGAGGCTTATGAAGGAAAAATCATGCATCTAAAATCTAACAAGCTTTCAGAAGGATTGGTTACTCTCAAAAACCTTTTTGATTGTAATGATGAAAGAAATGATAGATGAAAGTTTGTGGCAAACAAAAGCAACTATATAGACCTTCGGGTCTCAGATGATAGAAACCTTCGAGTCGGGAAAGATGTCCCGCACCATGATAAAGAAAGGCTCATCAATTTCTGTGAGAAATATGGAGTAGTGGCTTGGTCCTATGATGACCTGAAGGGATATGATCATGACATCATCCAGCACATGATCAAGGTGACAAAAGGTGCAAAACCAGTCTGACAAAAGTAGAGGCCAGTAAACCCCAAAATTGAAGCACTAATGGCACAAGAGCTAACAAAGCTAGTCTAGTCACGAATTGTCTTCTCAATCAAGCATAGCATGTGGGTATCCGATCTGGTCCCGATTCAAAAGAAGACTGGAGATATCCGCTTGTGTGTGGACTTTCGAGACCTGAACAGACCATCCCTGAAGGATCATTATCCACTGCCTTCTATAAAGACAATCTTGCAAACAGTACCAGGATCAAAAATGTTTTCTCTACTTGATGGTTTCTCCAGTTATTATCAGATCTAAGTTAAACAAGAGGATCAACACAAGACTACGTTCACTACAAAGTGGGGAACATTTGCATATGCTAAAATTCCTTTTGGTTTATCCAATGCAAGGCAACATTCCAGTGGGCAATGGACATCGTTTTCAACAAGCTGATCAATAAGATTATCCTAATTTATTTAGATGATCTTACTGTGTTTTCTAAGTCTAAGGATGATCATTTTGATCACTTAGAAATGGTTTTTCAGAAATGCTAGGATTTCGGTGTTTCCCTGAATCCAAAAAAATGTGTATTCAGAGTGTCGCAAGGCAAGCTATTAGGACATGTGGTGTCCAAAGAAGGAGTTTCAATCGACCCTGACCGGGTGAAAGCCATCAAGGAACTTCCCCTTCCAGTTAACAAGAAAGGTGTTCAGTCCTTCCTGTGAAAGGTAAATTTTGTTAGAAGGTTTATTTCCAACTTCCCAGGAATAATTAAGCCAATCACCCTAATGCTTAAAAAATACCAAGCATTTAAGTGGAGAAAGGAAGCCAAAGAATCCTTTGAAAAGGTTAATGATGCTATTTCCTCAGCTTCGGTACTATTTAATCCTGACTTATCTAAGGACTTTATAATGTATGTATTCAGTAGCAAGTCCAGTATTGCTACTGTCTTAACTCAAAAGGATGATGAAGGAAAATGAGAACATCCGGTGGCATTTTATTCCCAAACCTTGAAGGAATATGAGATAAATTATAATTTTGTCGAAAGACAAGCCTCGACAATAGTAAAGGGACTTAAAAAATTTCACCATCTAATTTCTTGCAACAAAGTGATGGTATATGTCGCACATTCCAGTGTGTGCGAATATATCATGGAGGGAGAAATCATAGAAAAAAAGAGCTAATTGGATCACCAAGATCCTTGAATATGACATTGAGGTCAAACCCACTAAAACTATCCATGGAAGAGGACTGTATGAATACATAGCGCATGACAAAGAGATACCCACCGAGGAAGAGCAACCAAAGCTTGTTCTGATGAATGAGCTAGGGTCTGAGGGTTGCTGGCTAACAAATAGAGTGAGGTTTATGCAAACAAGAAAGTATCTGCCAGGTATTTCCTCCCAAAAGAGGAGATACTATTGGCTGCAAAATTGCAGATATGCGCTAGTGGAGGGGGTCCTTTCCAAAAGGAATTTCAATTGTCTCCTCCTGCGATGCATTACTTCAGAGCAAGTGAAGAGAATCCTTGACACTTTCCACAAAAACGCTGCTGGCAGACACTACTCTGCTAAGACCACCACCATCAAAATCATGTGTGAAGGTTACTATTGGCCCACACTTTTCAACGACTCTCACTCCTTGGTGAAATCTTGCAAAGAATGCTAGTTTTTCACAGGCAAAAGGAAGAATTCCAAAATGCCTCTCAAGCCTATTGTGGCAGATGAACCATTTGAACAATGGGGCTTAGACTTCATCAGGATGATCAATCCCACTTCTAGTGCCGGACACAAGTGGATTTTGATGGCTACAAATTACTTCACGAGATGGACAGAGGCCGCTCCACTTAAAAACGCAACAGAGGCAGAGATAGTGGATTTCCTTGAAGAGTTGGTGACAAGGTTCGACCCTCTGAAGACTATCATTTCTAATAATTCTAGAGCTTTCTTAGGTGCAAAGGTATGTCACTTTTCACTAACAAATGACATATTCCTTATGACATCGTTGAATTATTACCCGTAGGAAAATGACCTAGCTGAGTCAACGAACAAGAACCTAGTTTGACTCCTTAAAAAAATTGGTTCGGAGCACCAGAGAGAATGGCACAAAAACCTCTGAGCGGTGCTTTGGGTAGACCGCATAACTCCTAAGAAAGTCCTTAAGACTTCACCTTAGATTTGGTATATGGGAAAGAGGCACTATTGCCTATATCTATGGAGATTCCAATGCTTCAATTGTTGAAATCCCTCGAGATAGAACAAAATGGTGCCATGGAGGTTCAACTTGCCGAACTATTAGAAGTACAAGAAAAAAGGGAGAAGTCCCTAATAGCCATGACAAACCGCCAACAAGTGGTCAAGTGATGGTTTGACAAGAGGGCATCCGACCAAGGCCTAAAGTGTAGAGACTTAATGTTGAAATTTAATGAAAGGGTTGCTAAGCCAGGTTAGCACAAAAAGTTTGATAACCTGTGGGAAGGTCCGTTTAAGATCATTAAGTGCAAATAACATAATGCTTTCGAATTAGAAAGCATGGAACAAGAAGCCTTGGAAATTCCAGTCAATGAGATTCATCTTAAGCTGTTCCATTGAGTGGCAAGGTTTTACTATTGTATATATGTAGATAATGCTTTTATTTTTCTTTCCCTTTGTATCGGCCGATCTTTTTTGAAATTAATTCATGTTTCGGTGGAAAGCAACCCATCATTGTGGAGAATAGGGCAGTAAAATTACTTTGCAGGAACAATAAAAAGAACACACCCATATGCAAAGTAAATAAACAAATATGTTGAATGAAAAGGAACCCATACAATAGACATGCTTGAAGAGGAACCATGGATTTTATAAAGATATATGTCATTATATATATTATTTCTCTTGTTTTTACATGGCGAAAATGGCTAAAAGAGTCATAATTCAAAAAGTATATGATTACACATGATATTATTTTCATATATACTATGTGTATGGCCTTTTTTCAGGCTTATATACAAAAACTAGAAATGGGTGGTGTATTCTTAACATCAAAAAACAAGGAGACAAGGAAGCATTTAATCCAATAGCATGGGCAGCAGCAATCGACGCATTAATAGCAGTGTCTACCACGTCTTCATCAATAGGTACAACAACAACAAAAGCAGAATCATTTGGAGCAACCACCATTGGCAGAGGGAACACCAGGTTTCTGAAGTCAGTGTACCAATCAATGTTGTTGAATGGCACTACGTTGTAGATGCAGAGAAAAAAGTGCAAGGCCTGGGTAACCCCTCCCTGGTGTTCATTGTGTGTCTGAAGGAAAAATCCACTGAGAAACGACAACCACAGGACGACCGCTTCTTCCTCAATATAGCGTTGGAGGTCACTGGTCATTGGCAGGCCTACCCCATATGCAGCGTGAGAAACGACTTCACCTAGACCATTCAAGTACTTTTTTAGGAAATATTTTCTTAACTAACTTCAAAATCAAAGGCCTAGGGATACCAATATCCAACATAGACACAACAAAGTGCGAGCAAATTTCAGTATTGATACGGTATTTGTCTTCATACTCGATGTAGTCTCGACCCAGAACCCACTTCATGGCTATCAAAGCCAAGGACTTTATTTTTGGTCATCCTTTTCAAGTGCCTAGTTGAAATATCTATGAGGAAAGCTGTCTGCGACTTATAAGAAACTAGCCTAATAGGAGTATCCATGCTACTGACACATTGCTACTACCTTCTAACTATTCCTAAAATTTTCCTACAACCTAGCCTATGAGGAACTTTGCCAGTAATAAAAGCCAGATACTAAGCCAATGACCTATTGCTAAAATTTACTCAAATGTTAAGTGTGATTTCCTCACTACTTAGAGGCCTATTTATAGAAAAAATGAGGAAAAGCATGTTAATATGCTTCGAGAAAACATGATGATAACCAAGTGCCAACTTGAAAAGCGTTCCTACATTTGCTCGCATTTCCTGACCAGTTGCATCTGTAAAAGTACGACTCAATGCGTGCAAAGTTACTGAGAGCTAATTAATTAGCTTAAAAATAGTGGCACTCATTGGCAGTGAGCTACACGGTCCAAAGGCTACTGTGTCACCTCACAGGAATTTCCCAAAACCCAAGGTAGAATTCATATCTTTTCAAGCACTGGTTGTTGCTTTGGCTTAGTCATTCTATTTGAGATATTAATTGCCAACGCATATGAATGCTAAGTTAAAACACGAATCGCTGGCCCAAGTTCCAAGGAGATCGCCTCGTATCACATAGTTTCCAAATGCAATTATGCCTTTTTTCCACTTCAGCTGCCAAATGTCCCATCTTCGCACGAGCCAAGAAGTTGGCAGTACATGCTGAATTAAATGTAAAAGCTCATTTTCTTCTACCACTTTGAGTAAAGATAGCTAAAATATTGCATGAGGATACTTTTAATGCTTAAATGTCTTTTTAAATACGCTAATCCAATTGAAGAGAAGTTTTTAGCATATCCAGACCGAGTAAAAATTACAAAGAATTCAAAACCTGCAGAAGCTTTCATCTAAGGAAAAAAGTCAGAGAGTTTATCACAAAAAGTTTAGGAGGAGACTGACCAACACTTGGTTAGAGCTATACGGTCGTAAAAAGCTATGTATGTCTATGAAGATTTATCATATGCTACGTCTGGTATACCAGGTAGGCCGAAGAAGGAAAATACAATGCAGCTGGATAGGCCCAAAGATTACAGAAACTAGAAAAGGGTTGAGGAAGAATGGGATAATATTCATGACCCATGCCTCATGAAAAACCCTAAGTCTTTAAGAGAAGTAGCCTGTGCAAGGATGAGGAAATCTCGAGAAACCATATCGACAACAAAAAAGGTATGGTACAACGGGTTTTTGCAATATATTGTCCCACTGGTACATTATTGCCCGAAAATAGTTGATGCTGCCATTCAACATTATAACTTGAACACCCATTGCATTGAGGGCTAAACCTTAAATGTTAACATCAACCCACAAGCCATTTGGAACATGCTATGTATCCCGGAACCAAGTACCAAAAATGAGCAAATCAAGTCCTTCACTCCTGCTAAAGGAGAAAACACATGGAAAGTGATGAAAAAGAGCCCAAATTTCCTAATGGAGGAAATTGGCAAGAAGGGAATCCTAGGTGCTAAGCTGCCAAGTATCCCATTGCCGCACCATTAATTTCTTGAAGACATGCAAGATTCCTTGTCAATGCTAGCATTTGTGTGCAACCAAGAGTTCCACGAGATGGTGGAGGCCTTTCAACTAAGGTCGGCTTTCCAATTCTGCAAGTAGCACAATATCTTTTGGTACGATTTCGCCAAATTCCTCATGGAGGAAATGAAACAAAAAATAGAAAATTACCTGGTGGAAGGGAAGCTTAGATTTATCTCCTTCTTGGTTCATATGTTCTTGCATCAAAACCCTGACTTCTTCGACAGATATTTTGATTTGCCTATTTTTTATGAGAAGCAAAGGAGGAAGCCAATATCCACATGGACACCCTTTCTTTCCATGACATATGATTACTATGCATTTTCAGATTATTTTATAACTTTGGTCTTGCAAGATTTACAAGGAGGAGGTGACATGATTCGGCTCAACATAGATCATACCGGATATATGTAGAGTTTCAATCCCGCTTGTGACTGGTTCTTCGGAGTGGATTTCACAATTCTCTGGATGCGGGGCTTCACCGATCAACCTTTCCTACTCCCAGCCTATGTCACAAATAGGGTGGTCACACTTGAAATGTATTGGCAGGTATGTATTATTGATTATACCTTCTACAACAACCAAAGCCTCAAGAGGAAAGGATTCTTCACTTGTCTAAAGAATTTGAAAACAGTGACTCTAGTAAAGAAGCAATCACATCAGCTATTGTAGGATAAACTAGCTCATTTAGGGTTGGTTTTGGTATATGATAAATGGGAGTACAACCCTTTTAATGATCTACCACAACCGCACATGAAGGTTACTCACATTCCTTGACCCTACTGGGAAAATAGGTGCAACTCGCAGGCTGACAATGATGAAATTTTTGTTGAACTAGCGCGTGTTCCCACATAGGATAACAGAGAGCCATGGCACACGTTTTACTTTGCTATGGCAGAGGCTAAGGATAGTGTCTAGATGGAATGCACCATGTACAACAAGTTGTAGAAGGATGAGGAATGGACTAATGAGAAGATAGAAGTTTTCTAGAAATATCACCAAGAGACAAGATAGTTGAATGCTCCTTATGAAAGCTTGAAGGAGGAAAAAGAATTTGAAAAATGGTGGGATGAGGAGCATCACAGCTTCGACTATAGCGCCAATAAAGGCAATGACCCAGAAGGTGGGTCCGAAGAACAAGAAGAAGAAGAAACAACGACTTCCGCATCCTCTGCACCACAAGAGAAAAGCTCTAAACAACCCGCCTATGTAGCCACAAATGTGCAGTTTAATGTATCGAGGGCTTCACATACACTCACTTGGGCTGCTAAGGAAACTAGAGTGTCATAGCAACAACCGACAATAACTACCGAGGCTGGGGAAACCCGGCCCACAAAGTGGCAGCAGACAGAGGCCACTGTTGGAGAGAGTTCACAAGAACCCTTCGGAGGACAGATGCTTGCAACTAGCTAGGAGCCTGAGGAAGGGGACGAGTCACTAACAAGTTAAGGGCTGCCATCGACCAGTCAATAGGTATATTTTTCTCCTTCTCTTGCATCTCAGTTCTTGGTGTCCTCCACTGTCTCCACAGAAATCCCTGCCATGAGTGTTGGCCCTTCGTTTCCCACCTTTGATCCAACGTTTATGGGAGGTTTCGCCTAGTTCTCACAGATCACTCCACCCACCTTTACTCCTCCACAAACTCTTATGCCAACTGCTGCCACTCAAACCTTCCTTGCCTCACTTTTCGAAGGCGTACCCACTGGCGGCACCACTACTTCTATTGCCACAAATCCTCCTCCTCCCTCACAACATGCCGACTCCACGATGACAACTCCTGCAACGTTTCAACCCACGAGTCCTCCCCCTAGTTCACAAATTGAACCTTGACAAGTGGCGAGCCCTTCTGCTCATTCTCAAACCAAGCTTTGGAATGTGCCCCTTTTTCCCCACAAACTATCACTCTCCAGAAGAAGCAAACACTTGAGCCTATCAAAATTACCTATCTATATGCCCTACCTTTTGATGCTCCTTTCGTAGGTGGGCGAGTCTCGTCGTTGGCCCTATTCATGGCATAGATTGACTCTAAAAAGGAGGCATGCATGAATAGAATACAAAAGCGCAAGGCCAAGGAGCATAGTAAGCCTGTGGAACCAAAGATACAAACTCTTTATGATGAGACCTAGCAAGTGTTGAAATTTGTGACGCTGTACCTGACGGTAACCACACCATAAGAGGGGATGTGTCTAGAAGACCATGAAGTGTATGCAATAGGGCTTGACATGAAGGTGGCCCTACTGTAGGATAAGGTTGAGCTTATGGAGGAAATACAATGGGTGGTCACCTCCGACTTCCTTAAAACTGGTCGTCAGCTAAAGAAAATTGATGAGCAACTTAAATCGGTAAGGGAAAAGGCTAGTTTTTTGGAGAAAAAAGAGAAATCCTTGGAAGCGGATGTTGCGTGTTTGATAGATAGGGTGCTGGCAGCAGAGAATGAAAGGAACAGACTTCAGGGGGAGCTTGCGAAAGTTCAGACTATCGACCTTGCTATGGTTAATGAGCTACACACTAAGAATCTAGAGGTAAAGCAAAATTTGTAGCTAAGGAATGAGGAGTTGGAGTCACGTCGTATTGAATATGATCAAGGGATGGCACAAAAGAATGAGGCCCTAGAGCATCAACGAGCTCAATATGAGCAAAATTTATAGGAGAAAGATGTCTAATTTGAGAGCCGAAAGACCCAATTAGAAAAAGAACTTTAGGAGACAAAATCCTCTCTTGACATGCATTTGGAAAACCACTCTCGAGTCAAGGAAAACTGGCATAAAGAAATGAGTAACTCCGGGGAGCAATTAGCATCTGAAAAAAAAAATGTGGAATTGGCCGAGGTCATTAACTCAAAGGATGTGAAGATCGCTTCTCTTAAAAGCTCTCTCTCGGCCTCCCTTGCGCAGTCTGATCTTGTTCCACTGGTTAGGAAGTTGTATATTTCTCATTGGGAAAAGATTAATTTTTTTTTCCTAACATTGCAACCCACTCTATGGTTCATCACCAAAGTAGCAAAACTGAGCCAAGAGGCTCATAGTACAATTGAACATTTTTTGCAGTTTATCTCGGAAAAGGTTTCAGAAGCAAAGGATCTACTCACCAAGCTATATTCAGTCTCTGATGAAGACCTCGCCAAAGCAGGAATTGAAGATCAGAATGTTGCCACCTAGATTGCAAACAAATTTATCCATTGCCACTCTGCCTACCAGCGCACTAAAGTGGCTGTAGCTACTTTGAACAAGAAAATGGATGACATACGAGAGAATTTCTCCAAATTAAGTGAGATGGGTCTTCCATCCTCATTCCTTGAAGATGGATCTATTGCTACAGCTGTGTAGATTGCAGAAAGAATAGAGGAGAAGGAAAACGACCTGGGTGCTTTCCAAAATTTCAGCCATCCTCCCACCGCAATTGACATTGAGGGGGTTATTTATCCACTTGCACAACTATTCTTTCATTGCAAAGCAGGGGCTGGCTTGCCCGAGACACTGCCTTATAAGCATGAGCTTGACCTGGCTAGAGCACAGGAGAATTTGCACAACATAGTCAAGCCATCCGAGGATGATTGGTCGCCACTACAGGTGGCTGTTTCCAAGCTCTGACTCTAACACCTGGTGAATGGCGCTATGATTTGTAAACCAAAGAAATTTTGGGTTCTCCATTTCTCAAGTGATACGCCCCTGATAGTCACTAAAAGTTGTTAATAAATATTCAACAAGCTTCCTTTGGGTATATTTTTCCTCTAAGTATCGGCCCACGCATCACAAATAAGCAAATCGACCTTTTTTGTCAAAACTCTATTGCCCCCTCCACGTGTCTTCTCTATGCTCCCCAGAGGTTTCCTTTCCTTTGCATTTTAGGAATCCCCGCTATGCTTCCACGTGTCATCGCTGTGCACAATTGATGATCACTTCTCTTCACTTTTGAGTAAAGTTTTTCCCACGTGCCACGTGTCATCTTGGTGCAAGTTTTCAATGGTGAAAGATAAAGATTCACGTGGGCAACACTATGCTGCCACGTGTTTCTTCGGCAGGTTTCGTATTTGGGCAAGGGATGAAGCGAATAAAATGCTGCGACTAGCTACTACATGTCATAATTACTTTGCAAGGTGATGACACTTTCTTGCTTGACCTTGTTAGGACCACCACCATCATTTGCAGAGGATGCACTTGAGCCTAGAATGACTAGATGCTTGGTTTCAAATCTTTTCTATTGCAAGAACCTAGAGATATACTCAATTCTGCATCATTGCTAGAGATCGATAAATATTTTCTATTACTGCTCTCCAGGGCAGTGGGAGTTTTCAACTATATACCCTTCTCTCAGTTTTGAGGGAAGGGTCCAAAATTTTAGAATAATACTAGTTTTAGAAAAGACACTAGGTTTTTATTATTATTTTTTTATTATTGCAAAGACTCTCAGACTGTGCCAATTGTTCGGCCTTTCTGTTCTTCTATGCTTTTTGATTGACTTTAGAGTATGTTGCTATTGTTTGGATATTTTATTTGAGAACTTCTATAAATTGAATACAAGTTGCTGGTCTAGATCATGTCTTATGACTTTTCTTAGCATAGGGATGTATGCAATGTTATTTTATGTCAATGAAAGGATTATCTATGCTCTGATATTTAAGTTTCTTCCTTTCTGGGACATTATAAATACCAATTGGGCCCTTATATCTATGATTTATCGTGCCTATCATTAAGTCTTGGTGCATCGCCTTAGATTAGACTTTATTTTATTATATTTGTTTCCTTTTCCATTTCCAAGCCCCCATTATAGAAGAAGTTGACTTCTCTAAACATCCGAAGGTCACTCAATTTAGCACAAAAGGTCATCCATAAACTGAGTTTCCCATAAGACACTGTTACCTTGTCAATTTTTGGCATCGAAAACTACTATTGAAGATAATCCTGTGGCAACTGAATCTACTAAAGATGAAAAATCTCTTGCAACTCAAGTTGAAGAAAAATATGAATGGGTCATTGATAGTGGATGCTCACATCATATGACTGGTGATAAAAAACAATTTGTGAGTCTAGAGAAGTATGATTGTGGGGTTGTAAGATTTGGAGATAACAATGTTGGTGTGATTCGTGGGAGAGGATCTATTTGCCTTGGTGGTAAGGTTGATGATGTCCTCTACGTTGAAGGCTTGAAGCACAACTTCTTGAGTGTTGGATAGATGGTTCACAAAGGATATGATCTTTAGTTCAAAGATGGAAGATGCAAGATACGTGGAAGTTCTAGGAACATGATTGCAACAGGAAAGCAAACAAAAGGTAATTTTTTTCACCTGAATACTACTAGTGGAAGTTGTTTAATTGCTCAAGTAGATGAAAGCTGGTTGTGGCATAGGAGATAATGTCATGTAAATTTTGACAACATTATCAAGATAAGTTCTACTCAAGTAGTAAGAGATTTGCCTAGATTAGTGAAGCCTGCTAATGTAATCTGCAAGGAATGTCAGATGGATAAAGAAACTAGAGTCTCATTCCGAAGCAAATAGTTTCATTCAAATAATCTGCTGGAGCTGCTACACATGGACCTTTCTGGTCCCTCCAGAGTCAAAAGTATTCATGGAGAAAGGTATTTTATGTTGGTTATTGATGATTACTCTAGAATGAATTGGGTTTCCTTTTTGAGAGAAAAATGTGAAGCATTAGCTAAGTTCAAAATCTTTAAGGCTATGGCAGAAAATGAAAAAGATTTGAGAATCAAGTACTTGAGATCTAATAGAGGTGGTGAATTCATCTCCAAGGAGTTCAACTCTTATTGTGAAGAACATGGAATTAAAATATAGTTGTTTTCTCCCCGAACCCCTCAACATAATAGAGTTGCAGAAAGAAAGAATAGAACAATTCTGGATGCTGCCAAAACAATGATGATGGAAGGGAATGTGTCTCAAATGTACTTGAGTGAAGCGGTAAGAAATGTTGTGTACACTTTGAATCGGGTAAATGTGAATGGTAATTTTGGTAATACCCCTTATGAATTATGGTTTGGTCACAATCCTACTATTAATTATTTCAAGATCTTTGGAAGCAAATGTTATATCAAGAGAGATGATGATATAGGCAAGTTTGATGCTAGAAGCAATGAATGGATCTTCCTAGGTTACTCCACTAAGAGCAAGGCATACCGGTGCTATAACAAAAGACAGAGAAAGATGGTTGGGATTGCAAATGTCAAAGTTGATGAGGACTCTGTCAAGTCATCCGAACGATGAAGCTATGATTCAAATGAAGAAAACTCAAGCCAAGGAAAGAACACTCAGACATTGAATCTACTTTAGATTATTCCATATGCTTCGGTGAAGCAACCTCAATTTGTTTCGGTAAATCAAGACCATTAGGAAGGTTAGACAAGTACAGATGCACAAACAAGTGCAAGTGTAAAAGAAATATCAAAAGAGTTAGAAGTCCAAGTAAGTACCAAAACTCCAAGATATGTAAAGTTGAATCATTCTGAAAGTCAAATCATAGGAGATAAGAGTAAAGGAGTGCAAACCAAAAGAAAAATTGTAGAAGAATATTGTCTGATTTCCAAGATTGAACCTAAGAATGTCACTGAAGCCTGTCAAGATGAACATTGATTGGAAGCTATGAAGGAAGAGCTGACATAGATTGAGAAGAATGACACATGGCTACTGGTTCCTAGGCCTAAAGATAAAAATGTGATTGGTACTAAGTGGGTATTTAGAAACAAGCTGAATGAAGAAGGTGAAGTGGTCCAGAATAAAGCAAGACTTGTATGTAAAGGTTATTCTCAAATGGAAGGTATTGATTTTGAAGAATTTTTTTTCTTTTGTAGCTAGAATTGAAGCTGTGAGATTATTTCTTGCTTATGCTGCATACAAGAATTATAAAGTCTATCAAATGGATGTGAAGTCTACATTTCTGAATGGAGAACTAGAAGAAGTGTACATTATACAACCAGATGGATTTCGACTAATAGACAAAGGAGATATGGTCTGTAGGTTGAAGAAAGTTATATATGGACTTAAACAAGCCCCCAAAGCCTAGTACGCTAGATTGGACAAATACCTACTGAAGCTTGGATTCACTAAAGGTACTGCCAATAGTAAATTATACTTCAAATTAGATCATGATAAGGAGTTAATCATAGAATTCTTTGTTGATGACATCGTTTTTGGAGGAGATGATAATCTATGCATGAAGTTTGTTGATGAGATGAAGAGTGAATTTGAGATGAGTATGATTGGTGAAATGAAGTTCTTCCTGGGATTGCAAATTACTTAGTTGGACCAAGGTATTTTCATATCTCAGTCCAAATATGTGATAGAACTGTTGAAAAAGTTTGGAATGGAATACTCCAAACCTGATGGTACCCCTATGGTGACCGGATGTAAGTTGACACAGAATGATGATTCTCCAGAGTAAAATCAAACTAGATATAGATCAATGATTGGTGGATTGCTCTACTTGACTCAAACTAGACCAAACATTCTGAATGTTGTGTGTATGGTTGCTAGATTTCAAGCCGATCCAAAGGAATCACATGTGATTGTTGTCAAATAAATTTTTAGATATCTAAAAGGAACAATTGACATTGGACTTTGGTATCCAAAGGATGATGATCTCACTTTTTGTGCATACACTGATGCGGATTGGGATGGTGATGTAGATGACAGGAAAAGTACTAGTGGTGGTGCCTTCTTCCTAAGGAAGAAGCTAATATCTTGGTTGAGTAAAAAGTAAAACTCAATTTCTCTATCTACTGTTGAAGCAAAATACATTGTTGCTGCAAATAATTGTACTCAAGTGATATGGATGAAACAGATGCTGAGAGATATCAGGGTGATATATGAAGAGCGTATTGCCATATACTATGACAAATCAAGTGCAATAAATATATCAAGGAATATGGCGCTGCACTCTAATACTAAACATATATCAATCAAGTTTCACTTACTAAGGGAAAAAGTGAATGAAAAAGAAGTTAGATTGGAGTATGTGCCTATCAAAGAACAGATTGCAGATATATTTACTAAGCCATTTCCGAAGGATAATTTTGAGTATCTCAGAGGAATGCTAGGGGTAATTATCCCTCCTAATAAGAACTAACTGATGCATTTGCTTGCATAAATCCATGAGCTTCATTGCTATATTTTGATCTGGATTGATGTTTCCATGGCTGCTACGTAGGGGGAGTAGTTGAATGTGCAGATATGTGGTTCAGAGCATGTGTATGGAAAGGTCATTGTTACATTTTCCATTGATGTCAAAGGAGGAGAAGTGTATTGTGAAAAATACTTGTGGAAAGAAGTTCAATTGAGAGGAGAAATTCAGAGGAAGTTAGTTTGTTGGTTTGATGGTATTTTTCACATCATGTGTTGTCATCAATGCCAAAGGGGGAGATTGTTGGGAGATTGTTGGATGTTGTGGATGTGTTTCTGATATGTGGTTGTCATTGATGTCAAAACTATTAGCATTTGGTATACTAGAGGCTGTATATGTAGAGGATATTGAGAAATTTGTAAAAGAAAATGTTCTAGGTTCCCTGTGGAACTGTACAGGTCATGAAGGAATTTTGTTTCATTCATTGAATATTAATGATGTGGATTAAAGGGTTTATTGTTGAGTTTATCTAGATCATCTACTAGAAGTTTCAGAGGTCTGCGTGAAGTTTTGAGTACGTTGTGGTTTGACTATGTTTTGTTAGTCTTTGCTAGTGTTCCTAAATGAAGATTGTGTGATTTTGGTTATCTTAGATGGTGCGGATGTTTCTCTGTTGTTTCTTGGTGCTCTCAGATGTCTCTAGATCACTCTCTATCTTTGTAGTACATCCACATTAATTGGTGAGCTCGTGGTTGAAGATATTTTCTTGCGCATGTCCAATTTTTCATGTTTCTGGCCGACATGTTGGTGGTAATGTGTTGTGGATCATCGAGGTGAAATTAATTAAAGTATTTTCATATTGGAGATGTTATTTTGGGTCTCCACTATGTTGTGGCTGATCTTAGTGGATTCACATTAAAATTTTATTTGTAAATCTGGGTCAACATTGCAAATATATTTTATTTTCTTTGCCAACGAAGTTGTGATGGAATCTCATGTAGTGGATATATAAGGGAAATTAGTTAATTGATGAAGATGATGCATCGTGTGCTCCCATGTGTGTATGTGCGAATATACTTCAATTGTAGAGCAGAGTATGAAGAAATTTGTGTGAAGTGTGAAGAAGTGTTGAGCTTAACTGGAACTGTAATCAGGCTTGCGCAGAAGCTATTTTATCAGTTCATACCCTCCGGATTTGTAATCCAACTCTATTGGGCAGTGAACCCCTTATGTAATTGAGCAGTGAGCTCTAGTCAATGTGCTTGAATGCATGTGCATCCCCCTTGTTATTTTTCATTATACTTTAAGCAGAGTATAATCTTGTGGACTAACATCCACCATGGTTTTTCCCCTAACAAGGTTTCCACGTAAAAAAATCTTTGTGTTCTTTCTCTCTGATGTGTTAATTTTTCAGTCATCAGATATGAGATTAGAGTAAAGTTAAGTTTGAAAAGTTTAAGTTTCTGAAACAACTGATTCATCCCCCCTCTTAGTTGTTTGTCCTTGTTCTTCCAACAATTGGTATCAGAGCCTGTTCCTCTGAAGAAGCCTTTTAGCTTGAGGTAATCTGGGATGACAACATTCAAGGACAATCCTAGATTTGATGGTCCTAACTATTCACTATGGAAGATTAGGATGCAATGCCATTTAAGGTGTATTGGTGAAGCATTCTAAAAGATCACAAGAGATCCATATACTATTCCTTAGATATGAGATTAGAGTTAAGTTTGAAAAGTTTAAGTTTTTGAAAGAACTAATTCACCCCTCGATCTCAGTTGTTTGTCCTTGTTCTACCAACAATATACATATAGAAGCACACCACAATTTGAATAAGCAATCACTCTTATATATCCGCAACAAGAAATTTCATCCCTTCATGTCGACTTCACCAAAATAATTAAATGAATATAAACTGTCGGTCCAAAATACTAAAGATTATTAATGTGGATCAACCAAGTTCGGCCACAACTTAGTGAAAACCCAAATCAACATCTCCAATGCGAAAACACTTCAATTAATTTCTCCTCAAAGATCCCCAACACACTACAACCACCATGTTGGCCAAGAAAAAGAAAAACATGAACACGCAAGAGAAAATTTCCAACCACGAGCAAAACGATTAATGTAAACATGCAACAAAGATAGAGAACGATCTAGAAGCATCCACAAACATCATGAATCACTAGAGAAGAATCCGTAGCAACTGAACTAACTGAAATAACATCATCTTCAATCAAGAACACAAACTAAAGCAACAAAAAAATTGTTAGAATATAAAACTTCATAACTCAATCAAATCTTCACGAGGATCTCTAAAACTTGATGTGGATAAAGTAGATACACTCAACAACAAACCCTTTAGCCCACAACCTCTAATCATCAATGTACAATTTTTTTTGACATACTGAACTTCACTTCACCACTGACAACTTGCAACTCATCTCATTACAATTTTCTCAATATCCTTGACATATACAACTTCTAATGAATTAATGCCAATAGTGTTGACATCAATGCCAACCACATATCAACAACACAACCACAATATCCAACATACACAAGATCGTAATCACTAGGTTCTTTAATTGTACGTTTAGGTGCTTGAATAAGGCTTGGTTGTTTATTCATTATATTCTTATAAGTATGGGCTATCGTTCTATAAGAGGGAGCCATAGAAAGATCAAGAGAGTTGCTATCAAATGGGATGTTGTTAATAGAGAAAATTATTTTAAGAGAAGAACTAGCTGGAGTTAGGTAAATAACCGGTCTCTTATGCCTTTAAGGGGCACCAAATACAAATTATATTTACAAAATCATCACAACTAGTAGAATAATTATTTGAAGATATATTCTCAACACCGATCCGAGGAGGATCAAATGTGGAATGAGATTCACCATTCACTAATGCATCGTCTCTAGAAGAGAGTGTGTTGGAATGAAGAGAAGGTAGAGTGACATTAAGAAATGTATCAATGATTTCATCTTCTTGCAACAAGATATCCTTCAAAGCAAGAGGAATCTCATGAGAAGAATCAAAGATACAAAGTGACATGGGCAAAGCCAAGTCACCATCACATGCATAAAATGGAACATCATTAACACTTTGACTAAAAATAGATACTAAACTCATAAAAGAGGATATTAAATTCATTTTGGTGATAGAACTAAGAAAAACCAAGAATTAATATTTTCTAATTTTTTTTGGTATTTTCCAGGTTCTAGTAATTTACATTTTCGAAGGCCTTCAGAGCAGAATTTGTGGTTGAAACTTACGTCGGTCGCTAAAATTCATTTGTCAAATGCATAGTATTTTAGGGATTGAATCAATCCTCTTGGAGACCTTTCCAACAGTGTAAACAGTTTTGAATTTCGAGCATCGAGTCAAAAGTTAGTGCCCCACCAAGTTGGGGTAAATAAATTCTTAGTTTTTTGAAAAAGTTGTGGTTCATGTCAGGTTCACCAAAATGTGGAGAAGGGGGATTCACGACTCACAAGTTCTCTTCATTGAGAGAGCCTCACGGAGTGAATTTCCCTAAACTACCTCAAGGAACAAGCATGAGAGTTCTAGAATAAAAAAGAGTAGGTCACAAAGATTTTCTGGATAGATTGATGGACTCTCGACCAAAGGACGAAAACACAGAATAGGGATGACAACGCGATGCAATGACATATTAGAGGTGTGTTGGCATCTCGTACGGACCAAAAAGCAAGTTTATCAAATAAAATATCTTAGTGACTACTAGTAATCTAATTATTGAGAACTTCTAGAATACATGAAAGTGATAGAACGTAAAAAAATTGAAATGAAGCAGAGTATAAATGATAAGATAAAGAGAGGAAAGAGAGTTCTTACAACCACCCAAGTAATGAAGCCTCCAACAAATGAATGTCTTCAATAACTGCATGTGTAAGATATGGAGAAAATGTTGGAGCTTTATAGGGGTTTGCCTCAGTCAAACCCCTATTTTTGTGTT
The DNA here is from genome assembly GCA_007258455.2 of Sequoia sempervirens. Classification (NCBI taxonomy): domain Eukaryota; kingdom Viridiplantae; phylum Streptophyta; class Pinopsida; order Cupressales; family Cupressaceae; genus Sequoia; species Sequoia sempervirens. The sequence continues at coordinate 657,339,587 of VDFB02058242.1, read as the reverse complement.
CCCACCTTGATGAACAACCAAATAGATAGAGAGAAATAAAGTATGCGATGAGTGATAAAAGAAAACCCCACTCGAGGACAAGAACCTGTATCACAAAATATAGGTGATAAAAGAAATCCCCGCTTGAGGAGGAGAACCCATATCACAAAATATAGATGTAATAGATAAGGGATGTGTGAAATCCCAAGATGTTCTCAAGCAAGAGACAAGGGAGATAGAGCTGCAAGGCTTAAGCAAGCCTAAAAGGGAGAGCAATGACAAAAGAGAGGGCTGTGAGAACCAAGATAGCTACAAAGAGTGCTACGAAAACATGAGAGTGCTTGAAGCTGCTATAACAAGCTGTATGGAGTTGTGCAACCAATATTACAAGAGAAAGAGAAGAAATAAATGCCAGAGCCAAGGTTGGAAAGAAGCTAGAAGACCAAATGGAATGAAAAGATAGCTTTTAAAGAGAGGAGAGGAAGGAAAATAAGCTTCTTGAGCCATTAGAAGGCTTCCTGAGCCATTACCATCGAAAAAAGAGGCTGACAAGTGGAAAACATGCTCGAAAGCAATCGTTTGAACATTGAAACAACACAGGATGTTTACGTGGTGCATGGACGTCTGTGTAGTGCACTAGTGTCTAGACACATCATGCTAAAAAATGACATGAATGGGAAAAGCACAAGGTTTGACACAAAGCTAATGCAAGAAGGTAGTTGCTAAAAAGGGGTCTTTGAGCATTCTAAATAGGGAAAAAAGGCTGATGTAGGGGCTAAAATGAGCCTACACAAGATGCTGAGGGAGCGAACACTAAAACATATGAAAGAATGTATGTGAAATTGCAAGGGGTGCAATTTTACGCCATTACAGTGATAATAAGACTGTCAAAAGTATCCATAGGTCTAGACCCAAGAAAAGTAGAAGTAGAAGTAGGAGCCATCACCGAAATGTTGCCTCTACCATTTTTGTTGTTGTTGGTGACATTACCCCTCCTACATTCGGTGGATATTCACCTTTTCCTCCTGACTTGTTAACTGGAACCAATAATAAATCCCAAAACCTAATAGATTTGGAAGAATACTTAGGTTATGAGATTACCCTCCCAGATCCTAAGGATGTTTTTGGAGATGTTAGTGCTCTCAAAAGGGAGATTCAAATTGAGGCTAAAATAAGAAGGAATAAGGAGAGGGAAAGAAAAGAACTGATTAGGAATGCTATGATTTAAAGAGAGACACTACTAAGGAAATTGGACCAAATGAGACTCATAAACCAAGCTGAACCTGAACCGATTAACTTGGGTCCTATTGTATCTGTCAGAGAGGGGGACCACCATGTGCAAGACCCCAGGTCATGGAGGGTCAAGATGTGAGAAGTTGCCCTAACTTACCTTAGTTAAGTACAATGTTTAGGGTATGAGGATGAGAATGACGAGGAATATGCGGTCTTACAATCACTTTGCAATCTCAAGTTTTAAGGTGGGGCTAGGCGAGTCGGTTTTCAGGTTCAACTCTGCGCCTCAGGGAGCGCTCTGCCCAAGGACGAAAGTGTGGTCTTTGGATGACAACGTGGCGCACTGGTGTCTCAAAAGTGAGATATCATTCGTACGACCAGACAATAGCAGAGACAAGGTTAAACCTACTAAAACGACTAACAACCCAACTAACTAATTAAAGGGCCATAATGATACGAGTAAATAAATGAAGTATTCTCTAATATTTTAAAGTAAATAAGAAAGAGTAAAGAATATGAGGAGGATCTCACTGAGAAATTTGTTCTCCAGCTGATATCTTGTGAAGCATGCACACCTACACACATAAAGAGGGAAAATTTTGGGTGGCTGAATAGGGGCCTGCCTTAGTCAGACCCCCGTTTAGGTGTTTCCACCTCCACATAAAGCCAAGGAAATGAGCTAAAGAAATAGTGTAACAAAGAGAATGCAAACACTACAAAGCAATATTATACTAATCAACCAAATGATAGAGGAGAGGAGAGGGAAACTTACCACCTCCATCAAGAGCACTCAAGGCTACTTGGGGGAGAAATGAGAGGAACTCAAGCCTCTGCTGCAATGGCATGGTTCCAAATGTGCTCTACCGAAGTGATAGAGTGAAGTTTTTGCTGCAATAGAGTGCTTGGATGCTTGAAGTGAGTGAGAGTGGATGAAAAAGTGTGAGTATGGAAGCTTGAAGTGCGCAATAGCTCAAAAGAAGTGAAGAGTTCTAAAGAAGTTGGATTGAATGTTCAAGGAGTAAATTTGAAGAGGGAATGAAGAAAAATGGCCATATTTGGGTCGGTTGGCCGAAGGGGGTGTTACAACTTCATTTCCAATGAGAAGTGTAATGCCTCTGCAGGTTTATCCATAGGAATCTTCCAGGGATGTAAGTGTATCATGTGGACGTTTGTGCGCCATACGGGCATCCTCGATAGAAACGCCTCCACTGACACTCAAAACAAGCACTAAGTGGACTACCAACAATGGACTTAGGTGGAATTAAGCCTCCAAAATTGGTTTTCTAAGGTTGATAAAGTAGATCAAGAAGAGAGTAGAGTTAGAAGTGTATACTTGAACCGTCGAGGAAGCAATACTCAGTCTGGCATACCTGAACGTGCAGGAAAAGAGAAAGGACTCCATAGCTACTTGGAACCATGAAGTTGAAAAAAAAAGCTTCTTACAGACCCACAGACTTGTAAGGAGGCAACCCCCAAGATCTCTTGCATGAAAGAATCCCCTTGAAGTAAGCACCTTACAGGTATTCGATCCTACAAGGAAGGTATCCCCCAAAAACTCTAGCATGAAGGAGACCCAAAGGAAGCACCCTACAGGCTCTAAGTCCCATAGGGAAGGTATTCTCCATGAACTCAAGCATGAAGAACACCCAAAGAAAAGCCCTATAGGCTCTCATTTTTATAGGGAAGGTATTCTCCATGAACTCAAGCATGAAGAATACCCAAAGAAGTGCCCTATAGGCCCTCAGTCCCATAGGGAAGGTATTCTCCATGAACTCAAGCATGAATAATACCCAAAGAAGCACCCTACAATCTCTCAGTCCTACAGGGAAGCCACCCCCAAGATTTCTCACATGAAGGAAGCTCAAAGGAAATTACCCTACAAGTTCTCTGTCTTGCAACGATGTATCCCCCAAGATCTCTTGCATGGAGGAAACTTGAGAAAGCGGACTCCATAGAGTCAAGAAGTGGTGACATGTCTACCCATAGATAGAACATGTCAAAAGCGGTTGTGTAGGAAAATAAGCAGACAGTCACGCAGACCGTCAATAAGTAAACATTTCAAATGGGTCCCTCGGGAACCCTTCAAAAGGAGAGGGGTCCATTGAAGGGATGCACTGTTTGAAAGGTGAGGTCTAGTCAGGTTGCCCCCAAGCTAGACACAATAAGAATTCCATTCAGAATAGAAACTTTGAAAGAAGGGTCCCTTGGGAACCCGCAGTGAGGAAAAAAGAGGGGGTCCACTCAAGGGACACACAATTCAAAAATAACTATTTTTCTTAGAGCGATTCATCATCAAGGAATCCTTTCGAAATATGTTCACTTCATCAAGGAATTCGAAAGGAAGGATATGCCCCCATGTGAGGGGAAATAAAAATTATTTCCATTTGGAGGAAGGTCTTCAAGTCCTTTCTGTACGAACCCATGATGAAGGAAACATGTTCCATTAGGGTTCCAAGTTGAGAATGTGATTCTAAGGAAAAAATTGTGAAGACTTTTGAGAAAAGATTCGTTGTCAACGAATTCATTTTTTGAAAATCAAAGTGTTGAAGAAGAGTGTTGTCACACATAGGAGGGACAACTCAAGCAAAGAAGAGAGAAAGATAAAGAGAAAGAAAAAGAGAAAAAAAAAGTACAAACAAAGGACACAAGGGGATCTAGTTTAGCGGGGTCAAATCTGTTCGAGCTCATATAATAATAGGTAACCACAATGCAAGGAAAAAGATCATCAATCCCCAACCAGATCAGGAAGAATGCATGAAAAACAAAGTAAAAAAAAAAATTGGATCAACATGGAAGGGAAGCGTAAATGCCCTCAACGCTTTGCATCATCCCCAATTTATCGAAAATCAAGCACAAACACGGAAGAATGATACAAATAGACACAGCCTATATCACAAATGTGGGTGACAAGGGTCATCCACACACACAACACAAGTATGGGGGAACACATCACAAAACACACACACACACAAGATCAAGAAAGGTCCTCCTAACATTGATCAGCCAAGAGGTCGTCCACTTCCCAATCTAAATCCTCATAAGGGGAAGGAGGACGAGCCTGCAATGGTGGGATGTTAAGAGGAGGAGCATCCGACCCTCCCGCAACAAGGGCCAAGCAAGAGGGCCCCTCAAGGTCCTCTCCATCGAGCTCCTCTAGAGTCAAAAATAGTGATTTCACGAAGATCTCCAGTAGGGCCAAAACTTCACCCACGAAGTTAAACATGCACCCCACAAGACTGCCATGTCTTAATTTAGTAGATGGGTCAGGCTGTGCCTAAGATTCACCGCTAAGTTCACTGAATGACTTGGGAGCGGTGATGAACTCAGGGGAAGTTGGGACTAGTTCTGTCACAAGGACCGAACAAGTCAGCACAGGACCACCTTGTGAAGAAGGTGGGATCCTCTTATGTCCTTCATCGCTAGAAGGACCACCCTCTATCGCTTTCTTCATTGGAGGAGATGAGCTCCCCACAGACGAAGCTAGGGGTGTTGAGGAAGAGGAAGAAAGAACCGTAGTGGATACAACCAAAGTATTAACCATATCCACGGGCTTCGGGAAGGGCTGAACATCCGAAACAGACATCAGCAAAGGCGACTCCACCGAAGGAGTAATGAACACTTGCACCCATTTAGGGTTAGGTGTATTCGCACTCGTAACAAAAGCTGAGAGACGACCATAATAGAGAGAAGTAGAAGGAAGGGAGGAAAAGGACGTTGTAGGAGTGGTCATTCCTTCCTCCTTCTGTTGCGAGGCGGCCTTCTCAACCAGGAGAGTCTTTCATTGGTGCTTGTGTTCGCGTGCAAGGTAGTTTCTATGGCTCATGGAGTTAGAGGCTGAAGTTTGCAAAGGGACAAGAGGTTCCTACTCAACCATGGGAACGTCCACTATGGCCATTTCAGATGGAAAAATAGGTTCTTGTATGGGAGTAGGGGGAGCAGGCTGAGGAGCAACATGAGGAGTCAACTCAAGAGCCTCAGTAGTAGGCCTCTTTCCACTCACTGCCTTAGGAGTAGGAGTAGTTGGAGGCTGTGGAGGTTGGGAAAAAGAGGACCCTCCTTAAGAGACCTTCTTCCTATCATATCGAATGGTTTTAGGTTCTTTCAGCAAAATAGGAAGCTCGAATGCAGGATGCTTAGGCTTTCGCCAAGCAGGCACCAAAGAGTTCTCCTGCAAACGAGGAGCAGAACCTGATGGTACCATAGTTGAGTGGGAAGAAGTTCTAGACTGGGCAATGGGAGAGGAAGAAGGAGGATAACATGACCACTTCTCTTCTTTCCTCTTTTGAGCCTTAGCGGCATCGCTGTCAGCCTTCAAGCAAGTCCTATGTGAGATGGAATAAGGTGAAGGAGGGTATCTCACTTTTAGCCTCAGATTCCCTTTCTTATATTTCTGATATGTCTTGTGCAAAAGGTCCATCCTAGGTAGAGAGGACCCACAGACGAAGGCCACAAGTGATCCAAGGAATAGCTGCGACGTGGAATTGGTGGTCTATAACCGGTGTTGTGGATTACATGCACGAAGCCTCCGTGGATAAATTTTAAACATTTATGCACGATGGAGGGTACCACGTTCATCTCCACCAACCAAGGGATACCCAATTTCACTCTAAAGAGTTTAGATCCAGGAATGATATCAAACATGAGATTCACAGACTTAGGTCCAACTAAGACTGATAGGACAATACTACCCAAAGGGGGTATAGAAAGCCTGTCATGTGTGCGAATGAAACTCATAGGAGCATTGTATCTATCCTTATGTAAAAAACTTATTAGCATAATCTCCTTTGTTGTTATGTTCACTAGTGATGTTGGGTTAATGAGAACACCGGCTATGATGTTTCCATTGATGCGTGCAGGAATGTAAAGAGGAGACGGTTCCTTGTTAAAGCCCATTGACAAATCCTGTGAAGTAAAGGTTATGCCAACACTACTATCCATAGGCTACGCAGAGGGGATGGGTTGATGTAGGAAGGAGGCCATTACGCACATTAGACAGTGCTTTCATAGAGTCCCTAAGGGTTAATGGATAAGATAGTGACCCAATTGAGGTTTCGCTGTGCAATACCTTTGGAACCTTCCAACTACGCCAACTAGGGGTCGCAGGTTGGGTTGCAAGGCGACAACCTTACATCACTCACACCTACAACACTCCTAGAGTATGAGGAAAGGAGCTATCATTATCACAAGAACGAAACCAAAATGGTTCATGTCGGGCTCACAAAAAATGTAAGAGAGGGGGGCCACCGCGTGCAAGACCCCAGGTCATGGAGGGTTAAGATGCGAGAGGTTGTCTTAACTTACCTTAGCTAAGTACAATGTTTAGGGAATGAGGATGAGAATGACTAGGACTATGAGGCCCTACAATCACTTTGCAATCTCAAGTTTTAAGGTGGGGCTAGGCAAGTTAGGTTTTCAGGTTCAACTCTGTGCCTCAAGGAGCTCTCTGCTCGAGGATGAAAGTGCAGTCTTTGGATGACAATGCGGTGCACTGGCGTCTCAAAATTTTGTTGTCGTCCGTATGGCCAGACAACAACAAAGACAAGGTTAAACCTACTAAAATGATTAACGACCCAACTAACTAACTAAAGGGCCAAAATGATACGAGTAAATAAGCAAAGTATTCTCTAATATTGTAAATTAAATAAGCAAGAGTAAAGAAGACGAGGAGGATCTCACCGAGAAATTTGTTTGCCAGCTGATCTCCTGTGAAGCACACACACCTACACACAAAAAGAGGGAAAATTTTGGGTGGCTGAATAGGGGCCTGCCTCAGTCAAACCCCCATATACGTGTTTCCACCTCCAAGGACAACCAAGGAAATGAGATAAAGAAATAGTGTAGGAAAGAGAATGCAAACACTACAAAGCAATATTATGCTACTCAACGAAGTTATAGAGGAGAGGAGAGGGAAGTTTACCACCTTGACCAAGAGCACTCAAGGCTTCTTGGGGGAGAAATGAGAGGAACTCAAGCCTCTGCTACATTGGCGTGGTCCCAAACTTGCTCTACCGAAGTGACTAAGTGAAGCTTTTGCTGCAATAGAGTGCTTGGATGATTGAAGTGAGTGAGAGTGGATGAAAAAATGTGAGTATGGAAGCTTGAAGTGTGCAATAGCTCAGAAGAAGTTGTGAAGATTTTTGAAGAAGTTGGATTGAATGTTGAAGGGGTGAATTTAAAGAGGGAATGAACAAAAATGACCATATTCAGGTCGGTCGGCCGAAGGGGGCATTACAACTTCATTTCCAATGAGAAGTGTAACACCTCTAGAGGTTTAGCTATAGGAATCTGCAAGGGACATAAGCACGTCGAGTGGGAATCCCCGACAGAAGTTCCTTGATCAACACTCAAAACAGGCACCAAGTGGACTGCCAACAACGGGCTTAGGTGGAATTAAGCCTATGAACTTGGTTTTCTAAGGTGGATAAAGGAAAAAAAGGGATTTGCATAGGGGATGCAAATTCGCTCTTATATAGTATCTGAGATCCTTGACAAGAAAAAGTAAGAAGATCCCATAAAAAATATTGATACCACCAATCAAACCAAATCTAAAGTTACTAGTGATGTTTCTCCACATCCAAATTAAAATGTCTCCAACCCACCAAAAGCAAGAGGAAAACAAACTGTAAAGGACTTGGTTATTAATGAGAAATCCACATTTGAGAAGATTTCTATTCCCCCCAAATTAGAATCTAAGATGGACAAGTTAAGGAAAGAAAATGAGGCTCTCAAAAGAGAAGTAGAGAAAATGGAAATCATGGCTACCAATCTTGAGATGAAAAGAAAGTTAGCTATCTTGAAAAATTCATGCTCAGTAGAAGGTTTTGTGGCATCTAGTTCACATGATCCTTCTCAATCCACAATGAAGCCGACATCCTCAAGTGATGTGAATACTTCTGGTCATATTGATTAATCCACTCATAATACTAAGAATGTGAACAAAAGCAGTAATGACACTTCTCACAATTAGTTTGCTAATAGAAATGTGGATCACAAGAAAGGAGGTGGAGAAGCCCACAAAAAAAATGAGGATAGAGATAACCAGTTTCATAGGTGCCATATGCAATTGGAAAGATATAGGCAATTGTGCTTTGATGGGATTCCTGGATGCCCAAATCCTATTGACAATGATATCAAGGTTGTATTGAGAAAATTCATTGGTAATAATGCAATATCTGGTGAGGATCACTTGAGGGAATTCTTAAATCTTCTTGATAATTATAAGGTGGAACATGAGAACGTAGTCATGAAGTTTTTCATGCAATCATTGATAGAGGATTCAAGAGATTGGTACAGAGGTTTACCTGATGGTAGTATTGACTCATGTGAGGAGTTCAAGAGAGTTGTTAGAGAGAAATGTGGAGACAAAACTAAACCTAGTTTTATGCTCAATGAATTTAATAATATCTCCAAAGGAAAAGATGAGATGGTGTTTGATTTTAATATTATATTTCAAAAGGAAATGAACAGATTGCCACAAAATTTGAGGTTAAATGATCAAGTGTGCCTTTTTACATATTGTAATGCATTTGATGCTAAGATGGAATATAGCTTAAGAGATAAGGACCCTCAAACTTTGAGGGATGCTTTCAAAATTACTTCGCACATTGAAAGCAATAGAAGAGCTTCAGGTAAAGTGGGAAGAAGGGATGATGTAAAGATTTTGAAAAATCCAAACAATCAAAAGGATAAACATGAAAAGGCTTTTGGTTCAAATCTCCCTTATGATCAGAAATGGGATCAAAAGATGGATACTATAAAACATAACAAATATACTATTGCTAATAATGAAAAAGGACTTGGGAATGATAAACCTCATTTCCATAAGAATGAAAAGCCCCCACGACTTCGAGATTATCCCTAGAAGACAATTTGGCAGAATGGGAAGCCATTTCCCAATAATCAAAAAGGAAAACAAGATCAGGGTACACCTGATCCTTTGCGAAAAAATTCTACAAATTTTATTGATGAAACTCCATGGTGTGTGGTATGTTAATTGCCTCACTCTTCTCATCAATGTGCTATTGCATAACTAGTGGAAGTTGAGCAAGGTTCACTTGAAGAATATGATGAATCTCATGAAGATGATGCTGAAGTTAATACGATCATGAGCAGGTCTGATCTTGCTGATAATGGATGCTCATCCAATGTGGAGTCCCATGAAATTGATGTGGACAACCAAAGGGAAATAGCACATGCTTACCACCATCAGGTTCTTGCTGATGATGAAAATGATGATAATCACAATGTATGGACATTAGAAGTAGATGAATATGGTGTGTCTTTAGGGATACATTCACAAGAAGAAATTGCAAGTTTGACAATTTCTCTATCAGCTCAAGCAAGAGGGTTTTACCATTTGAGGAATAGAACAGTGGGTGGAGATCAAGGCAAGGCTGCTAGCTTATTCATCAAAGAGAAAAATGTGAATGCTAAAGAGCCTAAAACTAATGTGAAGGGAGACAAAGGTAAAACTAAGGAGACCAAGGGGGGATAAGATTTGGGAAAAGAAGGTTGATAAAACAAAGGTGAAGACACCAAAGCAAGGTGTTGAACTTGAGAAGAAAAAATCCAAGCCCAAAGTTGAAACCAAAAATGAGCAATGGAAGGAGAGAAATGCTGAGAAAGGTATGGTTCCAAATAATTTACCCAAATACATTCCTGTTGATATATTCCAATTGTTGTCACAAGTAAAAGTTTATGTTCTTGTGCTTGAAATGATACAAATTGACGAGCATAAATAAAAGGTAGTAGCCCTTATCAATGACACTACTATGGATTGTAATGAACCAGTGGTGTCTACTCTACCCAAAGTGAGTGGAAAAGAAAAGAAATTAAAGGATATTGAGGGAGTAATCACTAAAATCCTTTAGGTTTATCTGGGAAATTCAATGACTGCCTGTCTTGGAAATATAGATCCATTTTTTATAACTTTGATAGTAGATGGAAAATTGTTGAAGAATTGTATGATTGACTTAGGAGCATCTAATAACATTATGCCAGCTAAGATTATGGAAGCAATGGGATTGAAAGTTGATAGTAACCAGGTAAATTTTATGACATGGATTCCAAGGAAGTCCCTGTGACTGGTGTGATACATGAACTCCCTTATAAATTGGCAACATTCCCAAAAAAGGAGTTTAAGATGACTGTGGTAATAGTTGACATTCCACCAAATTATGGAATGTTGTTTTTCTTGAAAATGGAGTGCTTCCATGGGAGGTAGTGTGCAATATAATATGTTTTTTGCTACCTTCCCCATTGATGGAAAATATGTTAGAGTGGTTATAGAACCAAAAGTACCACATATGATTGAGCATGCTCCTGAAGATGATACAATTCATTTTGTTGATACTGAACTTAGTGAGTTTAAGGTGGAAGAGTTACCAAAAGAAAGTGATAGGTGGCCTACACCCATAGACTATGAGGTTACAAGATTATCTAATAAAGGTGGCCTTTGGAAGATGTATTTTGATGGTGAAAGTTCTAAAGAGGGATTAGGTGTAGGTTTATTGTTGGTCTCACCTAGTGGCAACACATTTAAGTTTTCTTTCACTTTGTCTTTTGTTTGCACAAACAATGTGGTAGAGTATGAGGCATTGCTATTGGGATTGAGGCTAGCAGAGAAACATGGGATAAAGAAACTGATGGCGATAGGTGATTATGAGTTAGTAATATCCCAAGTGAGATCCTGATATGCATGTAAAAATAAGAGGTTAAAGTAATACAAGAATGTCGTATGGGATTCCATTGAGAAATTTGATGCATTCGAAATTGACTTGATGGAAAGTGGTCAAAATAGAGTGGTAGATTTGCTAGCAAACATTGCACTAAGACTTGATGACATAACTTTTGCAGGTATCTCCAAGGTTGAGGTACAAACAAGGCCCTCAATCCTTGATAATGTGCACAATTGGAAAGTCTTCAATGATGATGAATAAATATTGAGGTTTTTGAAGTGTGTTGATGAATATGAGAGCTAGGAGATTGACTTTGGAGCCTTTGTTGAAAAAATAGATGGAAAGGACATAGTCTTTGGAAATGAAGTCATTCAGTTGTAGAAAAACATGATTCCCAAAGTCCTTGTGGCATTGGAGAGAGTTTTTGACAATAGGGACAAAAGCAACGCCAAAATAACTGCTACCCATCTAAAGGATTTGAAAGAGGTAAACCTGGGGACCGAAAATGCCCCTAGAAAGGTTTATGTGGGCAAGAAAATGAATCCCAAAATCAAGGAAATGTTGATTGCTTTGTTGAGAAAATATAGACATATCTTTGCTTGGTCATATGAAGATTTGAAAGCATACAAAGAGGAATTGTTTCAACATGAGATTCCTCTAAAGGAAGATGCAAAGCCTTTTAGGCAAAAGTAGAGACCCATTAATCGAACCTTAGCTCCAAAAATGAAAGATGAATTGATCAAGCTAAGGGATGCTGACATTATAAAGCCTATTAGGCACTCATCTTGGGTGTCTAATTTAGTGTCAGTCAGGAAGAAGAATGATGATATAATATTATGTGTTGACTTCAGAAATTTGAACATATCATCATTAAAAGATAACTATCCATTGCAAAATATGGAAGCCATGTTGCAAAAGGTGATTGATTGTGAATTATTGTCTGTGATGGTTTTTCTGGTTATAACCAGGTTAAAGTGAAGGAGTCTGAGTAGTACAAGGCTGCATTTACAACTCCATGGGGCACCTATGTATATGTCAAAATTCCATTTGTCTTGACCAACACAGGTGCTACCTTTCAAAAGGCTATGGATGTAGCCTTTTCTGATTTCAGTGACTTATTTTTGGCAATCTACTAGGATGATCTAACTGCTTACTCCAAGAAAGAGGAAGACCATTGTATGCACTTAGAGAAGATTTTCATTAAGGCCCTAGAGTATGGGATATCACTCAACCCAAAGAAATGTGCCTTTGGGGTTACCAAAGAAAATTGTTGGGACATATTGTGTCTAAAGAAGGAGTGAGAATTGACCCTGACAGGGTAGCTGCCATTGATAAGATTACCCAACCAAAGAATGTGAAGGGTATTCAATCATTCTTTGGTCATATTAACTTCTTGAGGAGATTTGTAACAAATTTTGCAGAGATCACTTGCCCTATATCCAAGATGTTGAAGAAGGGTGAAAAAGTTGAATGGACTGAAGAGCGCAGTAAGGCTTTTCAAGCAATTAAACAAGCAATTAAGGAGGCCCCAGTCTTGAGGACTCCTGATTTTTCCAAGCCATTGCAAATTTTCTCATTTGCCTCATTTCATACTATTGCTATAGTCCTACTACAAAAAAATCAAGAAGGTTTTGAACAACCTATTGCTTTCTTCATCAAGTCTCCCCAAGTTGCAGAACTGAAGTATGATTTAATGGAGAAACAAGCTTATGCACTTGTTAAAGTTGTAAAGAACTTCAGGACTTATCTCGTAGGAGCAACAATCATTGCTTATGTTCCAAGTGCAGCTGTAAAAGACATCTTTACCCAGCAAGAAGTCACAAGTAGAAGATGAAAATGGATAAAATGAATACTAGAGTTTAATATTGACATCCAAATCACCAAATTGGTGAGAGGCCAGGGATTGGCTAAGCTAATGGTTGAGGAAAACTTAGATGCCAATCAGATAAATCTTGAGGATGAATTTGACAGATCATACATTTGTGATATGGAGGGTTGTGATTGGTATAAGAATGTCATTTACTACTTGCAGAAAATGCAATGCCCTTAGGGATTAACTGATAATGAGAAGATGAATCTCAAATTACATGCCATCAAGTATGTGATTATAAAGGGAGAACTATGGTGGAGAAATCTAGAGGGTGTTATGTAAAAATGTGTTGATAAAGCCAAGGCTTTTGAGTTGATAAATGAGATGCATAGTGGAGTATGTGGTGGAAATTACATGGATAAAACCACTGCTCACAAAGTATTAAGGGCTAGTTTCTGGTAGCCTATAGTTTTTAAACATTCTCACAAACTAGTAAGAACATGTGATGCAAGCTAAAGGTTTTCTAGGAAGCTGAAGTTCTTAGGTAACCTACCACTGAGACTAGTTGCAGACAGACACCATTTCAACAATGAAGCATTGAATTCATTGGAGAGATACCTGATAAGTATAGTGGAGGCCATATACTACTTTACAAAATGGGTGGAAGTCATTCCAACAAAAAGAGCAACAAGCAAAGTAATCATTGATTTCATGATGGATAATATATTGACTAGGTTTGGAGTACCTGAAAGAATTGTTTCAGATAATGCAATGTGCTTCAGATCTTAGGAATTTACATATTTTTGCTCAAAGCATGGAATTCAAATTTCTTACTCTTCACCATATCACCCTCAAGGAAACAACCAAGAAGAGTCAAGTAATGAAAGTTTAATGAAAATCATCAATAAGATCATTGAGAAAAACAAAAGAACTTGGGATTCCAAGTTAAAGTTGGATTTATGGGAACATACAGTGATTGTCAAGAAGGCTATAGGTTATGCCCCTTTTTTATTTGGTTTATGGTATTGCTTCTAGGTTACCTCAAAACAACCTTATGAAAATGTATAAGTTTATCCAAGAATATGATGAAGACACATGTGATGAGATACAACATAGGATTGATGCATTAATGGAAGTGGATGAAACAAGAAGAGATACTTAGAAGAAAAATTTCAAGTTTTAGTTGCAGGTCAAGAACCTGTATGATAGGAAAGCATCTCCAAGAAAATTTTAGGTAGGAGACACAATGTCGATGTGGAACGCAAGATCTGAGGATAAGGGAAATCATGGAATGTTTGATGCATTGTGGTTGGGTCCCTATTTGATTAGCAACACTCATGGTGAAGATTCATATTTCCTACAAGATCTAACATGTAAAATTCTTGAACTTCCAATACATGGATAGTTCTTTAAGCCATATTTCTCTTTAAATATGCTTTATTCCATGTACATTGTAAGTTTTCTATATCTTTGTACATAGGTGTGTTTTCTTTGGTTGGATCTGGTCTTACTACCTTCTTTGGGTAGTTCCTAGTTTTGGTCCTCTATGATTGGTTTGCTTCAACCTGAAATTCTAAAATCTCACCATGCCTACAAGAGGCATGCATCCCCAGTCAGAGCCACTGGTGGAACCTTCAATTTTTTTTGTTCCATTGATCTAACATGCCTTACTTTGGTGGCTTTTGGTCTGAATTTGAAAGTAGGGTTTAGGGTTTTACTTAGTATATTTTCTCCTAGTCGAAACCCTTGTCTTCTGATCTAATCCTATGCTGACCTACTGTTGTCTATCTCCAACCATATTAAAACAACTTAAGTCTTTTATGTTCATATAGTGGCCGACCCCTTTGTGGTTAGAATCCCCTGTTTACCTGTTGCACAATATTTCCCTCATTACTTTGGTATGGGGGTTTAATTTTTATAAAGTTGAAAGATATAAATTATTTTTCCTTTACATCCTTTGAAAAATAATTCTAAGTCCTTTTGAGGCCTTGTCCTACATTCCTCCTAGGCGGTCCCTCTTTTAAAACAAACTTTATGCATGTGCAATTTTCACCATTTATTAAGTCCTTGTATCGCTCATTGCCAAAGTCTTTTTATTCATCGAGTTCATTACAATGATGAGCGATTAGCCTTTGAATTCCTTTGTATCACATGTCGCTGAAGGTGTTTGGTTTTCATGAATAATTACCGCAATGAGCAATATAGCTATATATCTTTCATATCACCTATCGTTGAAGTCTTTTCACTAGTAGAATTTGGCAAATAAATGAGTACGCGACTAAAAATTTTAGTCACAACAACTAAAGATGACTAAAGTCTACTCACTTTTTGCAACACAACTATAAATGACTATATAAATGACATAATTTAATCATCATAAGTGACTAATTTGATCGTCGAGTAAAAAACTATAACGCCCCGTTGTGCGAACCCCAAAGGATAATAAAACAATAATTACAACACAATTTTTTTTATTTTTATTTTTTAAAAGTAAACATAACATACATGTAATACACATTAAGATATGACATGAATTTCATTTAAGTAAATTCATTAGCACATACATCCCTTGGGGTACACGAGGAGTCATTACGAGACTGAGATCCACACAACAACAATAAAGAATAAAATCCAAAAGATATAATCCATAACAAAATAAAAATTAACAAATATAACACATACATGATAAACATTGATAAGAAACCATTTGAGTACATAAATACAACATATGCATAAATAACTTAACACATGGAACAACAATTGCCACGGCCAATATTCACACCAAGTTAACATTACATTACAGTACAATGTTCTAGAGGTACAATGATACAAAAGTGTTTCCAAACATAAATGGAAACCATACACAAGAATCATGATACAAATAAATAGATGAAAACTGGCTCCAAGATGGATACAACTCTAGAGTCGCTGCAACCGCACCAATCCGCACCTCTCGATCCTCGACTGGGGACCCAATGGGGTGCTTAGCATGTTCCACCCGACCATGTGAGTCCGAAGACTCACCCCCTGTGCTAGGAGCTAAACAAGAAAGAGACCTCAACCAAGAACATCCAAAAAGGGAACCACAAGACTCAATGCCATACAAAAGTATCATAAAACTCAAGGATTACCATGACATAATCAACAACACCCAAGAGTCAACATAATAACTTAAAGTCATAAACCCCATCACATAAAACAAAGCAATGATTAGTAAACAAGTAACCAAAGGATGATCATGAAACACTTCCAAATCAACTGAATTAATAAACATAATACAATTCCAAATTGCAATTAGACAACACAATAACACATATCACAGTATCATAAGATACAAGATCGTAAATCAAATATCAATGAGATCATACAAGACCACAAAGTACACCAAAGATGTATCAATGCAATACTCCATAAATCAATATAAGTCCAAACAACAACAATCTAAACCAACTCCCACAACCTACTGCTAGAGGAACACAAAAAAGTAAAACACATGGGCAACTAGGGGAGAGTGTCATCGCATAGTCCTACATGGGCTGTCCTGTGCTCTTCCTCCCAACTGGAGGCACCGGTCCCATCTATGGCTGTCCTGTGCTCTTCCTCCCAACTGGAGGCGTTGGTCCATAGGGTGACTCATGCGGAGCCGTAGAACTGTCGTGAAGACGAGGTTACGACCTTGCCAACCACGACCTTCTCAGCCTTCCATTAGTCTGCGAAAGCACTAATGAAGATGAGGCATCCATTTTATTAAATCTTATAATGATATTACTACCCAACCCTCCTAAGTTAATTATTAGGTTTTCACTTGTTTACTAACTCACTCGTGGGTTATCCTATGCCCTTCCCCTTAAACGGGGCACCGGCCCCCACGAGGAGCCACTCTCCCTAGAGACCCCAACAACATAAAAACCAAGAAACCAAGGGTTGTACAACATAACAAGATTAATAGATCACAACTAAGAAGCCTGCGAGGCATTACCCATCTCGCTATAAATACATAATCAAAGTCTCAACAATTCCCGTACAACCCTTTTAAAATCATGAAACCAAAACACTTGCCACATCAAGGCACATAAAGAGAGAGCACATCAATTATCAATCATCTCAAGCCTCTGGAAGCCAAAAGAATGAAAACCCACAAACGAGGGTAAAGTGAAGCAATATGAGTATTTCTCCAATAATTCCAACACAAGGATAAAATTTCATCAAATATGTGAGTAAATCAGAAAAAGCCATAACAAGGAAAGATTCATCAAGACCCCTCTACAAATTAACAATGGCGTCACGGAAAACGCAAAAGAAAATCAACCTTTAATTCACGAAATCACTAAATGAAACCAAAAGCCACCAACTAGGCATTCCATGGGAGACCTCAATTTTCTCCTCACAAGAACCCCCTTATGATGGTACGCAAATCACTTTCATAAAAACAACAACATAGCAATGACAACAATAATTGCAAGGCCACCAGATCTAATTTCAATTCAAATATAATGAGTGAATACATTAAAATAAGATCAACCACCCCATCCAAACCACATAAACAACTTT
The DNA here is from genome assembly GCA_007258455.2 of Sequoia sempervirens. Classification (NCBI taxonomy): domain Eukaryota; kingdom Viridiplantae; phylum Streptophyta; class Pinopsida; order Cupressales; family Cupressaceae; genus Sequoia; species Sequoia sempervirens. The sequence goes on along the minus strand of VDFB02058242.1, from coordinate 657,322,337 downwards.
GATACAAAATAAATCAGAAATCCAAGAAGATCAACTTCCCACAACTCATCAACAAAATACAAATTTCCAATTACATTGCAACACAATTTTAAAAGACAAATGATTCCTTGAATCAAAACTAACCTCCAAAGGCATTCACACCAACATGGAACCACCCAAAAACAATCCTTCAACAACAGAGTTAAAAGCATTCAACCAAGCATCCAAGGCACCAAATTTAAGAACACCTTAAATACTCAACCACACATCACTCCACCAAACACTCACATAATAAACAACAACCAAAGATTCAAACAAGAGCAATATTTAATAACCAATCAATTAACCACCAGAACTAAATAACTTTACAACTTACCCATCTAAATTACTCCATTAACTAAAACAATTTATGATAACCATCACAAGTATTCTAAAAGATTTATCCAAAAAGAGAACTTACAAATCAACCATTAAATGAATATAAAGAAAGTCAATTTTCAAAAGATTAAAATCACATTTCACCAATAAACTAACCAATTCGAGAATATCCTAATCAATCTCTAATCATGCCCATACATTTAAATTTCCCCTTTCATCATACTAACTTAACATTCACCTCCAATACTTAAATTAATTGTGAAAACCATTTAAGACCAATTGTCTATACTTTAAAAAGACAATAATACAATATTCTAAATACTTAAACTACATATTAGAACTTACCAACTTAAAATCTTAAATCTATCTAAATAAATTTACACACCTAAATACCACTACTTATTTATATATTTTAATCCTTTTTGAGGAGGGAAAGTAGAAAGAGAATATATCTTTTCTAGGAATCCAACAAGTCTACCAGATTATAACTTCACAAAATAAGAACGAAAAGATAACTTATTCAATTAAATTCTATTTCCACCATATACATATTTAAAAATAAGAATTAAACAATCAATGCTGATATATATATATATATATATTCACAAATTGCCCTTCTACTATATTAATCTATCAAAGTTCACAATTTATCAAATTAATAGAAGTTCCTTTCTATTTGCATATCTTTACTATAATAAAATTTTATTTTGATCATACCAGAAAAATAACAATCTGATTACAGACAGATACAATTAACAATTGAATTAATGAAATCTAATTAAATGAATTAATAAAAATATAAATATAAATATATATATACATATACATATATATATATATATATTCACAATAGTTTATACGCGCATTAAAAAGAATTATATAAAAAATTTTTGTTGAAAACAATATTTAACATATAACTTTTAAATGGGAATTAAATCCCGCACGGACGGAATGTCGGCCGCAGACAGCCTGCAGACTGTCGCAGCAGTCTGTAGGACTACCGTGGACAGTCTACGGACTGTCACAGCAGTCCGACGAACTGCTGTGGTAGCCCGTAGGCTGCCACTTCAATACTACAACTGGCCGGGTGGTGGGTACGGCCGCGGCCAAACCATCACCCGTCAACAATTTTTAAATAAATTCAAATAATTTAAAACAATGAAATTTGAACTCTAAATTTTATATTTTTAATTTTAATTTTAATTTTTACTCGATATCTACAATTATATATATAAATATGTGTATAAATATATATACATATGTATGTCTGATATATGTATATATATATACATCTATATATATTGTATACAAAAATAATTCGAATACAGAGAAATATCACAAGTTACTGTTTCGATATAAATTTATTTACAGAATAAATTTTGTAAAATTTATCTACAAGTGAGGATTTACACAACCCCAAATTCCTAGTGAGAGATTATTCTTAAGTTGAGTTATTATATTTTCCCGACCAAGTTACAGTATTGGTTATTTCCAGAATTCCAAACATAGTTTCATTTTAATAATCAACAGTAAAAGCCCAACAAATAATTTCATTTAAATAAACAACAGTCCCAAGCTCCCAGAAATTTCAATCTAATAATTGATAGTCCAGAACCCAACCAAATTCCATTTTAACAAACAGCAATCCCGATCCTCAAATGAAAATTTCATGCACAGCGAAACAAATCCAATCAATTTCTATTTTATTTAATGCTACAACAAATAAATAAGAAAGGAACCTGGCGTCTTGTGTTTGAAGAAGATCTGTAGAAGCTCTATCCCTTTTGCCGATCCAATCCTCCGCCAACGAATGTTTCCCGCAGCAGCTCCAAGATCCTCCCTCAAACTTAAATCTTAATCAACAAATGAATTCTTAGAAGAATAAAAGAATGCAATACTATACAGAAAGATGACTGCCAAATTCTCCCAAAATCTGTTGGAAAGAGAATCCCTCCTTCCAATACAAAAATCCTCTAAATAAAATCACACCCAAAAGGTCTCTTCCATTCCTCTTCCTGAGAATATCAAAAGTCACTTCTCCAAAAAATGAAATTTAATTACATTCAAATCCACAAAAGATGGAGCTTTTTATTTGTTTATTTATTTATCATTTCCACAACAATTTAAATAAACACATGCACATTAAAATAATTACAATCAACCATTTGCAAGATCCTAAATAAGTATCCATTAAACTTCTTATTATAATAATTATCTTTTCAAGATTATTTATTCATAATTATTATTAACTTCAATTTAACACAATAATTTAAATCAATTTATCTAATAATATCACTTTTACTTTTAACAAATTAGATTAATTTGATCATTTGTTCTAAATCATTTGATTTAACTTAATTGATTATGATTTTAATTTCTAATCATATTTTAAATAACTTTGCAAATCACTTATAATTTAATTAATTATTTAAACATGATTACTAACATATTATATTTTCCACAAAATCAAATAACACAATAACCAATGAAGCACACACAAATACTCTCACAAAAGTTCAGAACAACCGGCACGGAGGGGTATTACAAAAACACAACTAAATAATTAGTCACACAAATAAAAAATGACTAAATAATTAATCACACAAATAAAAAATAGACAATATGATATTAAAGTCGATAATTAAAAAATATATTTTGAATTGAGGGAGTGGGTTGTATTATAATATATTATATTACAATACAATATATTATATTATAATACAATATGATATATAATACAATATATATAATATATATTATAAATTTATATTTATATTATAATGTATTTAATATTATATAATATAATACATATAATAATATTATATTATATATTATATAATATTATATTATAAAATTATAATATAATATAATATCTAGTATTATAATATTATATTATATAATATAATATTATAATATAAATATAATAATATTATAATATATTTAATAATAAGTGGGGGATTGAAATCCATTTTGAAATCTTTTAGCGGGAAAAATCAAAATGGATTTAATTCATTTACAATAAAATATTGACACTCGCTCGCTAAAACCCTAAGGAGCCAAATACCTATGTTAGCAATCTTTTTGTGGAAGCATAAATGGAATGGAGGCGACGACTATGCAGTGGAATGGAGGTGACGACTGTGCAATGGTTTGCTTAGGGTAAAGGAAGCCGTAATGTTAAAACCTGAATGTGTTCATTATTAGGATCTTGGTTGTAAATTTCATTTTAATAAACATACTCTATAACCCTCGTTGAAACCTTATTTGTAGGTTGCAACTCGCCAAATTCGAGAGGTGAATGGTGAATACCAGTGAGGAAGAGTTTGGAGGAGCCAAAACCAATAGTGGTAGGGAAAGTAGCAAAAAAAGCTCCAAATCCTTGGGATTTTCTTCATTCTGAACTACAAAATGTTTCTTGAGCGCCCCTTCATCGAGATGAATTTATGGTTCAACCATTGGTTTATCATCTTCCTTCACTGCTATTTCAGTTATTTCTGTAATTTTGGGTTCATCCATATTTTCTTCTTTCCTAATTTTTGTGTTAACTTCACTGTCCTTTTCTTCTTTGTTTTCCTTCTTCTCCCCTATTTCACATATTACAGTATCCTTTCCCTAAAGAACATCTTCTTCCATTCCCTTTAGAATCCCCTTATTTAGAATCATCTTCTACAACCTTTTTATTTTTGGCATCTTTAGAATCCCCTTGAGATTTCCTAGATACCTACTCACCAACCACATGTGCAACTTATTTTAGGGATTTCTTACATAAATATCATTGAATATTTTTGGAACCTATCTCAGGCTCATATCATGTATTATTTGCTACCATATATATTCTCTCCAAGTTAGTCTTCATGGTGCATTTTGCAGTTCTTTTAGTTTTGTGATAAGGAGAAATGAAATACTAATTTTTTCTTTCTTTTTTATCCTTTGATGGAATGTAATGCACATAGTAAACTTATTTTATTTTTATTATGAGTATATTAACATGGATGAATTAGTAGTTTGGTAGTGTCCATGTCTTATGGGCTTGCTTCAATGGCCATGGTTTTCATTAATAAGGTAGTTCTCATGGAGTATCCATATTTAATGACTCTTCTTACCCTGCAAGTGACATATAGGTTTCAAAATAAAATTTTTATTAAAATTTTCACTTGGCATTTAAAAAAAAAGTGCAACCCTTTTCCTTATGAATATCTTAAAACTTATTCAAGTTTTGATATTTCTAGTGGTGGTGTTGTAGCAATTGGTAACAGGGGTTTAGCGCTATAGGCCTGTGATTACTTAGATATAGTCATATGTCATGTGATTGATTTGCAAACAGAATGCTACCCACAACTTCGGTTGGCATCTAGGAGAGCTTTCCAAGATTTAATGGATAGGAAAAAAGATGAGTGTGTTCGCTATGTGGAGGATACCATGGAGATGCAGTTTATGGTTTTCACCTAAATGTGCTCATTATCAAAGGTTGAGTTCTATTGTGGGTATTTTATGGTTTTCAGTTGCTGCCTTGTTTTCCCGTCTTGTTCTCTATGCTCTGTTATGCTCTGTACAACAAAGTATAGGTGTATTTCTTGGATCTTTTTTTATACAGTTGTACATTGTTTGTAATTCGTTTGGTTATGCAACTATTTGCTACTTGTATTTTTTTTTTCATGTTAATCCAATACATTTTTTTTTTTGAATATCTATGATACTTGAAGTTTATATGCACAAATTTGTGAGGATTAATTAAGTTAGATTTGATTTGTAACTTGAATCACTGATTCACCCAAATAAATGATTAAATAAATGACTACCATGACTAAAATAAATGACTACCATGACTAAAATAAATGACTACCATGACCAAATAAATGACTACAATGACTAAATATATGACTACCATGACTAAAATAAATGACTACAATGACCAAATAAATGACTACAATGATTAAATATATGACTACCATGACTAAAATAAATGACTACAATGACTAAATAAATGACTTCCATGACTAAATAAATAACTACTATGAATAAATAAACGACTACCATGACTAAATAAATGATTACCATGACTAAATAAATGACCAGTTAATAACAATCAATGACTAAATTAACAACTAAATATACTACAAAATTGATCAATCAAAACAATCAATAAATGACTAAAAATAGTTTAGTCATGAATTTGGCTGGGTTATAAATGACTGAAAATAAACTACTAATGGTCATATGACCAATTTATAGTAGTTTTTAAAGTCATTTATTGTTGCTTTTCTACTAGTGTTTGCTTCCTTGGTTCCACTTTAGCGAAGCGCAATGAGCATAACTTCTCCCTTATATCGTACCATCGTAGAAAGGTTTTATCGCTTATTTCAAATGCATCGATGAGTGATGGGAAAGTTGATAATGAAGGGTTGTGATATTGCCATGTGTCTGCATCTGGTGCCATTTCTTTTTTCACCCGTTTCGGAAAGCACTCTTATCTCCAAATCAACTATGGCGATAAGCGATGGACTAAGGTTATATCTTTGTATCACCGGGTTTTTATCTTTGCTAAAGTGAAAGTGTATCTTTGAAACACTTTAGCAAAAAGTGATAGAGAATATATTAAGGAATATTCCTTCCATTGGAGGTGTTGTCGCTCATCGTCGAAATATGCACTTAACTTCAAAGTATTACTGTGATGAGCGATGGAGTTCTAAGGGGTTAATGATGATGTGGGTGGCTATGTGACAGGTCCCTAAGGTATCATCACCATTCTAAATCAGACTTGTAGGAGAAAAATGTGATGGTTAATAAGAACCATGGATCATGTTTTAAATCAAAGAAGATCAACGGTTGGAATTTAAAGTTGAACGGCTATTTCTCAGTTCGCCCGTGCGAGCTATCCATCAGACATTAATGGAGAAGACACTCCAACTTTGAGTCATAAAGAGGGTTTTTGATCATTTTTCTTCCACAATTGCGATCAGTGAGAGCTGAAGAACTGGTAAAGTGAAGAAAAGAAAATTTCGAAGAACAACCTGTTGGTTTTCCCGAGTAAGTTAAATTCTTGTTTTATAGCACTAGGTGGCTGAGGAATTGAGTAAGTAGCTAGGGTTTGTAATTTAGGGTGTTGTTCTTTGTTAGCAAGGAGATTGAAATTTTTTTATGTAGGGTTTGGGGGTAGAGGAGTGAAGTTTGTCTAAAATTGATTGTGAACCGTGTGAATTTAAATAATAAAATTATAATTCATAGTTGTCTTGGAACCTAATTTTATTGCGCTATAAAAATGAGTGAACCTAGTGAATCCTCTGCCAAACTAGAGAGGAAGCCTACCCAGAAAAGGGTCAAAAGACCTAAACCTCAAGATGATAAGCCTAAACCTGAAATACCTGAAAAACTTGCAAAGAAGAGAACTGTTAAGAAGCATTACCCTCATTTCATGGAAGAGGCCCTAAAGACCTAGATGCATAGGTTAAGTCAGTTGGAAAGAGAAAGGTTGGTGAGGGCACATTGACAACTCATTTTCAAGATTTAGCTGCTGGGGTGGGTGATGTGATGCTACCATAGAGTGGTTGTGATTTATTTATATATGCTTTCAAGAGGAGATTTGCAAGTCACCCCACCTATCATTTATGGACTTGTGACATTGGAAAATTGGTGTACCCCAATGTGTTTGTGGAGGTGGACATGATGCTTAAATTGGCTAGGTGCTGTGATCCTACATATATAAAAATCAAAAGATTCCCATACTTTGTGCCCATGCTGGAGATTTCAAGAAGTCAAATAGCCGAGGTTTTCAATTTGAACCCATCTACAATTGAATCCATTAAGTTTTGTGCATTGTATAATGAATATGAGAAAAATAGATTTACATATAGAAAGAATGTTCTGCCAAGGCACATGAGACATGACCTGAAGAAGAATGTTGTACCTTTTAGTCCTCTAGAGTTGGAGCCATTTGATTTTCATGATTTTGAGGACTATTTCAAAAATATAGACTATGCATTATACTAGGTCCTGCACAAGAATTTTGACATAAAAATGGATGTTGCTTTATTGGTTTTAGCAATTGATATTCAAAACAAGTATCAAAACAAGGTTTTTGATTATGCTTCTTATATCACTGATCATTTGCATGAAGACTTGGTGAAGTTGAAGGACACAACACCCCCATTGTCTTGCAAACACTACTCTTTGTTAATGCATATGCTATTATGGAAATGCAAAAAGGTGTTTAGAAATTTCATGAAATTGAGAGAAAGGGATAACATGGACAATGAGTTGCCTATGCAAATGTGGACCCATTTCTGGGATGTGCACTGTCCTAAATCTAATTACACTTCTTTTTGCAATGTTTTTAAGTTTTTGGTGTTGGAGCAACTAGGCTTAAAGCCTATTTACAAAATTTCAAAGGGTGTGAAAGAAATATTGAGGCCTCTGGAATATGAGGAAGACACTACACAAAAATTCAACTAGGGTGGGGACATTGAAAGAAATGATCCCTCAAATGTAAGAAGACCCTGAAGTTCCCTGTAGTTAGGGTAAGAATCATCTTAGGGAAAATGTATAAACAAATTATAATGAAACCCTAACAAGCACAATAGAGCACAAAGTAGCATGAAAATCAAAATAAGAAAGCAAAGCAAACCGATCTCCAAGCTAGATTTGATTTATCTCCATTGCTCTTCTCCATCTACATGAGAATGCAAGATTTTGAAAGATTGAATGATTTGATATGTTTACTCATTTTCGTAGCATAACGATAAGATGGAGATGATATAGGAAAAACAGATAAATAGATGAGAAGATTGAAATAAATTTTGGCAGAGTGTGGATACTAGAAGAAGATTGATCCAAATGGTTTGTGACGCGCTAGATTTATAGGCAAGAGCTGATTTGATTCAATGGACAAGATTAAAAGTCAATTATGTGATGTGTATGGCTAGGATTAAAAGTTGATTTTAGTGCCTATGACTCACATTAAGTGGGTTATGATATGAGGCTAAAATTAGGATGTGGGATTCTTTTATTTATTTTGGAGGAAAATATGCCTATAACGCACAAATAAGTGGGGCTAAAAATAGGATGTGAGTGGGGAATCTCATAATTTAAATAATAAAATTATTTAAATTATTTGTGCATGTGAAGAGTTGTAGTCATGTGACACATGTTGCAATGTGGTAAAAGGTGAGGAATGAATTCAAATATTTAATTTGAATTATTTTGAGACATGTGAAGGAGAATTAATTAAATAAATGAGATTTATTTAATTAATTGGGAAGGTGATTAAGTGGAATAAATGGGATAAGTGGGATAATGTAATGAACTAGGGTAAAATATTACAAGATGTCTTACAAGGTCATGTATTGACTAGGTAATGTTATGACATGGACAATTTTGGGTGTCTACATTTTTCTCCTCTTTCAGATGATGTGATTTATGTCGAGTAACATCATTTCAAAGAAGCTAAGGTATGGATAAAGGAAAAGAAAAGAAAAGATGATGCCCCAGCCACTTAAATAAGTGAGGAGTAAGATGAATGAAGAAAAGGGATGATAGAAGAATATGATGATGTAAAAGATATGAAGAAAAGGGATGATGATATAGGATATTATAATGATGATGATGCTCCCTCGAGGGGATAGGCGGGTTGGAAAAACATGGATATGCTCTTGAAATGAATGAATGAAGTGATAAAGGAGGGATAAGATGAATGATACAAGATAAGAAGTAGATGAAAAAGAAGAATGACATGCCATACTACAAAAAAGTGAGCAATCATATGTTTGATATAGCACTAGATGTTATGCACCAAGGTATGAGGACCAAGGTGATGATGTGTCTCATGCCCTAGTGTAATACAACCTTGTCTAGATACAAGATATGAATAATAGCTGGGAGTGATTCGGATTTGATGCAAATGCAAATTGAAGTGATAACACACACAAGCAAGTAAGAAAGCAAGCATGCACAAATGATACAAAAACAAACAAAGTATTGCCCCTGTCAAGCTGTAAACCAATGATTAAGTGATTGATTGATTGGTTGATGATGATAGTGTTGTCATTGCGGGGACGATATGTCCCTAGATCAACACAACGATGATTGATCGATTGATCAATTGATTGGGTTTACAACAAGATTAGGATCAAGACCATTGATGTGATTGGATAATTTGACTTGATTGATTAGCTTGGTTGGTATGGATTAAGGATTGACTTGCATTTGGATTATTACTTGGAATGATTGAAGATGATTTGATTTGAAGAAGTGGTTTAGAATGATATGATGATTGATTTGATGATTTTATTGGATGAAAGGATGTGATGAATTGAATAGAACTGATGTGATTGAAATGATTTAAGTTGGAGCGATTTGATTAGAGGACTGATTCATTGATAATTTGACGATTGATTTAAAGGAGTTGAATTGATGTGTTTAATTGATTGGAAGAAGCGATTTGATTTTATTTTATTGCTTGGATTTTTGTTGGATATTTGATTTTTTTTGTCTTTTTTAGGACCTTTTTCCATTTTTTTGTATTTTTGGGAATATTTTGATTTTTTTTGTATTTTTGAAATATTTTGATTTTTGAATTTTGAGAATGTTTTGATTTTTGGATTTTGAGAATGTTTTGATTTTTTGGATTTTCTAAATGTTTTTATTTTTTTGGATTTTTTAGGACCTTTTTTTCAAATTTTTATTTTTATTTTTTTAGGACTTTTTTGAAATGTTTTGAGATGTCAATGGATGAAAATTTGGGTAGCCTTTGTGCTAGATACCAATGACAAGGGAAAACCAAGTCTAGGTGCAAGGAGATAGATGGGATTGATGGATGAAAGGGTGGGTGATAGGATAAGGGGTAGAAGGCTCATGATAGATGGATCAATAAAAAGGATAGGTCATAGTGAATGGAATGGATGTACACATCATAAGGGAGCTAGGATGTGATCCCAAAGGCTATGTCACATAGGAATAACATGCCTCATTATAGGTACAATACTTAAGATTTTTCATGACAAAACTTATGAAAATAGAATAAAGATATGATTGGTTGGAAATGATGAGGTATGTCAAGAGATACCCAAAAAACATGTTTCAACATTTTTCCCCTATGTCTTCATCAAGATCAAAAGGAGAAGTGTGGATGAGTGGAATCAATATGATAGGTATGTATAATGGCTAAAGATGGTAGGTAGGATGGAAATGATATGATAAGAAGTGACATGATAGGATAGATAGTGGGGATGCAGCAAAGTGCCCCCAAGTGTAAGTGACATAGAAGATCAACCTACACATGACACCTATTTTCCAGGTTTTCATCATGGTACTTATCTAGAGTGCCTATTTACCAAGTTTTCACCATTGGACGAAGGAATTTCTCTTCACTTTTTTTGATTTCTTTTGATTTTATTTTTACTTTTTATTTTTATTTTTTTGATTTTTGGACTTTTTTGAATAGAAGGATAGGAGGGACTCAAGTGTTTAGTTCCATGAAAGGTGATAGTCCCACTAGATGGATGTCGTCACATGGACCATGTCAAATGTTATTATGCTCATAGATGTTGGTAAGAGATTGCATGAAAGGGATATGGAGTAGGTATATGATGGATTATGATGTGGATTATGGAGGGATATAGTGGATTATGTAGGGGAGATGAATGGTGGGTTTAGCCAAAAGCATGGAACATAGGAATGTGATGGGGGAGATATGTAGTATAATGAGTGAAGAGTGAGGAGATGGAGGTAGGTGAAATTATTGTGAAATGGAAGGGAACCATGACCAATGGTCGCACACACTGTGATAAATGTTGAAGCTTTGATTTGGAGGGGGTGTAGGAAGCAATGGCAATGCTTGCTTAGAAGATGGATGACAAAGTGCTTTAGGTACCCACATAGACTTAATATAATTTTTATGAGTTTTATTTTGCTTGTGGGATGGAATATGAGATTCTTGAATAGAGTGGGAGTGTGAGATGGAAGAGGATGGTTGGGATTTTTGTGATGTAGATGCCTCGTTTGACTTGCTTTCCTTTTTCTTGGGGACCCAAACCATTTTAGTTTTGGCCTTTACTTTTGGAGGTATGGGCTTATATAAGTTTTTAGATGTATTTTTCTTTGATTCTTTTCTTTTGTGCCCTAAGGCATGAGGACCCTTAGGATTTTTTTCTTTATAGGTAGAGGCATCAATTTTTTTTCTTTTGAATCCCTTGGGTATGGTGGAATGAGTGGAAGCTTCATTTTTAGACAATGTGTGCATTGATTGGTCATGATTAGGATTTTTAGAGGATTTATGGGTAGGTGGATAAGGGGATTGGATAATTAGGATATTAGGTGTTGGGAGAAGTGGAGGTAGATTAGATGGAGGGATATTAGGAGTTGGAAGCAATGGTGGAAAAGTCGATGGTGGAAGGTGTACGGTCACATGCTTTTTACATTTGTAGGATGATGGAGGTGGAATGGAAACATATGTTTTAGGTGTATGATAGGATTTATGGTGGAAAGAGGACTTAGGATGGATGGAGGAAGTACCAAAATATTTAGCTTATTTACCTTGGGGTGAGTATCTAGGGCCAAATGAGTGTGTAGGGAATTTGACATGGATGGGCTCCAAAATACCTTATTCATGAAGGCCTAAACCTTTACCTTGGTAGTTCATGTTTTGGAGTATGTGATGGACAATGGGACTAGGTGTAGGTGGAACACTAGACACGAGTTCCTTATTGGATGGAGAAGGTGAAGTAGATAATGGCGGTTGTGGTTCTAAGGAGGAAAATTCATGAATGAGGGTGGAAATACCAATAGTATATGGTGGTGGATGATGGAGGATCATTAGGATTTTGATTAGCATTGTGTTCACTTAGATCCAAGGTATTTGTTTGATCTTCTATGTGTGCTTGGGAGGCATGTGTCTCATCATGACAAGTGAATGTTTGTGGATCATGGATAGGAATAGGTGGAGGTGTATTTGGGATATCTTGCTCATGGATGGGTATAGGATCAAGTTGCTCATGGATAGGAACTTCATCATTATGGATATCATTTTGATCATAGAAATGATATAGATTATGGATAGGTTGGATGAAAGCGATTTGATCTTGATTAGGACTAGGGATTGATGTTTCCACATGCTTGGGAGTAGACTCTTGATATAAATCTTGTGGTTTCATGGAAGTGAAAGTGGGAGGTTCTTGGATAAGTTTGATAGGTCCTTGATATTAATCAATAAGAGAGTATGATGAACTTTGACTTGGGCTTATGATAGGAGGCTCTTGAATAGGCTTGATAGCTTATGGGTCACATGATGGGCTTGAAGGGCTAGGCATGTTAATGGAGGGCTCTTGGATACTATCAAGGATAGGAATTTGATGACATGGAGATGTTTTATTCCTTGCTAATAGCCATTGATCACATCCTTTGTAAGTGGATGGGTGGATTTGGGTAATGCCATAGGTTTACTTTTGAAATGTTTGAATTTAGGGCGTGGATTTGATGGAGGATTAGATGATGGTGGGGGTAATGAAGAGTTTGATGGTTAGAAGTTGGAGAGGCCAATGGATTAGGAATAGGACATGGTGGCTTAGGGATAGCCATTTGATTGGATGATGGTATGATAAAATTATAGGGTGTATGAACTAGATTGGTGTTTCCCTTATCAAATGGAGTATGAGAATTGGAAGGCTCTTGCTTTTGTTGCCAAGGTGGAGTTGGGATCCTATGTTATTTTGTGATATGGGTGGATATGCTGATGTGGCATTGACATGATAGGTAGATGGGTTAGGTTGGCATGATGATGAAGGTGACACATAGGATTGTGGTTGAATGTGTTGAGGTTGGAAAGGTGTTTGGACTTGTTGTGGTATGATTTGTTGTTGTGATAGTAATCGAGGGGTTCTATAGGATAATGGTTGTTGAGAGGTGGATTGATATGGATAAGGGTTGACATTGGAAGATGTGTGATAGGTTGATGAAGGGGTAACATGATATGTGGATGGATGAGGTTCATACGATGATATAGGTGACACATAGCATTGATGTGAAATTTGTTGATATGGTGATTGGATTTAACAAGTGGAGATGAGGTATTGGGATTGTGCTATGAGTTGTTGCATTTGAGGTGATTGGTTTGTTTGAAGTTTCTAGATCATGTCATAGATTTATTGAATAATTTGTTGGTTTAAAGTTGATTGGATTGTTTGAGCTATGTGAAGTATGTGAATGAGATTTTGTGCTATGTCTTCTAATGTTGGCATGGTGTCACTTTTGGAAAATATTTGATTAAGATTATGATGATGATTTAAAATGATGTGATTGCTTGAATGACTAGGATGATTTGGCTTGGAAAGATTGGATGATGTGGAAAATGTTTATTGAAAGTCTGACTTGGGCAATATCAAACACAAGATCTCAGATGTAAATGCATGAACACACACACCAAACACAATGATAAATTTGTCTTTCAAGATTAAATGTTATGATTAAGCAAACACTTGAATACACAACAACAAGCCTAATTTTAGTTAAGTGGGTATGGCCAATTAGGTCTTAAGCTAGGATGCACGAGGTTGAATAGGGATGATTTGAAAGTAAAATCCTACCACACAACTGAGAGAAAGAGGTGACCCACCCTTCACCTTCACTTCCCAAAGGTATATAGTTCTTTGGGGCTTAGCCAAGAGTGACAAGATTTTAACTCCCAAAGGAGCATGTCTTTTGATTCACACTTGATTGAGGTTGTCCCTTGGAGGGGTGTGTGCTCCAAGTAGGCCTCCTAAGAAGGGTATGACAAAAGTGAACCAAGTGAGGTGTTTTTGATCACACATGCACTTGAGTCACATTCACAATTGTTAATTTCCCTTTAGAAAATTGAAATGTGTGTAAAAAAGTTCAAGCACTTGTTCTTTTTAGATCCCAAAGCCAAATGTGTAGGAAGACAGTTGTTTATTTTAACCCAATTTCAATAATGTGACAACAAACAAGATGTTCTTTTAAGCCCAAAATTCAAGTGTCTTGCAAACAAGATTGATTGATCAAATGAGAGATAAAGATAATAGAATGAGTGCACTCAAAAGTTTTTGCTTTCCAATCTATTGTGTATGACTAATATTGTTGCTACTACAGCTCCTTATGATCACGTAAAAAATATATGTATTTTTATTAGAATGCATGATCCATAAAAAAAAGATTATCTCATTAGAAAATTGCAATTTCAGATATATATTTTTAACATAGACGAGTTAGATTTGATCATTTGGAGATATTATTGATCTGAAAAATTAAAAAATCAAAGAGACCCCTGATAATTTTCTAAGAGCTTTCCAAAAATGTAAATAAGTTAGAAAAATTCCCTGTTTTGTGCCAAGAAACGTGGATTTATGAAAAACCTACATTAAAAAAAGATCAAATCATTTAGCACCTTATTTGACCTCAAAATAAAATCTGTAAAAAATAGGCCCTTATTAAAATTTCTAGAGCTTTCCACAAATGTAAAAGTTTCTGGAAAATTCGCTGATTTGTGTCTAGAAAGTCAATTTTATGAAAAAAAATATAAAATAATGATAACTCCTACAAAAATGGCAATAAACCCTCATTTTTTTTTATTGTAGCCTCTTGAGATGATGTAAAATATTTTGTGAAAATATTGTAGAAAAATTCTTAGCCGTTTAGAAGACATGAATAAATTTTTAAAACCTGGGGGTTTGTCCAAAAAATGGCAGATTTGCAACAAAAAGTCAATAAAACCTGTAAAAAAGCATGCTAGTAGATCTACAAAAGACAAGGGTTCTTCACATCAGGTTCACCAATGTAGTTAGGGGAAAAATCATCTTAGGGAAAATGCATAAAAAAATTATAATGAAACCCTAACAAGCACAATAGAGCACAAACTTGTATGAAAATCAAAATAAGAAAGCAAAGAAAATCGATCTCCAAGCTAGATTTGATTTATCTCCATTTCTCTTCTCCATTTGCATGAGAATGGAAGATTTTGAAGGATTGAATGATTTGATATATTGATTTCTCATTTTCATAGCATAACGATAAGATGGAGATGATAGAAGAAAAATAGATAGATAAATGAGAAGATTGAAAGAAATTTTGGCAGAGTGTGGATACTAGAAGAAGATTGATCCAAATGGCTTGTGTGAAGCTAGATTTATAAGTAAGAGATGATTTTATTCAATGGAAAAGATTAAAAGTCAATTATGTGATGTGTATGGCTAGGATAAGAAGTTGATTTTAGTGCTTATGATGCACATTAAGTGGGTTATGACATGAGGCTAAAATTAGGATGTGGGATTCTTTTATTTATTTTGGAGGAAAAGATGCCTATGACACACAAATAAGTGGGATGTGAGTGATAAATCTCATAATTTTTTTTATTCAAGGGCTAAACGCTTTTGACTGGAGCTATGAACCAGATACAACCATTCAACAATTTCACCCCAATGGGGTTTGAACCTTGGTGGCAAGAACAACAATGCCACCGATAAACCATTACACCATGCCAATACCGGCAGTGATAAATCTCATAACTAAAATAATAAAATTATTTAAATTATTTGTGCATGTGAAGAGTTGTAGTCATGCGACACATGTTGCAATGTGGTAAAAGGTGAGGAATTAATTCAAATATTTAAATTGAATTATTTTGAGACATGTGAAGGAGAATTAATCAAATAAATGAGATTTATTTAATTAATTGGGAAGGTGATTAAGTGGAATAAATGGGATAAGTGGGATAATGTAATGACCTAGGGTAAAATATTACAAGATGTCTTACAAGGTAATGTATTGACTAGGTAATGTTATGACATGGATAATTTTGGGTGTATACACTCCCACCAACATTCCAAATTTATTGAAGGCAATTGATTTAGTGAATGAAATCACAACCTTTCATGGAAAGTTGGGAATGCAACTCCAAAATAAATGGATAATGTTTAGAGAAATGGAAGGGCATGATATGCCCAAGACATTGAATGATAAGGGTGAATTGAAGGAGTTTTCCAAATGGAAGGAAGAGTTGGGAGATCCGCTCCCTCATTCTAAGATGATGCTTAGTGTTGTTGATTATTCTATGTTGAATCCTAACATAGATAATATGGCAGGAATAGAGATGAGGTTGGACACATTTTTCAAAGAGGCTAAGGTGCTAATTGATGCAAGGTACAATCAACATAATAGAAAAGTACAAATATTATTGGATATGCAATGGCCAATTGAGGAGGATAACAATGCATGGCTTGAAAAGTTTACATATTAAGCCTATGTTGAAGTATTGCAAAACATTGTATCCTCTCAATAATGAAAATTGATGATAAATGTGGTGATGTGGATTGGGAAATACAATTTTGGGTCCTAAGTAGATACAAATATGGTAATGAATGGTAGAAATACAATGCATAGCCTGAAACCAGTACATATTAGGCTTTTGCTAAAGTATGGATAAAATATTGTTTTCTCCCCAATTTGAACTTGGTGACAAGGATGTAGACATGGAGATTCTTTTGTCTCTTATGCTTTTCTACTCTTTATGCTTTTCTCTCTTTTATGCTTGGTGTACATGGATACAATTTTGGAGCACGTGTATAATGCTACATCAGCTTAAACATGCCTTTTGGAAGGTGAGACATACTCTTCATTGACTAATGAAAATAGTTTTTGTCTCATGTAACATTTCCATCCATTTGAGAATGAAAATTTAATTGAAAAGGGAATGCATTTTGTATCAGTCAAATAGAAAAGGGACATGTGTACTTTCTGGCTCAAAGCTTGTTTTGCTTCTTCGTCTCTATAAGAAGGAATTCAAGGCGAAAATTATGGGTTGGTTGCTTGTAATTGATCATAGAGAATTTTGTAAAGAAATACATAGAGCATTTTAGAGTCTTGTCTTAGGTTTTGAGTTTATTAATATGCATATGTAATTTTGATAACAGTACTAGAAATTGAATACAAAATGGTTCATATTCAAAACCATTTCTCTCCTATGTATTTTTTTGACAAATTATGAATAATATGATCAAGTATTATCTTATTTGTCTTCATTGATTTCTAGTAGATGTGTAGTTTTGTTCTTTCTTTTTAATCCAAAGAGTTAATGAAAGTGTTTGAGTGAAGCTATAGATTCATGTAAATTGAGTACTAGGATATTAGTAAGAAGTTATGGTTGAGAATATAATGAATGTGATACTGTAATGCAGTATTATCGAAGCTTAATGATGTTATGTGTTAAACCGTTGTCAAATTGTATATGTTTTGATATTAACTTCGTTCCTAGGATGAGGCACTGATCTAAGTGAGTGTTCATAATACATTTTGTTGGTCAATTCAACAACAACTCAATTTTATAAACAAACATTTAAATGAATTACAATTTTTTTTAGTGTCTTAGGTTTCTCCATTCTCATGATCTAAGTGTTGAGTTTTGTTAAGGAGTAGCCAACTTCTTTGATACATTCCATTTATTGAGCTATTATATGAGAATTTATTTGTTATTTGCAATGTATTCAGTCATTAGGTGCAGAGGTCTTTAAATACATTGTGGGATCACCCTCCTAGGTGTTGCATAGCCCAAAGTGCAGGAGGAAAGCATTGTTGCTTTCACTTGTTCGTTGGTCAATCCCTTCAAGTTGCTGAGAATTGGAAATGGAAATGTCCATAGGCTTCCTTGAAGATCAGCTTGGCTCTTGAAAAACAACCAACAATACAATCATCAACCTTCAAGAAGAAACAAATAGAATTGCCTATGGCCGCATAATATGAAACCTCCCAATAGTCTAACTCAATTGAACACACATTTAGAGGCTCAGTAAGAGGGTTAATGGAGAGAGAGTGCTCTCCCCAATACCACAACCTACCCATCACCAAATCTTTGTCCTCTAAAGAAACAAAATTAGCAATGAAGAAAACTTTAGCACAAGGGAAGAGCTATAATCAATTAAAATTTAAGATGCAAGAAGAATTATATTGTTTGTTTCTAGAGATGATAACAAATTATACATAAACTCAGTTGTCTTGCTTCCGATATTTTTTACACTTATATGTTACTTTTTGATCAAGGGGGATACTTTTTCAGTGAAAATTGAAGTGTCCCCAATGCTCCAGAATTCAACACCATTAGAAAGATCTCATAATCTTGAATCCAATGCAACTTGAACAAAGTCGAAAGGAGCTCGTATTCCCAAGATACAATAGTCAAAGTTTGGTCAACTTGGTATTTGAGGGTATCAGAAAAGCAAAAAAAATGGTTAACTCAGAATCAATTGAAATCAGCGTCAAGTCGAAGAGCTCATCGAGACCTTTCTAATGGAATTCATTTTATCAAATTCTAAGTTTGTACATTCGAGATATAGCAAGTCAAAGGTGTAGTTGACTAGGGTGGACTAGGTGGTATGACTGATGATGTCAACATGACATCATCACAGTGACTCAGTAGTCCGTATGGTATAGATGATGATGTGGACCAATCAGGACCTGACATGTGGCAGGTGATGTGGCAGTCCATATAGTTCGTACGATGATGTACCATGGCGTATAGGTGATGATGTGGTAGCACGTGGCAGTCCCGATTAGTAGTCTAGGTGGCATCTAGTCAACAACATCAGCGAATGATCTATCACCACATGGCCTAGTCAAATGGCCCCATGTGGAATCTCCATGATGAATGAACATCTTAACAAAATTTTATTAGGGGGATGGTTCGACTCCCTAACCTCACATTCTCCATTTTAGCCGATACTGTTCTTCCCGCGAGAGTTGCACTAACCATATTTGACTGCTGGTTTGTTTTATTATTGTAAGTTTGGACATTGGTTGTATCAAACGATTGACGAGGGCCGAACCCCTGACCCCCGACAGGAAAAAATAGATAGTGGCCATTGCGCCACTTGGCGGTGTTGGAATGTATGTAGGCTATGTTGGTTTTAACACATTGTTAAGCCCAAAGTCTTTTAAATAAGTTTAAAAAGGTTAAAAACCAACCCCCCAAAAATGTAATAAATCCTAATAAAAGTGCAAAAGGGGTTATATGCGGGATATTGAGAAGATTAATTTGTAAATGGGGGGATGTTATTTGATTTTCCAATCTTATGGTTTTACACCATAAATGGAAAAATTCATGTATAAAAAAGGGAGGAATTAGGCCTTAGGGGAAAATGCAGAAATCAAGCAGGTGATGACGCTGGGATAATTACACTAAAGAATTGAAGCCATTCATGTATGTCAGAGTAACGTTATTCCACTGAAGTGCTGGAAGGGAATGGATCTATTTTGCAATTGTAATCCTATTATTGGAGCATAATAGGATCGATCACTCTATGGGAATGGGACCCGAAGACGTAGCCTTTTGGTGAACTCAATTATCAATTGTGTTTTGTCTTGTATCTCTTTCTCTCTTTCATTCTATTTATCACCTTATTATGCTATGTTGTTCAATTATTTATGTTATGTTAATTCCATTTGTAAAGCTTGAATCAATCGTTATAATAGTTAAGCATTCATTAACAATTGTCATAGATCCTAATTCAGATCAAGTTTGGTATTAGAGATTTGTGTGACTAGTATTGCAGAAGTGGATGCTAACACATTCCAGGAAACAGCGAGGTGAAGGAAATCTTGAAGAATATAATCCTAAGATTGGAAAAAGAAGAACCTTGCCAAAGATGGAAGAAACTAAAGCTAGGAAAAGTACTGAGCTTGATGATGCATCTTTTCAGCGAGCCTTTCTTGAAATGAAGGCTATGGTGGAAGAGCTTTAAGCAGAGAAGAAAAAGCGTGAAAAGGGAGATTCTTCGAAGTGAGAAAAGTAGGAAGATTAGAAGTACAAAGAAGGGAAAGCTCCAGAAACTCCATCTCCTCCATCTTCCCCTTCTTCTCCATCTTCTCCATCTTCCCCTTCTTCTTCTTCTACTACTGCTACTAATCCTTTCAAGAGCAAGTCTAAGCCTAGTATTAAACTGGATGTAAAATTTGAATTGCCTAAGTACTATGGGGAGTTAAATGCTGAAAAGTTAGATGATTGGTTCCAATAGGTAGAAGTGTATTGTAGGATTCAAGGCCTAGCAGAAGATGCTTCTAGGATCCACTTAGCAACTCTCCGGTTGGGAGGTACAACTCTCACCTGGTGGGAGAGTAGGACTCGGGAGGAAATTGCTTGCCATGGTAAGGTTAATATGACTTGGATGGAATTTGTTGCTTCCCTTAAAAAATAGTTTTATCCTTTAGGTTATATGCAACAATTAACAATGAATTGGAAAGCCTTTAGGCAAGGTAATCGTCAGTATGTCTAAGATTACACCCATGAATTTAGAAAATATGCTATTGCTTTAAATGTTCCATTGTATACTTAGGATACATTACTTAAGTAAATAGGCGGTTTGCATTCTTACCTAAGACATACTATTCTAATGTTGAGTCCTAGTAATCTGGATGAAGTGTTAGTCCAACCCACTCATTTAGAGTCAAGGGGTAAGAACACTTTCAGTGATAATTTATCAAAGAAACCATCTAAGTTTAAGGGGAAGTCTAAGGGTAAAGAAAAAGACAAAGATAAAGGAAAAGGGAAGAAGACAACTACAGTTAAGGAGGGTGATAAGCCCACATGTTCCCATTGCAAGAAAGGGAGGCATGATGATTCAAAGTTCTGGAAGCTGCATCCAGAATTAAGGCCGAAAAGATACAAAGGAAATGAAGGAGAGTAAAAGAAGGTTGCAGTGATTCAACAAGATCTTGGATCTGATTATGGATATGAAACACAGATTGTTGCTGCCGGGGTCCAAGGTAAAGGGAAAGGTACAATTATCTCTTATGATGCAAATGTTTCTAATGCAAGTACAAGTAAAGTATCTACTCTTGCTAAAGCTGATAAACAATAGAATGAATTGTTTCATATTCAAGTTGTAACCAAACACACTAAGATTGAAACACTATTTGATACAGGTTCTCAAGTCAAATTAATATCTAAAGAGGTGGTAAAGAAAATTAATCTAGCTACAACACCTCATCCAAATCCATATATGCTTGGATGGGTTTGCAATGATGCTCAACTGCAGGTAATGAAACAATGAAAATTGAGATATGCTATCACTAGAAACTTTGTTGATGAGGTAGAGGTAGATGTTGTTCCTTTGGATATTTGCAAGATTGTGTTAGAGAGTCCTTATCTGTATGACATAAAGCAATATTTTATAGGGGGAGAATAAGTATCATCTTTTTAAGGATGGGATAGAATACATTGTACGTGCACACAAAGTTAAGACTAATCTTGCACTAGTTAATGTTGGTCAGATGAAAAGTTGGTCAATTCTAGTAAGAAATTTGTATTAATGCTTGTAAGACCCAAAGAGGATGAAAAAGATGAAGCATTTAAGGGGTGTGATCAAGAGTGTAAAACTGAGATGGTCAAAATAGTTTCTGCTTATGATGACTTATTTCAAGAGCCAAAGGGATTGCCACCTAAGAGAGATACAATAAGAAATCTAGTTGCAGTAGGATGTGCCTCTTCCAAACATCGGCATGTACCATTTATCAGTTTTTCACAATGAAGAAATCAAAAAGTATGTTCAAGAGTTGGTTGAAAAAGGATTCATTCGTCCTAATACATCTCCTTGTGGTTATCCAATTGTGTTGGTTCCAAAGAAGGATGGGTCTTGGAGAATGTGCATCGACTATCGACTATCCTCTTCCCCATATTGATGACTTGATTAATTAAAACATGCAATTTATTTCACTAAGTTAGACTTGCATAGCGGGTATCATCAGATAAGAATTGCAGAAGATGACATTTGTAAAACTGCATTTAAGACAAAACAGGGACTATTTGAGTGGTTGGTCATGCCCTTTGGGCTATGCAATGCACCAACTACCTTTATGAGAGTCATGAATGATGTCTTTCGTCGTTTTATTGACAATTTTTTCATAGTCTCTTTAGATGATATTCATGTATTCAGTCGAACTTGGGAAGATCATGTAAGTCATGTAAAGAAAGTTTTTGATGTATTGAGAAAAGAAAAACTTTATGTAAAGATGTCTAAATGTGAATTCGCTAAGACATCCTTAGTGTACTTAGGCTATGTCGTAGGGGATGGTCAATTGAAAGTAGATCCTACGAAGGTTGAAGCTATTGTAAACTGGCCTAATCCAAGTACAGTCACATAAGTTAGAAGTTTCTTAGGTGCAGTCCAGTACTGGAGAAAGTTCATTGCAAACTTCTCCTACATTGCATCACCATTGCACACATTGACTAGTACAAAGATAAATTTTCAGTGGGGAGGTCCATAGTAGAAGGCCTTCAACACTTTGAAGGAAAAGTTGAGCACAACACTAGTTCTAGCTTTACTAGATCTACATCAACCGTTTGAGATCGAGATAGATGCGAGTGGGTTTGCCATGGGAGTCGTACTCATAAAAGGAGGTAAACTAGTCTGCTACCACTCTGAAACCTTTTCAAGAGCAGTAAGTAACTATCCCACTTATGATAAGGAACTTTATGCTTTAGATCAGAGTGTTAAAAATGGAAACACTACTTAATGGGGAAAGAAATTGTAATCCACACTGATCACCAGCCACTTCAGTACTTGCACTCTCAATCTAAACTACAACAAAGTAGGCACTTTAGGTGGATGTGTTTTCTTCAACAGTTTCATTTGGTAATCAAGTACAAGAAAGGTGTCCATAAAAAAGTAGCAAATATGCTGTCTAGGCCTCTTGTTATGAATGCTTTGATTATCCTTAAAGGTAGTTACATGGTACATGAAATTTTTTAGAAACAGTATGCCAACGATGAAGAATTTAAGGAAATCTATTCAGCTCTAATTTTAGGCAAACATGTAGAAGAGAAAGATTACTATGTGCAAGATAACTTGTATCATTTAGGGAAGCAATGTATTCCAAAAGGTGAACAAGAACAGGTAATCAGAGAAGCACACACATCATTGATTGCAGGACACTTTGGGGTAAGAAAAATAATAAATCAATTGTAAAAATACCGTTATTGGCCTCATATGCAAGAAACTATATCCAAATACATTAAAGGATGTGTAATGTGTGCAACAAGTAAACCTAGCAATAGGAAATTTGGGTTGTACACACCTCTACTCGTTCCATCCCATCCATGGGAAAGTGTTTCAATGGATTTTGTCGAGGGGTTACCTATTTCTAGGAAGGGACATGACTATCTATATGTATTAGTTGATTGGTATAGAAAAATGTGTATTCTAATGCCATGTAAGAAATAGGTCATTGCTGAACTAACAAATCAGATGTACTTTCAATTTGTATGGGTTCATTTTGGGTTACCTACTTCTATTGTATTGAATCGAGATTCTTGATTCCTAGGGAATTTTGGTTAGCTTTGTGGGGACTCATGGACACCAAACTGAAGAAGAGTACAGTCTTCCATCCGTAGATCGACGGACAGACAAAGGTAGTAAATAGGACAATTATGCATCTGCTTAGAGGTTATTGTAACAAACATCCCAAGCTTTGGGATGAGAGTCTTCATTATGTTTAGCATGCTTATAACCATGCAACACACTCTTCTACAAAGAGGTCTCCTTTCGAGACTTGCTTTGGTTATATGCCTAAAACATCAACATATTTTTCTTTTGGGAAAAATGATGTTGAAGATGGACGCCATGATGCAGAGAGGGATTTGAAGTTCATCCAGAAAGTCCAAGCAATTCATTAGGTAGTGGAAGCATAGCTGGAGTAGAGCCAAGCAAAGTACAAGGCTCACCATGATAATCATTGCAGTGATCACCATTTCCAGGTTGGAGACAAATTTTGGTTACATATCAACAAAAAAGAATGCAAGGTGAAGGAAGGAAGCTCAAGCCAATTCGGTATGGTCCCTTTGAGATCTTGGAAAAGATCAGAACCAATGCCTTCAGCCTTAATCTTCCTCCATACATGCACATCTATTCAGTTGTCAATGTTGAGAATCTAAAATTATATGAGCCTCCAATGATATTGGATGAAAACATAGACATTCAGGTTCCATCAGTTGATGATCTTTCACCAGAGTACATGTTAGAGTTGCCAAAGGATGTCATCTTAGATAGGAAAATCATGACTTCACAAAGAGGAGCAGTTGAGTACGTCAGAGTGGGACTGAAGGGGATGAATCCAAGTAAGGAAAAATAGATGGAGATTGGTAAAGTGAGGGAACTCTACCCTCACTTTCTTTCTGAGTAATCAAGCTTTCAGAGGTCCAAAAGCTCTCCAAAAGGGAGGACTGATCCAAGGGGATACTTTTTCAATGAAAATTGAAGTGTCCCCAATGCTCCAGAATTTAGCACCGTCAGAAAGAGCTCAGAATCTTGAATCCAACACAAATTGAACAGAGTCGAAAGGAGCTTGTATGCCCAAAATACAACTAGTCAAAGTTTGGTCAACTTGGTACCCGAGGCCGTCAAAAAAGAAAAAAAAATGGTCAACTTATAATCGGTCGGAATCAACATCAAGTCGAACAACTCGTCGAGACCTTTCCAACAACATTCATTTCGTCAAATTCCAAGTTTGTACATCCGAGATATCACAAGTCAAAGTTTTAGTTGACTAGGGTGGACCAGGTGGTATGACTGATGACATCAGCATAGTGACTTAGTAGTCCGTACAGTACGGATGATGATGTGGACCAATCAGGACCTAACACATGGTAGGTGATGTGGCGGGCCATACAGTCTGTATAATGACGTGTCATAGCGTACATGTGATGACGTGGTAGTGTGTGGCAGTCCTGGTCAATAATCTAGGTGGCATCCAGTTAGCGACATCAACGAATGATATGTCGCCACATGGCCCAGTCAAATGACACCACATGGCATCTCCATGGCGAATGGATGAGTTTGAACATCTTAACAAAATTTTGTTAAGGGGGTGGTTCGAACCCCTAACCTCACATCCTGCATTTTAGGCTGATACCGTTCTGCCCGTGAGAGTTGTGCTAACCATATTTGACTGTTGGTTGTTTTTATTATTGTAAGTTTGGACATTGGTTGTAACAAACGACTGGCGGGGGTCGAACCTGTGACCCCCGACCAACCAAAATAGATAGTGGCCATTGCGTCGCTCGGTGGTGTTGGAATGTATGCGGGCTATGTTGGTTTTAACACGTTGTTAAGCCTGAAGTCTTTTAAATAACTTTAAAATGGTTAAAAAACAACCCCCCCAAAATGTAATAAAGCCTAATAAAAGGGAAAAAAGGGTTATATACGGGATATTGAGAAGATTAATTTGTAAATGGGGGGATATTATTTGATTTTTAAATCTTATGGTTTTACACCATAAATGGAAAAATTCATGTATAAAAAGGAAGGAATTAGGCCTTAGGGGGGCATTCATAAATCAAGCAAGTGATGATGCTGGGTGAATTACACTAAAGAATTGAAGCCTTTCCTATGTGTCAGAGGAACGTTATGCCGCCAAAGTGTTGGAGGGGAATGGATTTGTTTTGCAATTGTAATCCTATTCTTGGAGCATAATAGGATCAGTCACTCTGTTGGAGAGGGACCCAGAGACGTTGCCTTTTGGCGAACTCCGTTATCAATTGTGTTTTTTCTTCTCTCTTTCTCTCTTTCATTTTGTTTATCACCTTATTATGCTATGTTGTTCAATTATTTCTGTTATGTTAATTTCGTTTGTAAAGCTTGAATCAATCGTTGTAATAGTTAAGCATTCATTAGCAATTGTCATAGATCCTAATTCAGATCACTTTTCCCTATACATTATATTAATTTTTTCCTCTTTACAAATCTATCATTGTTCTATCAATAATTTAAAGTATAAGTGCTAGTGAATATAAAAAAATAGTCTCATATAAACGCACATGTTACCACCCTATTGTTATATTTTTTTCATTTTGCACAAATAATAGTAAATTCTCATGTAGGATGAGTATTTAATCATGGACCTTGGTATTCCATGTAATATGGTAAAATTCAAATAGATTTTACATGATACATTATCAACTTAAAATCATTTTTTATTAATAAATTTAAATTTTAATAAATATTAATTACATTTTATTTTTTATTTTAAAATAATTTCAATAATTTTTTTTTGATAACTCAAACGTATCCCTAGACCATGTGTTCATGTTTTGCGTAGGCCTTGCGACTCAACCCAACAAACTCAACCACCCTTGCCATGGTCTAACTTTTATGCTAGGTTTTGAGGGAGGAGGAGGCGAGCTAAGATGAGACTAGTCCTCTGGGAGTTGCTTACTAGCTCGAATAGTGAGACAACCTTCAAATTGAGGCGAATTGATCTCAGGTTCTACATGGGACAAACCCAAAGCACTTAACCAACTACACCATGCCTCATTTTAAAGATTGACTTGTTTTTTGCGCCAATAAGAAACTTCCTGAGGACTAGTCTCACCTCAGCTCGCCTCCTCCTCCTCCAAAAATTGACATAAAAGTAAGACTAGGATAAGGGTGGTTGAGTTTGTTGGGTTGAGTCGCAAGGCCTATGTGAAATAGGAACACATGGTCTAGGGATACCTATGAGTTACAAAAAAATGCTGCTGCTTTTTTTTTTAAATATAATTAATATTTATTAAAATTAATTTTAAATTATTAAATTATTAAATTTATTAATAAAAAATGATTTTAAGTTGATAATGTATCATGCAAAATCTATTTGAATTTTACCATATTACATGGAAGAACAAGGTCCATGATTAAATACTCATCCTACATGAGAATTTACTATTATTTGTGCAAAATGAAAAGAATATAACAATAGGGTGGTGACATCTGGGTTTATATGGGACTATATAAACCCACATGTTACCACCCTATTGTTATAATTTTTTCATTTCACACAAGTAATAGTAAATTCTCATGTAGGATGAGTATTTAATCATGGACCTTGTTCTTCCATGTAATATGGTAAAATTTAGATAGATTTTACATGATATATTATCAACTTAAAATTATTTTTTATTAATAAATTTAAAATTAATTTTAATAAAATATAATTACATTTTATTTTTTTATTTTAAAATAATTTCAATAAATATTTATTTTGATAATTTTAATAAATATTAATAATATTTTTTTGATGAATAGGTGTCAACATTATCATTTATAAATAAATATTACACATTCACATAAAAGGGTGGGTGGATATGAAATCACACTCCAATAGTCCAAAAAAGATTAACACCCAAATCACAAAACATATAGAAACAAGTCACAAGCAACAACAACAATAATAGTAGTGTTGGATGTTGTGTTGTGTTGTTGATATGTAGTTGTCATTGAGGTCAACACTATTAGCATTGTTGCATTAGAAGTTGTATATGTCGAGAATATTGATAAAATTGTAATAAGAAGTGCTACAGGTTGCCAGTGGTGAAGTGAAGTTCTTTATGTCAGTGTGATCAATATGTTGATGTTCAAAGGTTGTGGACTAGAGGGTTTCTTGCTGAGTATATCTAGTTTATCCATGTCAAGTTTTAGAGATCCATGTGAAGATTTGATCGAGTTATGAAGATTTGTATTCTGATAGTTTTTCAGTTACTTTAGTTTTTGTTCTTGAATGGAGATCATGTGATTCCAGTAAGTTCAATTGCTGCAGATGATTCTCTGATGTTTCATGATGCTTGTGGATGTTTCTATTTTGTGCTCTATCTGTATTGCACATCTGCATTGATCGTTGTGCTCGTGATGCAAGACTTTGTCTTGTGTGTTCATGTTTTTCATGTTCTTGGCTGACAAGGTGTTGAAGCGTGTTGTGGATCTTCGAGGAGTAATTAATTGAAGTGGTTGATGTTTGAGGATGTTATTTTCGGTCTTCACTATGTTGTGGCCGACCTTGGTTGATTCTCATGAATAATCTTTATTGATTTGGGCCGACTATTTATATTCATTTTATCATTTCTTTGGAGCCAACTTAGAGCGATGTAATTTCTTGTTGCAGATATATATAAGAGCAATTTTTTTTTTATCATTTGAAGGCATGTATATGTATGTGTATGTGTGTGTGTGCGAATAAAGTTCAAATAATTTGAAGGCAGAGCAGAGAGTGAAGAAGAGTGAAGAAGAGTAAGGAAGAGTGAATAAGTGTTCATGTGCTTAACCGGAACTGTAACCAGGCATTAGCAGATGTTACTTTTCTTAGTTCAAAGTCTGATGGATTTAATCAAAACCTTTCTATAAGACATTGTGTCTTCCTTTGGGTAGTAAGCCTTTTTTTTATTTGAACAGTGAGCTCTAGGTAGTGTGCCTGAATGCATGTGCATTCCCCATTTATATTCTCTTATCCTTTTAACAAGGTATAATCTTGTGGATTGACCTACACCGTGGTTTTTCCCCTAATAGGGTTTCCACGTAAAAATCTTGGTGTTATGTGTGATTCTGATGTGTTTTTCATTTATTCTTTCATGATTAATGATCAAATCTGAGAATAAGGAAAATAAGTTAAATAAGTTTGAAATTTAGTGACAATCGATTCACCCCCCCTCTCAGTTCTTTGCCCTTGAGTTGCCAACAATTGGTATCAGAGCTTGTGGTTCCTTGGAAGAAGTTTAATAGCTTGAGGTGATCTGGGATGGAAAATTATAAGAAGGATAGTCCTAGATTTGACAGAACAAATTATTCTTTATGGAAGAATCGAATGGAGTGCCATCTAAGATGCATTGGTGAACCCTACTAGAGCATTATAATATATATATATATATATATATATATATATATATATATATATATATATATATATATATATATGTTATTCCATAGAATGGTCCTACTACTTCTACTAAGATCAGGGATGTTGAGTATAATATCAAGGCTAAGGAGGTGTTGTTGAGTGCTTTGACTGATACTGAGATGACAAATGTGATGGATCTAAAGAATGCTTATGAGATCCGAAAAAAGTTGAAAACCTTGTATGAAGGTGATGCTAATGTGAAAATTGCTAAGCTACAAAGTCTTAAAGGGAAATATGAAAAGTTGAAAATGGGTGATGATGAAAATGTTACTACTTTCATGCAAAGAGTGAATGAACCTGTGTGTGGTATCAGATGTGCTGGTGGACAGATAGATGAATTAGAAACTATTGCTAAAGTGCTTAGATCCTTGTCTGATTCTTACAAAGTCAAGGCTAGTGCTATTGAAGAGCTTCAGACTGTAACTAATGTTACCAGAGACATGTTGATTGGTAAGCTTACTACTTTTGAGTTGAGTGAATTTGGTGATGCACTTCCTAAGGTTGAATCTGCATTCGAGGCCACTACTTCTGGAAGAGATAGACATAGATATGATCCAGGTGAAAGTTCATCTAGAAAGACATTTAAGTATGAGGATGAAATGAGACAGCTCGATGAAGAAGAAAGAGAGCTTGAAGAACTTGAAGCAATGCTTGTGAAAAGAGAATCTAGAGGACAAGGTAAGTATAAAGGAAAGCTACCTGTTAAATGTTTCTCTTGCAATAAGATAGATCATTTTGCATCAAGGTGTCCTGAAAGAGTTTCGAAGACAAGATTTAACAAGCCTAAATTCCAAAAGAAGTGTTACTATGCTGCTGATGAAGCTGTGACAGATGATAAATCTAACAAAGGAAATTCAAGTGAAGATGAATTTGTGTTTATTGCTATCAAGGAAAATAATCCTATGTCTACTGAATCTCCTAGTTGTATAAATGTGGAAAAAGCCCTAGCTTCTCGAGTTGAAGAGAAAGATGAATGGGTAATTGACAGTGGTTGTTCTCATCATATGATAGGAGATAAAAGTAAGTTTGTGAATATGGAAAAGTATGATGGTGGTGTTGCGAGATTTGGTTATAATACAACTGGTGTGATCCGTGGAAGAGGATGCATTTCTCTTGATGGTAAGCATAATACTGATGATGTCTTATATGTTGAAGGTTTGAAGCATAATGTTTTAAGTGTTGGACAGATGGTTGATAAGGGATACAATCTTTAGTTCATGGATAGTAAGTGAAAAATATTGGAAAATTCTGGAAATGTGATTGCATCAGGTACAAAAAAAAGGTAATATTTTCCACCTGAGTGCTGCTAGTAAAAGTTGTTTGATTGCTCAAATTGATGAAAGCTGGTTGTGGCATAGGAGAATGTGTCATGTTAACTTTGAAAATATTGTCAAGATAAGTTCCACTAAGGCTATGAGAGATCTTCCTAAGATGATGAAACCTACTAATTCCATATGCAAATAATGTCAGTTAGGAGAGGAAACAAGAATTTCATTTCGAAGTAAATAACAAAATTCAAATGGATTGTTGGATCTTGTCCATATTGATTTGTGTGGTCTTGCTAGAACTAGAAGTTTACAAGGATACATGTACTTCATGTTGCTTATTGATGACTATTGAAGGATGATGTGGGCTACTTTCTTAAGGGATAAATCTGAAGCTCTAGAAAAATTCAAGATCTTTAAGGCTATGGTTGAGACAGAGACAAGTCTAAAGATTAAATGTCTGAGATCAGATAGAGGTGGTGAATTCACTTCTAGTGAGTTTAATTCTTTTTGTGAAGAACATGGAATAAAGAGATAGTTATCTGCACCACAGACCCCTCAATAAAATGGAGTTGTGGAAAGGAAGAACATAACAGTTCTAGATGCTGCTAGAACCATGATGTTGAAAGGAAATGTACCTCATATCTACTGGAGAGAAATTGTGAGCA
The DNA here is from genome assembly GCA_007258455.2 of Sequoia sempervirens. NCBI lineage: Eukaryota > Viridiplantae > Streptophyta > Pinopsida > Cupressales > Cupressaceae > Sequoia > Sequoia sempervirens. The sequence goes on along the minus strand of VDFB02058242.1, from coordinate 657,291,361 downwards.
CTACTATGTACACACTTAACCGGGTACAAATCAAATGTGATACTGGTAAGACTCCTTTTGAGCTATGCACTGGTCAAAAACCTACTATTATATATTTTAAGATCTTTGGAAGCAAGTGTTATATCAAAAGAGATGGATATATAGGAAAGTTTGATGCTAGGAATGACGAAAGAATCTTTCTGGGTTATGCTACTAAAATTAAGGCCTACTGGTGTTACAATAAGAGATTGAAGAAAATAGTTGAAAGTGCAAATGTTAAGGTTGATGAAGACATAACTACACTATCCAGAACCTGTGGATATGATTATGATGATCAGAATGTCAGTACAAACAAAGTTCAAAACTCAAGTCAAGTGCAAATCATTCTAGTGAATAAAGAAGATCAAGAGGAAGGAGGAACTAGTGGAAGAACAAAAGAGAGATCAAAAGAGCTTGAAAATGAAGAACATTCTAAGAAGACTCTAAGCTATGTAAGGTTGAATCATTCAGAAGATCAAATTATTGGTGATAAGTGTAGACACCAAAATCTGGTTTTAGGCTTGCGACTTCAATATTCTTCATAATTCGTATTCTTCATGGTCATGATTAAATAATGTCAATTATTTAATTATTCTCTATAGTTTTCATTTCTTCTATTAATTAAATAATCTTAATTATTTAATTAATTCACATTTTCTTTATTCTATCTAATTAATTAAATAAACGCTTTTTATTTAATTATGTTACTAATTATCCTTATTCTTCTTGTCAAATTAAATAAATTCTTATTTAATTTACTCTATCATATTTCAACTATAATTAAATAAATTCTTTATTTATTTAATTATTCAATTAAAATCCCTTCATCACTTAATTACATAAATATTATTTATTTAATTATTCTTCAAATATCGAGTCTTGAATTAAATGAATTATTTAATTCATTAATTCTATTTTAATGCATTCCTCTATATTTTAGATAATTATGTGAGTTATCTAAGTATTCACTTTTACTCGACTCGACATCTATTTTAATCATTCAGCTAACTCGTGATTTAATGTCTAAGTGGCGTTCTTGAGAAATCTCTTCGTCAAACCATTCAATCGTCCAGTTCTAACTCATTTGCATGTACATGCGGATTAATTAAATATTCCTATTTAATTAATTAAACCTTGTGTGTGCATTTGAATGAGAGTCGCTTTAATCAATCTTTATCTTTGTCATGCAAAGATATTTCTTCTATTTTTGAATAACAAACTGAAGATTAAATCATTTATTTAATCTTTAATTCTATTCCTAATTTGTATCACTCATGTCACTACTGACAGTTATTAGAATGCATGTCTAATCAGTCAATCTCAACCGTCCGTTGATCTTTCAATCATGGCCTGTCATTTGAATAATCAATTTTCTATAAATTGATTTGTCATTCTTCATTCCAATCTCTCGTGAAATCTTATGACTTTTGAGAGCACTCAATCTTGAATCTTCGATATTTTGCTAATCACTATCTTAGGCTATACTTGCGCGAACTTACGAGAAATCTGAGGGCAATTATACTACACAAGCAAAATGGAGAAGGGAAATTGAGATGAATCATGGAAATACGTTTGAAATTGGTGAGATTGTTTCAGTTTGTTTACATTTTAATTTCCTTTGATCTTTGTTTCTTAACATTAGATTTGTATTTCAGATTTTAGTATTGCATTGCATGTTTGCTTCTAATCTGTTTCTTGTGCACTTTCTTGGCATTACATGTGGCGAACCCGACGTAAAGACACCATCTTCACGAATCTATAGACTTTTATTTTTGATTTTGCAGGTTTTTCGTATGAAATGACACATCAATTTGACAAAACGACGCAATTGAATTCTTGAACCACATCTGATAGAAGAAATGACGCATGTGAAAATTCCTAAACCGCAATTGATTGGTGAATACCGAGCCGCAATTGAAGAAAATATCGACGCATTTGACTGTAACACAACGACACAATTGACTGGTAAACTTTATTTCTATTTTTCAGAAATCTAAAATTTTCAATTGATTTGTGTGTTACTAATATCTGATTTTCAGCGTGTGGCCTTTTGGAGTTAATAAGTTGTTGTAGGACGATTGACGAAGACGATATTGGAAATTACTAACGAGTTTTTCTGCAGGACGCTTGTCAAAGACCCTAGTTAATTTTGAAACAAATTGTTTGGTAGCATAGAAAATCTTTCGTTTGGTTTAAAATTAACAAGTGTCTTCTGTGTTTGGTGCGAAAGCACAAGTTTGGTTACCCTTACAACTTGGTACATCAAAGTATCCTCTCCCATTGCGCATCCGTGTGATTCTGGGTGTAAGAGAAATGGTTACCAACTCTAGAATTTGGGCCTGTTCTGGTGGGAAAAAGTACTCACCCCAAGATGACTCAGACCGATAGCACCCTGAACCCGAGGGACTTCCAGCAGGTTTATAAAAGTGGATTCTTGGGGAAATTCCAAGAATCACACATATGGTTCTGACGAGATGGATTCAAAAGGGGACTCTTGCCGCATGGATCATGCCCTATGAACAGAATGCTCGTATTAAATACCTTTTGTTTTAGAGACCAACCTATTTGTGGCCGTTGCTTGGTATAGTGCAGGGTATAGTATCATGCCCGAAGATACTCACTACTGATCCCCTTGAGTAGAGATAGCTGTTCTTGGGAGGTCATTACCCAAAGAATTCAAAATTGGTGTGCTCAAAAGATGTTAATGAGCCGTGGAGGGGAGTGAATGCCACCAAATTTCTAAGCTATCCACTCTCAAGAAGGAAAGGTGTTTATCACCAATCCAAACTATAAAAGGTGGGCTATACCAAGTATAAAAACCCTAGGCCTTTGGCCTATTAGGATGTGCTTATTTGTTATCAACTTAAACGTTCTTTGAGACCAAAATCAAAACTGAAAACACTTTATCTTATGATTGTCTTTGATTGTCAGAATTTGATCACAGAAAACGGAGTCAGTTTAAATCTCATCATTGAAAATACACAGAGAGTCGTAACTATTCACTAGAAAATCGCAATTGATTTTTAGAGTCGCATCTGTTAAATCTTGAGTCGCATCTATTATTGGGAGTCGCATTTGTTAAATTTTGAGTCACATCTATTTAGCTTAGAGTCGCATATGCCAGTTTTAGCTCGCAATTGCTTTGCAAAAACTGCATGTGTTATATTCTGAGTCGCAACTGTCAGTACAAGTCGCATCTGTTAGAAGGTTAACCGCATCTGTCAGAGTCACACATTGAAATTACCAGAGAAACACAATTGATTACTAGAAAACCGCAACTGTTAACATGAACCGCATCTGTGAAATCCCGAGATGCATCTGTCTAATTATCAGAAAACCAGAATTCACAGTCACTATCCAGTCAACATGATTATACCAGTTTTAGTTGTTTTCACACAAACAGTCCTTGAACAGAAACCTGAAATGATTTGCTCAATTTTGCATCATTTAGGTTCATTTAGTCATCACCATAGTTGTCTTAATTCAGAGTTTAGTTTCATCTTAGATTACATATTACCTTCCATTAAACTTTTAGGAAGGTCACTTTTACAAACTTTAGGACTAGTTCACCATCTACACTCTAGAAAAGTCATAGTGTCAACAAAATTTTTCATTGAACCTAGTTTTATCAGTATATCCTTTGTCATACATAGAGTCCTCCTAGCTCATTAGTCTAGTTAGGAAACTCAACTTGTCTTTGATCCTCATCCTACATTGGTTCCTTGACTTAAACTAAATTGACGCCTTGGTTAGAATTTAGGTATTTGGTCCCTTCGTCTTAAGGTTTATAGAATTGATTATTTTAGAACCTTGCTTAGACCTTGCATCTTTAGATCTTAGGCTAGTTTCATCCTAGAAAATTCTTTATTTTGCATACGAAAATCCCAAAAACATAGACTAGGGTCATACTGTTCATAGATATAGTTTTGCATTTCCCACATATTGAGCTTGTTTTACATGGTTGAAACTAGGTCTAAGAGAAGAGAGAGAGAAAACATGTCGAACCCAAACGAATTCATCAATCCATTTTATTCAAGACCTCATAAGACTCTATTAGACAAATTAACCACTAGAAACACTCAAGGACATATTGCAGTAGAGGACATAGAGGCTGCCACACAGGACCCTAAGTTTGCCTCTTTTGTAGATGATACCTAGCAAATGATCGACAACGATACTTAGCCAAATTTCTAGCTGAAGGTGCTACCTTACCTCCAAGATTTGATATCAGTACCTTACAAACTCAACCTACACAAGGGACAAATACCATGACTGCTAGTACTACTATACCTCAGGTTAGCACAACTATGCCATCTAGTACACCTACACAAAGTACAACAGTCCATATGTCCCCATTTGGTACATCTAGCATGACATCGGGATTTAATTTCACTGTAGGGGCTTCATCATCCACTCCCTTCGGTCCTGCTGTTGGGAGTAAAAGACCTAAAACCTCAGCCTCTACACCTTATGTCGGTGTCACAAGTTCACGGTCAATGACCATACCTAACACTAGTATCACAAGCACCATACCATAGTCGACAGCCATACCTAGTGCTCCAGTCACTAGTACTATACCACGAATCACACAAATAGGGGGTATTTCCTCCTTCCAATATGGAAATTAGAATCCTTTCACACAGTTTTCGAGTCAGAATCTACTTTCCCAAATTGGTACTCAAAATCCATTCACACAGATTCTGAATCAGAATCCATTCTCTCAAATTGGTGGACACCAATCATTTACACAGATTCCCAATCAGAACCCCTTTTCCCAAAGTGGTACTCAGAATCTGTTTACATAGATCCCAGGTCAACACCAATTTATGCAGATTCTAGACCAGAACACATTTACCAACATTCTAAATCCAAATCCACCTCAGATGCCAACGTTCAATCGAAACACATCACAAGACTTTGGATTTCAGAACACATACACGGATCCGCATAATCCCCCTAACACATCTTTGACCCAAGTTGACATCTTACAAACACAAATGCATGCATTACAAACGCAAATGGATAACATGTCAGTGTCAACTAAGAAATCATTTTCAACAAAGGACATATGCCCATTCCCCTTTGATAGATCATTGTACATGACCCCTTTCCCTCATGGATATGTCATACCGAATCTCCCTAAGTACAGTGGCAAACGAAATCTGATAGAACATATAAGGGAATTTTCTACCATATGCATAGATGTCACTTATGACCCCACGTATCTTATGAGACTATTTCCAAGAAGTCTTGTAGGAATTGCAAAAGAGTTTTTTTCGGGTCTAGATTCTGGCATTAGATCTTGGGGTGAACTGGTTGAGAAATTTGTGGAGCAATTCTCCTTCAACATAGATCACGAGATAAATATAGCAACCTTGTGTCACACAATGCAAGACGAAGGGGAAACATTCATTGCTTTCTTCCAGAGATGGATAACTATAGCTAGTAGGTGTCCTATCAAGATACCCAAAAAACAAAAAGTTACAATGTTTCAAGAAAACCTTCATGCAAAACTTAGGAGTAACTTAAGGGTACATTGTTGTACATCTTTCTCGGAACTAGTGGAAAAAGGGGTTATAATAGAGAAGGATCTCATTGAAAAGGGTGAACTCAAGACATCAACATCTAATAGAAACTCGATCATACAAAACACCCCCACTGACAGAAATAGATTCTGGTCTCACAACAAAAATGTCACCAATGATGGGGTGGTTGATGCTAAAACACTACAAGCAAGACCCCTCGTCACATTACAAGGACCTCATACTTTTGCCAACACACTTAATGCTGTCAATCAACCTCCTAACATGGTCCAAAATACTCAACATCCATAACCAAGAAGATTTCAAAAATGTGAGTTCACTCCCTTAGGGGAACCCATTGAGTCGGTGTTCAAACAACTGTTACAGCATAATCTCATATAGCTGTAGGAACCAAGACAATACGATCCAGGACAATTTAAACCAGCTTGGTGGGATGACAATGCATTTTGTGATTATCATAGAACTAAGGGACATAACCTACAAAACTGTCGACAACTGAAGAATATCATACAGGATCTTGTCGAAAGGAGAATTATTGAAGTTAGTGGACAAAAACAAAAGTCATCAAACACTGATCATCAAGTATTTTTTGACCCACTACATGACCATGGGAAAGGAACTGTCCCCAGTTCGAGTACTAAGACCAATATGTCAGCCAACTATGCCAGTGTCAAGCATGATTAAAATAGTGGAAAAATCATTCACTGCCTTCGTGCCGCCGATGAGAATATCAATACCATTATTATCAATACTAATCCTGAGTGTGCGGTCAATACTCATCGTACTAAGTTCACTATCCAAGGCCCTTCATCGCAGTGAACACCCCAACCTTCCAAGTTAGAATATAACCTTCTTGACTAGCTAGGGAAGACCCCAACCCAAATCTCAATCTTGGAATTGTTGCGTATTTCCCCTGAGCATCGATCTATCCTTGATAAGGCTTTACAGAACACCACGGTCCCTAATGATCTTGATGTCAATCATTTATAGGAAATGGTGGGCTACTTGACCAATAATCACCATGCCACTTTTTTTGAACAAGACTATGCAACTGAAAAGACGAACCACAACGACCCTTTACATCTAGAAGTCCTTGTTGATGACACCAAAGTTAGACGAGTTTTGGTAGATGAAGGAGCAGGGTTAAATCTATGCACTTTAAAAGTAATTAAGGCTTTAGGTATCTCAGAAGCATGCGTAGACATGACCAAAAGTATTATCATTAAAGCTTATGATGATGAGGAATAAAAATCAAAGGGAGTCGTAACACTTCCTATTAGAATTGGTCTTGTGGTAATGGAGACAAAGTTCCAGGTCTTGGATCTCACCCTCCCTTATAAGCTTCTGCTAGGTAGACCATGGATTCATGCCATGAAGGCAGTCCCTTCCACGTATCATTAGTGTCTTATATTCCCCTACAATGGCACAAAAATAACTACAAATGGTGATCCGGATCCTTTCCAGTATTGCACCAATCTAAAGGAGATCCCCCAATGCCAAGTGCCAGTAAACCAAGAGGCCTCATCATCCAATTCATCTTCCTATGTTGATCCAGCCACACTTACTCGAACATCTATTTCAACCTCAGTTCCTACCACTCCTAGGGTTGAGATCCAAGACAAAGGTTGTGGAGAGTATTACATGAAAACTTCTTATTGTGTTAGCCATTTGATCCCCCTAAGTCATATGGTTTACCTACATCGGATAGGAGACAATCTATGGTCATTATACACATTCCTCCCATGACAACTTTTACTAAATGGGGTGAATTAAGCAAAGAGGCCGTAGATACATAAGATGTCACTTCCTGGCTGTATAGGGAAGATGATGAGGAACCCCTCTTACTTGCTCATATTCCTACAAATATATATGGAAAAGGTTTCAAAATCATGCAAAGAAAAGGATATGATGGACAAAGTGGTTTAGGCTTACACCAAGATGGGAGGGTTGAACCAATATTTGTTTCTCAGTGGCCAAAAGGAGTAGGGCTAGGGTTTCAACCGATTCAGATTGGCATTCCTAGTACCCCATTACCCTTACTTGAGGAAGTAAGTGCTTCAAAAGATATTAAGAAATCTCACAAACCAGTGGACCAATATCATTGTGACTCCCCCGACTCTAACGATTATGAGTGGGATTCCCTATCCTCTACTTCTTCCATAGACCTCGACAAGTTATTTGGAGAACTTGACTTGATGTTAAGTTCCTCACCAAATCCCTTAACTTCCTGTCCACCAAAGAAAATGATAAAGGAGGAGTGGTTTAAACACTACTATTGGGAATCACTTGATCCTACCCCTTGGAAAATTGAGCCACCTGTTTCCGATAGTCAAACCTTGGCATTAGGCCCACCTATCCATCCACCTAGACCCAAACCTAAGAGCAAAACAGACTTGGTACAAGAATTTTGTAACCACATGAATAATTCAATCTTTACCTTGACTCCATTAAACTTTGATAACTCCGAAGATGACATGCCCTTAGTCTATCCCCAACTCATTGATTGGGACCAACAAGACACACCCGTCTTAGACATTTTTGAGAATGACGAAGCAATTGCTGAGTTCCTGGGATTATGAGAAGGAATACCAAACGGTGATCATAAGGCTGGTTTTACTATTGACTTGGAAAATAAAGCATATTTTGGGGAATCTGTTCAACCCTCTAGTCGCAAAAATGAGAAAAGGAATAAACAAGATAAAAAGGATGAGTCTCTAGGTGAAAACCGAAAGGCACCTTTAGACAATGAAAAAGTAAAAAGAAAGGACACATTCAAAGGTGAAAACCTCTCTAAGGCACCTAAGGATGGAGATTTGAACATTCTCCCCATTGCACAAGAAAGGTCACCCATGCTCGTTGAAGAATCAGTAGAAGTCAACATAGGTACCAAAGAGAATCCTCAACTGGTTTCTTTTGCAGCGTCATTGACAACAGAAGAGCAGCCAGAGTTCCATAACTTATTTGCACAAAGATAGATAAATTTTGCTTGGTCATATGCGGATATGCCGGAGTTGGATCCTGAACTTGTTCTGCATCATTTGCCCTTATGACCAGGTGCCAAACCAGTGAAACAAAAATTGAGAAAAATGCACCCACAGATTGCTTTATTAGTCAAGGCAGAACTCATGGTTTCATTAGATCTATCGACTATGCAGATTGGATTTCCAATCTTGTACTAGTCACTAAACCAACTAGGGGCATCTGCATCTACACTGATTTTAGAGATATCAACAAAGCTTGTCCTAAGGATGGCTTTCCTTTGCCTAACATAGACATGATAGTGGACATGACAACAGGATATGAGATGTTGTCCCTTATGGATGGATTTTCAGGATATAACCAGATTAGAATTGCAACTGAAGACTAACCTAAGACGGCTTTCACTTGTCCTTGGGGAATGTATTGCTGGAATGTTATGCCCTTCGGACTCAAGAATGCTGGAACAACCTACCAACATGCCATGACTACTATCTTTCATGATCTAGTACACACTCTTATGGAGGATTATGGCGATGACCTTATTGTAAAATCCAAGACAAGGGCAGAACATTTACAGGTTTTAGACAAGATCTTTCAGAGGCTAGAGAAGTATAAAGTGAGACTCAATCCAAAGAAATGTGTGTTTGGAGTCAAGTCGGGAAAGCTGTTAGGTTATATCATTTCTAGACGAGGCATTGAAGTGGATCTGGCTTAGGTAAAAGCAATCATGGACATGCCTCCACCCACTAATCTTAGTCAACTAAGGACATTACAGGGAAGGTTGCAATCTATAAGAAGATTTATAGTGTAGTTAGCAGATAAGACACATCCTTTTCAACATCTACTTAAGAAAGGAGTCCCCTTTGCATGGACAATGAGATGTGAAGAGGATTTTCAACTAATTAAAGAATATTTACTCACACCCCCTATCTTAATGCCACCTATTGAAGGAAGACCATTGATTCTTTATATTACGGCAACGCATTCATCACTCGGAGCATTGCTTGCATAGAATGACGATGACGGTCATGAAAGGGCAGTCTATTATATCAGTCAAACTTTGGTAGGTTATGAGCTCAACTATAGTACCATTGAATGTGCCTATCTTGCAGTAGCATAGTCAAAAATTGAGGCACTATATGCTAAACCATCAAACAATGTTGATTGCTAAAATAGACCCTCTGAAATATCTTCTCAGCAAGGCAGCATTAACAGGACGACTGGCCAAATGGGTTATGATACTTAGTGAGTATGATATCCAGTATGTAGAAAGAAAGGCTATTAAAGGACAGGTCATTGCTGATCAGTTCGCTGATGCACCCATATAGGCAGATCACCCATTAGTAGTAGACTTTCTCGATGAGTTCATATTCACAATTGACACAAACATAACATGGAAACTGTACTTTGATGGCTCACATACAAATCATGGTTCAGGGGCTGGTATACTATTTATTACACCGCAAGGTGATTCCATCCCTAAGTCATTCAGGATTGCATTTCCATGCACTAACAACATAGCAGAGTATGAAGCTCTAGTGACAGGGTTATGTATGGCAGTCAAGTGGAAAATTAAGATTTTACAAGTATATGGGGATTCTCAACTAGTAATCAAACAGGTAAATGATGATTATGAGACTAAGGACAAGAAGTTTGCTCCATACAAGTGCATGGCTGATAGCTTTAAGGAGTACTTTGACAAAGTTGAATTTCATTAGATACCTCATGTTTTAAACAGGGCAGCAGATGCTATGGCTATAATTGCATCACTTCTTGACATTCCTAACAACGTGCCTAAGTTTGAGTTCTTGGTAGAACAACTTTTGGTCCCAGCCTACGATATCCCAGATTTTGAAATGGTGTGTGACATTGTTGATCCTGATTCCCCATGGTACAAAGAAATCTATGATTACCTTCATGCCGAAGTCATACCCACTAGCCTATCAAGTAACCAACATAGGACATTCCTTCGCAAGTCAGCCAAATACACCATTGTCGGAAACACCCTATATAGATGCACCTTAGATAATACACTACTGAGATGTCTTGATTCTACTAAAGCACAAGCAACGTTGCGTGGGGTGCATGAGGATATATGTGGCTCCCATTCTAGCGGTCCTACCTTAGCCAAAAAGATTATGAGACTGGGTTATTACTGGCCTACAATGGAAAAAGACTCCTATGTCTTTGTAACGAAATGCCGCCAATGCCAAGTTCATGGAGACTTGATACATGCACCAGCATAGGAGCTATGTCCTATAACGTCACCATGGCCCTTTGCCCAATGGGGACTCAATCTCATAGGTAAGATCCACCCCACATCATCTAATGGACAAAAATTCATTATCACTGCCACCGAGTATTTTACAAAGTGGATTGAAGCCATTCCTATGACATACATTACCGGCACACAAATTTCTAGGTTTATCCTTAACTATATCATCTGTCGGTATGGTGTCCCTCAGTCCATAATCACTGATAATGGCCGCCCATTTAAGAACCAAGAATTCTGCCACTTGTGTGACAAATTTCATATCCAACATCACTTTTCCACTCCATACTACCCACAAGGTAATGGCCAAGCAGAGGCATCTAACAAAACCATCATTAAAATCCTTAAGAAGATTGTCAATGATGTTGGTCATGACTGGCATTTACAGCTTAACCCTACCTTATGGGCTTATCACACAAGTATCTGTACTCCTACTAGTGCTACTCCATATTCACTTATATTTGGTTCTGAAGCTATTCTGCCTATTGAGGTTGAGATTCCTTCCCTAAGGGTATCCCTGAAAGGCCACATTGATGATGAAGAGTACCGAGTATCGAGACTCCATGAGCTAGAATTCCTGGATGAGCGAAGACAAAAAGCACTAGACCATCTTCAAGCATATCATAATCGCCTTCGTCATAGCTATAAAAGGAAGGTATTGAACAAAAACTTTGACATTAGTGACCTGGTTTTAATGGAGAACCCAAAGAATCAAGCAAAAAGAGAGAAACCATGAAAGTTTAAACCAAATTGGTTAGGACCTTATGTTGTTACGGAAGCTTTTGGATCAGAAGCGTACCAACTCTCTACTCCTAAAGGGGAACCATTGTCCTCACCAATCAATAGTCTGCATCTGAAGAAGTTCTACACATAGCTTCTCGGAGCCTTTGTCTTAATTAGCAAAATACAAAAAAATTAGAAAATCAGAAAAAATCATTACCAAGGTGAAAACCTGGCAAACAGGCATCTTGGTAACACCAAAAAAATTAGATAATCTAGAAAATAGTAAAGACAAATCATTCATCCAATAGTGAAAACCACTTCGGTGGCGCTTTGGATAGGTACCATGGTGAAAACCTGGCAAACAGGCGCCATGTGTAGTTAACTCTGCTCCTTTGTCTACTATTATTCTAATCATAGTCCTTATCATTGTACATAGTCCACTCCCCTGTACATATCCCTTATCCCTATATGTACTACCTGTCCCTGTACATATCCCTTATCTTTCATACCCATCACTTGTATATACCATTTGTAATAAGTGGTAGTCTTTCCCATAACTTGGAACAATTGACATTGAGTGCAATTTATATCCCCCATTTTACCCTATTCATAGTCAATTAGTCTTATACTCGACTGGGGGAAAACACTTGACATGTGTCATATTGGTTCTTACATTGGTTGTGTTGAAGACGTAAAACCATCGAAAATCCACGAACCTCGCAAAATGACCTGAGAAAACACAAAAACATCAGAAAACTTCAAAAAAGACAAAAAAATCAAAACATTTCGAAAATCCAAAAACAGAGTCAGAGTTAGTCACACTTGTTAGTCTTTGTCATTTGTCGAACTACATTTCCTCTACAACTGGACGTAGGTAAGGCCATCTGCCGATGTGCTCCCAAGGCATTAGGTTAGCCTGTTTAGGTTTGTCTATATAAATTTATGATTTAATCCATATGTCTATATGACAAGGTCATTGGTTGTGTTGAACTACGAGGTCTTTGCATGTATAACATAGGCAAGGCCATCAATCGATGAGCCCCCGAGGCCGCACTAGGTCAGTCCATTAGGGTTCATCACATTCACTTTCACACATGTCTTCTATTTGTAGTCAGTCTTGTCAATCAAGTCAAGTCGAACTACGAGGTCTCTGCGTGTACAACATAGGCAAGGCCATCAATCGATGAGCCCCTGAGGCCACACTAGGTCAGTCCTTTAGGGTTTGTCGTCACACACAGTCAATTGTCAATGCATCGTCTCAAGTCATGAATCAATCTGGTGAACAAGTCAGCAATGTCTCTAAGTCAAATCAAACAACTTGCCAAAAGACACAATCAAAACAAATCAACAAATGTCTGCTACAGGATGTGTCCTTCCTAGAAAAAAACATCATCATCATGGAAATCAACCTGTATTTTGTTCAGGATGAGTCCTTCCTGCATAATCAACATTGTCAAACAATCACGCATAGCCTTACACATGTTATCACATCAACGACATCTGACTCAACGTCTTAACGATACATGTCTTTCTGAAACCAGGCTTTGTCATGCCTTATACAGATAGTCATAACATTGAAACCAAACTCAAAGTTTTATTCGGTATGTGTATCTGCTGAAATCAGGCTCTGTCAATCAATCCTTTTATCAATCAAAACAAATCAAACAAACAAATCAAGTTTTGGAAAATATTTTACTGGCTTTTTGACTTTTTGACTTATTTATCTTATCTTTTCAGTTGACTTTATGATGGGAATTAGGTTACTATCTTTCTCAAGGATGTCCTATGAAGGATTTAGAGAAGCAACGATGTATCAGAATTCTATTTTCTTTGACTATTCTTTGTTGACTGTCTTTTAAATTTGATTTTGAGTCATGTTACTAGTTTCCTCAAGGATGTCCCATGAAGGATTTAGAGGAGCAATGACGTCTCATGACCTATCTTTTACTTTGTTTGTTGTCTATGGTTTGTCCTGACAAAAAGACTAGGACAACTTGTGCCCTTAGTATGAGTTAATGACAATCCTTGTCTGCGACTGTCTGTTAATGGAAAGTGGATGACCTTGCACACCTTGATTTACGTCATATCATGGTGTTTTTCTCCATTTGTATTAGTCCCGCCCAATGATGATAAAGTGCAATACCTTTTGTGATACAGCAAAATATTGAAGATTACTAATACTAACATCTATCTCCTGTCTTTCGTTCTTTCTTGATCTTTCTTTCTGCACTAATAGTTCTTCTTTCTTGCATTATGACAGAGTCCTATGACACAAAACATTATACATCATCCTGTATCAACGTACATGTTAGAAAAATACATACATATAGGCATATTTCATATCTAGATCATCATGGCATAATAGATATTCATCATCAAATAATACATATCATAAGAATTCCATACATCAAGCAACTATAAATACATGCATCACATTACATTTGTATAGCATCACATGTAGCCAGCATTATACATATAACTTCATATTGCATGTGATAATTTCTAAATTGCAAACATCACATAGAATCAACATTATCTCATTAGCTACATAAACATCATAAAATACATATACTCATCCATCACATAGGCATATCATATAAACATCACATGTATAAATAAAGACTGCATAATCAATACATAGAAATGCATATCATGAGAATCACCGCCAAAATCATATATATATATATATATATATATATATATATATATATATATATCGCTCAATTGTGTCACATCACAATGTCATAATGTATCAATAATTCAAGGAAGCTCGCAGGCTATAAGATCAAAATAAAATGTCTCGACAAGAAGTACCCCTATCCTGAACTGCCACTGCTATCATGCCTGGAGTGTGTGGAGGACTGATGATAGGAACCCGATGACTTGTGAGATGAGGGAGGTCTGTCATATGGACTTGCGCTACATGGCTGCTCCACCCCCTCTATGCTAACTATCCTACTGTGGGTCCTGGTCTGGGACCTGCTACTGTGTGCCTCTGAGAAACTGGGAGCCCATCTCTCTGGTGGAACCTCTGCCTCATATAGATCCTGATAGTATCTCTCCCTCTCCCCAGCTCTGACTAGCTCTCTAGCAAAAGCGGCTGATGGTCCCATGCACAATGCCCTGAGCTCTGTAAATCTTTGCTCAGTCTCCTGTCTCTGAGCTATGGCCTAATCCCTATTTGTCACTACTTTGTACCTCTCCATTTGATACGCATCCCTCTCAGCCATCAGAACTCTCATCTGCTCCTCCAAGGATGCAATCTAAGCACGTAATGTATCTGTGTCTGGATCCACTACCCTTGTCTCATCCTGTCTATCCCTCACCCTCCCATCCTCCTCCTCATCTAACTCCTTTAGGATATGATCCCGAATCTCTCTCTCGTGATCATCATATCCCTCATCATCCTCTTGGTAGGCACCCAACAAACCCAGAGCATCAATCTCTGCCTCCTCTCTGCTTGCCTCCTTAGTACCTATCTCCTCCTCTGCCGAGATGTCTGGAATAGCTACCTCTGTGGGATGCACCTCCTCTCCACCTCTCGCAATATCCTCCTCTCCACCTCTCACAATATCCTCCTCCCCTCCTCTCCTAATGTCTGACATGGCCACATCCTCCTCTCCTCATCCCTCCTCACGAATCGGTGACAATGGTGGCCCTCGTCCCTTCCAACCACATCTCCTTCTCCTGCCTCCACGTCGTCCACCTCGTCCATCATCTCCTCCATCACCACGGCCTCCTCTGCCTCCCTAACCTCTCCCTCTACCATGCTTGCCTCGTGGACCTGTCCCTCGCCACTCTACCGATGTTGACTTCTCTAGATCTGTCAAGGGGATCGGCCTGTGACCTGCCCACCACTGGTCATACTCCGCTGTGGTCCCTGGGTCTGCTAGACCATCTCTCCATCCCCATGGAACTGCCTATAATGCATCAATGTTTGCCTCTACTGTGGCCACTGGAGTCTCTGGACCCCATAGCGGGACCTCTCGTGAGGATCTCGCAAACTCTGCCCGTCCCCTAGGCACATCTTGCACCTCTCCAAACTGCCACAGGACACGATCTGGCAGCTGACGCTCTATAATGTGGACGTGTGACACTGTCCATCCAACTAAGAACTATGCCTGTCTACAAAATGGAAAATTCTCATCCTCATCTGACCACTTGTCACACCCCAGGTATGGTCTCCATGTAAAATGCTCCATAGTGTCTATCACATGTTTGAAGTAACCTGTATCTCCAATGTGGTGTTGAGTGTTCGCCCTCGCATAACAGAAGGCATAAGGAGCTCCATGTGGAAGATCAACTGTCGCAAGTGGTTGAAAAATGGCAATGTGCTCCCACACCCATACCATGAGGAGCGTGGTACCACAACTCATCGACTATGCCTCTCAATAGGCAATATCATGCAAGTGAAAGTATAACATCCTGAGCACACAAGAACCCCAAGCATATACCACTTGATGCTCGAGCATGCCCACTAGCATCTCCCCCCACCCCACGGGAAAGCCATGACCTCGGTGGTCAGGAAGTACTATCCTGCCTATCAATGTAAATAATAGACAGTCTAGGTGTCTATACCTCTGTGCCAACACCCACCACCTAATCTCATAATCATCAAATCCTAACTGCCTAATGTCAGCATGGGGGTAGTATCTACACATCTCGGCTGCACCCCTTTGGGTATCATATGTCACCCGTGTGCCCCTAATAGGAAGTCTGAGGATCCTATAGACATCCTCTAAGGTAACCGTGGCCTCTCCAGTCGGTAGGTGGAAGGACGATGTCTCTAAGTGCCACTGCTCACAAAAGCTATTAATAATCCCCGATTCGCTTGAATCTGGGGCATGTCTATCATGTGCAATAAACCAAGGTGCCATAGAATCCGTCGCTCTGCCGGCCGCAAACTGTCTCTAAATCGAAATGTAGTCGGTCTCGACTCCTGTGTATATATCGTGTCTAGCACAACCTGCAATGGCATTATACATGCCTCATGTCAGCCTCAATCATCTATTCTAGTGCAAACTGACTCTACTAAATAAAAATTAAATGTGTCATTATTTTTCACATGCGTCGCTTTTTAACATAAGCGGTGCATAAAATTCAAATGCATTGTTATTAAACAAATGTGGCTAATTACATCACATGCGTTACACTAAATTCATATGCGTCGAAAAATAAATGTTGTGTTGCAAATTATTCAAATGTGTTTCAAAATAAACACATGCGTCTATTCTAAATGCAAATGCGATGCATAATGTCAAATGCGTTTCATAAATTTATAGATGCATTGAACCACATACTAGCTATGCAAAATGCCTAACGGGAACTTACAAATGCGGCTTTCCATAGACAAATGCGTCATTCGCACACACAAATGCGGTGATTTATTAAAATGACGCATATCAAAAACTTCAATTAAATGCATAAAAATACCCGTAAATGAAATTTTTCAAAAGCCAAGTTTGAGGTACATACTGGGGGGTCTATGTCGGCTGGTCTCTGGAAGGTCCGGATCCTATATGCACGATGGTGAGTTTGTGGAACAGGCAACATCCTCACTGTGGGTGCAGAGCAAATTTTGAATTCTAGGGCTAAGTGGGTGAAAATGAATTGGTTTTTACCCCTATTCCTATATATACCTAGGGCTTAGGTGGCATTTCTGTCTTACTGGCCGTGTTAGCTTCCCATTTCGATTAGCCTGTACCCGTTCCTCACATTTCCAACCTCAATTCTACAAACTCCACTGCATTTCTGGTCATCCTATGGACTAATCGGGCTCATTTCAAAATTTTTCTAAACTTTTTTGAAAATTTGTCAATTTTCCCAAGGGGGCATACCTTCACCTGTTTTAATCTGGAGCATTACTAGGGCATATTTCTTATCGATTTTCTTTGACACAATGCCAAAATGACATTGTATCAAAGAGAGGCAAATGTAGACACCGAAATCTGGTTTTAGGCTTGCGACTTCAATATTCTTCATAATTCGTATTCTTCATGGTCATGATTAAATAATGTCAATTATTTAATTATTCTCTATAGTTTTCATTTCTTCTATTAATTAAATAATCTTAATTATTTAATTAATTCACATTTTCTTTATTCTATCTGATTAATTAAATTAACGCTTTTTATTTAATTATGTTACTAATTAACCTTATTCTTCTTGTCAAATTAAATAAATTCTTATTTAATTTACTCTTTATCTTATTTCAACTATAATTAAATAAATTATTTATTTATTTAATTATTCAATTAAAATCCCTTCATCACTTAATTAAATAAATATTATTTATTTAATTATTCTTCAAATATCGAGTCTTGAATTAAATGAATTATTTAATTCATTAATTCTATTTTAATGCATTCCTCTATATTTTAGATAGTTATGTGAGTTATCTAAGTATTCACTTTTACTCGACTCGACATCTATTTTAATCGTTTAGCTAACTCTTGACTTAATGTCTGAGTGGCGTTCTTGAGTAATCTCTTCGTCAAACCATTCAATCGTCCAGTTATAACTCATTTGTGTGTACATGCGGATTAATTAAATATTCCTATTTAATTAATTAAACCTTGTGCGTGCATTCGAACGAGAGTCACTTTAATCAATCTTTATCTTTGTCATGCAAAGATATTTCTTCTGTTTTCGAATACTGAACTGAAGATTAAATCATTTATTTAATCTTTAATTCTATTCCTAATTTGTATCACTCATGTCACTACTGACAGTTATCAGAATGCATGTCTAATCAGTCGATCTTAACCGTTCGTTGATCTTTCAATCATGGCCTGTCGTTTGAATAATCAATTTTCTATAAATTGATTTGTCATTCTTCATTCCAATCTCTCGCGAAATCTTATGACTTTTGAGAGAACTCAATGTTGAATCTTTGATATTTTGCTAATCACTATCTTAGGCTATACTTGCACGAACTTACGAGAAATCTGAGGGCAATTATACTACACAAGAAAAATGGAGAAGGGCAATCGAGATGAATCATGGAAATATGTTTGAAATTGGTGAGATTGTTTCAGTTTGTTTACATTTTACTTTCCTTTGTTCTTTGTTGCTTAACATTAGATTTGAATTTCAAATTTTAGTATTGCATTGCATGTTTGCTTCTAATATGTTTCTTGTGCACTTTCTTGGCGTTACAATAAGAACAAAGGTGTCTAGACTAGGAGAAAGATTTCTGAAGAATATTGTTTGATTTCAAAGACTGAGCCTAACAATGTGAATGAAGCATGCAAAGATGAACATTGGGTTGAACCAATGAAAGAGGAACTACAAAAAATTGAAAAGAATGATACATGGATTCTTGTTCCTAGACCTAAGGATAAGAATGTAATTGGAACTAAATGGGTCTTTAGAAAAAAAACTGAATGAACAAGGTGAAGTGGTTAGAAACAAAGCAAGATTGGTATGTAAGGGATATTCACAGATGGAAGGTATTGATTTTGTTGAAACCTTTTCCCTTGTTGCTAGAATTTAAGCTGTGAGATTGTTTCTTGCTTATGTTGCTTACAAAGACTACAAATTTTATCAAATGGATGTCAAGTCTACTTTTTTAAATGGTGAATTGGAAGAAGTGTATGTTGAACAACCTGATGGATTCCAGTTGATTGATCAAGGAGATATGGTTTGTCGATTTAAGAAAGCATTGTATGGAATCAAACAAGCCCCTAGAGCATGGTATGCCAAATTGGATAAGTACTTGATGAAGTTTGGATTTAACAAAGGTACTACTGATAGTAATCTATATTTCAAGAATGATGATAATTATTTGAATGTGGAAATTTTTGTTGATGATATCATATTTGGAGGAGATGATAGCTTGTGTATGAATTTTTCTAATGAGATGCAGAATGAGTTTGAGATTTCAATGATTGGAGAGATGAAATTCTTCTTGGGATTGCAAATTACTCAGTTAGATAAATGGATCTTTATATCTTAGTCCAAGTATGTGAAAGAATTGCTGAAGAAATTTGGTATAGAAGATTCAAATCCAGTTGGTACACCTATGGTGACCAGATGCAAGTTGACAATTGATGATGATTATCTGAAAGTAAATCAAACTAGATACGGATCAATGATTGGTGGATTGTTGTATTTAACTCAAACTAGGCTCGATATCATAAATGTTGTATGTATTGTTGCTAGATTTCAAGCTGATCCTAAAGAATCTCATGTGACTGCTGTGAAGAGGATTTTCAGATACTTGAAGGGGATAGATGATTTTGGTTTGTGGTATCCTAAAGATGATGATCTTACTTTGAGTACCTTTACTGATGCTGATTGGGCAGGAGATGCGAATGACAAGAAAAGTACTAGTGGTGGAGCATTTTTCTTGGGAAGGAAGTTGATTTCATGGTTAAATAAAAAATAGTATGCTATTTCTTTATCTATTGCAGAGGCAAAATACATTTTTGCTGCTAATAATTGTACTCAAGTACTGTGGATGAAACAGATGTTGAAGGATATTAGAGTTGTGTATGATGAGCCTATTTCTATATTTTGTGATAACTCAAGTGTTATTAACATTTCTAAGAATCCCTTGTTGCATTCCAAGATCAAGCATATATCTATCAAGTTTCACTTTTTGAGAGAGAAAGTAAGTGAAAAGGAAGTTAGATTGGAGTATGTGCCTACTAAGGAGCAAATTGAAGACATATTTACCAAGTCATTGCTAAAGGATACTTTTGAGTATCTTAGAGGGAAGTTAGGGGTGATTATCCCTCCTAATCAGAACTAAGGATGCATTGATTTGCATCAATCCGTGCATTTCATGATCATATTTTGATCTGGATTGATGTTGTGGTGCCTGCTATTTAGGGGGAGTAGTCAAATGTTCAGAATTTTAGGTGTTCAGATATGTGGTTCAGAGATTGTATAGAAGAAATATTTTCCATTGATGTCAAAGGGGGAGAAGAGAAATGTGAAAAATACTTGTGGGGAGAAGAGTTGAGGAAAGAAGAGTCAAAACCTAAGGGGGAGTAAGCGTAGTTGTGTTGATGGTATTTTTCACATCATGTGTTTCCATCAATTCCAAAGGGGGAGATTGTTGGATGTTGTGTTGTGTTGCTGATATGTGGTTGTCATTGATGTGAACACTATTAACATTGTTGCATTAGATGTTGTATATGTCGAGGATATTGAGAAAATTGTAATAAGAAGTGCTATAGGTTGTTAGTGGTGAAGTGAAGTTCTTTCTATCGGTGTGAATAGTATGTTGTTGTTCAAAGGATTTCAACTAAAGGGTTTCTTTCTGAGTATATCTAGTTTATCCACATCGAGTTTCAGAGATCTGCGTGAAGATTTGATTGAGTTATGAAGATTTGTATTCTAACAGTTTATCTGTTACTTCAGTTTGTGTTCTTAAATGAAGATCGTGTGATTCTAGTAAATTTAGTTGTTTTGGATGCTTCTCTAATGTTTCATGATGCTTGTGGATGTTTCTAGTTTGTGCTCTATCTTTATTGGACATCCACATTGATTGTTGTGCTCGTGATCTGATATTTTCTCTTGTGTGTTCATGTTTTTCATGTTCTTGGTCGACAAGGTGTTGAAGCGTGTTGTGGATCTTCGAGGAGTAATTAATTGAAGTGGTTCATTTTTGAGGATGTTATTTTCGGTCTTCACTATGTTGTGGCCGACCTTGGTTGATTTGAATGAATAATCTTTATTGATTTGGGCCAACTGTTTATATTCATTTTATCATGTCTTTGGAGCCGAATTATAGCGATGTAATTTCTTGTTGCGGATATATATAAGAGTGATTGTTTTATCATTTGAAGGCACGTCTATGTATGTGTATGTGTGTGTGTGTGTGAAGTGTAAGAGTCTTGTGTGTGAATAAAGTTCAGATCATTCGAAGGAAGAGCAGAGAGTGAAGAAGAGTGAAGAAGTGTTCATGTGCTTAACCATAACTATAACCAGGCATTAGCAAATGCTACTTTTCTTAGCTCAAATTCTGATGCATTTAATCAAAACCTTTCTGTAAGATAGTGTGTCTTCCTTTAAGCAGTAAGCCTATTTTGTATTTGAGCAGTGAGTTGTAGGCATTGTGCCTGAATGCATGTGCATTCCCCATTTACAGTCTCTTATACTTTTAACAGGGTATAATCTTGTGGATTGACCACCATCGTGGTTTTTCCCCTAACAGGGTTTCCACATAAAAATTTTGGTGTTATGTGTGATTTGGATGTGTTTTTCATTTATGCTTTCATGACTAATGATAAGATCTGAGAATAAGGTAAATAAGTTGAATAAGTTTGAAATCTGGTCACAATTGATTCACCCCCCCATCTCAATTCTTTGCCATTGAGTTGCCAACAAGTAGATGGGGGAGGAAGAGGGTCCTAATCATCTTGTTTACCCCATACATCAACATGGTCTAAAGTGACCATGGTAGGTTCCCAACCCTCCTCAAAATATCTATATCTTTACCTTGATCATCAAAAGCTAGAGAAATAGCCAAATCCAATTGAGGAAACTTGTTGGAGTTATACTAGATAAAGGATCCACCAAAATGCCACCCAAGAGTTCCTCTCATAGGAGGAAGTGAGGTAGAGCATTACTGAATAGGCCATGAAACACTCCTATGACCAAAGTCTCCTCTACTAGTCAAAGGAGATGCTTGTGAATGAGCACCACAAGTGGAAAGGTTTTGATCTCATTAGCACCCATGAGGAGGTGAGCAACTGCGAGAGGAGGAAACTTGGTTGCAACACATAAGACATTCCCCCAATGGTCAAGTAGAACCTAAAGATAATCCACTTCCAAGGAACTTTGTTAGCTTGCACCCCGATCTATAATAACACATTAGAACAAATGGTAGCTTTAACAAAAAGTGAAACATGGTGATCAACAAAAAAATTAGAAAAAATAGTAGAATTTTATCTTTCCATATGTTAAAGAGAATATCCACCCTAAAATCATGCCATATTTGATTGAATTGATGTAGGATATAGGGCTAGTCACCCACAAGAACCATATGCTAGGAGAAAGGTTTTGGTGAGAAAGGAAAAAAAATCATGAATCCATTGCCAAAGTTTTTGGGCTTTAGGATAGAACCAGAAGAGGTGCTTGTGGAAACCGAAAAAGTAACCCTTCTACTTTTTCTATCTCATTTGGGTCCTCCTTGTGATTTTGGCTTAATTGTGCCTCTATTTAATGTTGTAACATGGATAACACATTCACATTAGGTCTTGGGCCCTTGTGAACTAAAAATAACTCAAGTGGTACCTTACTTAAGTGTTGTAAATTGTTGTAATATAATTTCACACTTTTTCTAGGGTCTTGTTAATGTATTTCACCTAAATAACCTCTTTTTATCATTTACCAAGCCTTATTTCAAAGTGTTGTAACAAACTTTCACACTTTTCTAGGCTTGTCATTAATAATTGGACCTTTCTTATGCTTTAATTGGCCCCATTTACATCTATAGGCCTTACTTAAATGTAATTTTTAAAATAATCTTGATAAAAATCATTTAAAATATCTACATTTTGAAGCCCACTTAAAATTCCTTAAGTGGGGCCCATTCGCCATTAGGGGCGAATGAATCCCCTTTGATACAAAACTCAAAATAATTTAAAATTTCTAGCAGGTTTTTATTTTCTAAGATCTAAGGTTGGCCTATGATGTATTTTTAGAAATTATTGCATAATCAAGCATAAATATAAGGTTTTTCTACTCATTTCATCGCTCCCTAATTTCCTAATCAATCCAACAAGCAGTCAAGTGATCTACCATTCAAGTATTTTGTTTACATGAGCATTCCAGCACTTTGCAACTATTACACACAAGTTTGCAGACTTCATAAGGGTTTGGTGAGATGTAGCATTGCATATTGTTCATTCATCATTCCTCCATTTCATTTCAAGGGTTTAATTACCAACCTGAGGTTTGACCAAGGAAAACTCCTTTTCACTAACCCCTCAACAATTTTTCCCTCTCTTTGCATGTGATTTACAGGTTTAAGTTGCAGATTTTTCAAAGAGAAAGATTGGAAAAGTTGTCAACAAATTGTCAAAGTCATTCAAAGTTGTCAAACCCTAAGAGAAGCTTGGACAACACCTACAGGTTGAATTTGACAGTTTCAAACTCAAATCTGAACAAGGACCAGAAGTGCAGAATGAGGGCTTTAGATTCTACTTTTGAATTTCCCAAAATTTGGAAGTAGACTGATTCACCATTAGTGGCAAATGAGTCCCATTTCCCAAGTATAAATAGAGATTTTTACAATTTTGAGTACCCAGTTGTTTGAAACTTGTTCTGGTAGAGTTTTCCAAAAAGCAAGACCAAGTCGCCCAACTTGGAAAATGAATTCCAATTGGCATCAATAGTGAATTCTTCAAGATTCCAAAGCTCCTTTCCATCTCTAGGTGCACACTTTCAATTCCATAAGTTTCTGTTACATTTTACTTGCATTTATAGGTCATTTCACATATCACATTGTGTTTTCAAACATCTTGCATTTTCTTGGCTTTGAATTAGTGTTGAACTTCTTTATCAATTTTCAATCTTGAGGAAAATCCCCTTTGATAGATTTCAATCTCCTTTGTATTGGAATCTCAAGGGTTTGTTCTTGAGTGTGAGCATTGTGAAATCATATCCCTCTTCCTTCATTGCCCTTTTGGTGTGAGCAAGGAAGTTGTGCATTCCTTTTCCATTGTCCACATTTTGGTGAACTCAACTTTTGAAGATCATAATTTTTCTTTGGAGTGCATTTACATCCTAGGAATAACTTACATTAACATTGCATTACATTTTGTATTGTTTAATTTGCATTCTAGGGTTTCAAAATTTGCATTGGTAAAAAGCTCATATAGCTTGCATTATTGCATTTCATTTCATTATAAATCAATAAAATTTTGCATTTTCATATCATATAAAAAGCATAAAAACCAATTCAAAATTTTTGAACATTTTCAAAAAAATCACTACTTGGACTCATTCGCCACCCTGGGCGAATCAATCCAGTTGCATACTTTTTCACTGCATTCTCTAGAATTTAATCCTCATTTTCTAAGTTTCTATTTTCTGTTGTTACCTTTCTGTTTATATTTCTAGATTTATTTTTTCATTCAATTTCTTGCATTTAGTTTAATTTCATTCATCTTGTGCCATCTAAAATTTACATCATGGATATATGTTTTAATAATATTTCAATGTCATTAAAGTCCTTAGTGGGTGTGTCAAGTTGTGCTTTTGGAACTGATCCTGATGACATTGAGCTCACTCATGCTCCTTTAACTCCTCATGAATGTCCTCCTCGTGATGTTGACATAATTGGAGAAGATGATGATAGCATGAATAAGTTCCTAAATGATTGCCTTGACAACCTCAAAGCTAATGCATCCTTTTATCCATCCATGAACAAACAAGACCTTCCTCCAATACCACCCCCTGAGATGTTTGGTTACTTTCATCCTAAAACAATAGTAGAACCTAAGTTCCCTACACAAGGTGAACCTAGTTCTTCTCAACAAGTTAGCACTCCACCATTTTATGATAATAAAGTCACAAACATTCCAATCAATCTTGAAGAAATATATGGCCCAAAGGTTTCAAAATTTTGAGCAAACAAGGATGTGACACAACAACTGAACATGTAATTCATCACCTCTTAGAACAAAATTCAAAAGATGAAAACACAATGGGGTTAGGATATAAAGATCCCTCTCATAACAACAAGCCTCCTAGAGAATATTTGAGGCTTCGTGATGATGGCATGGTGATCTTTGATGCCCCTCCTGACCTGAATGTCCTTCTTCCTCGAGAGCAACCCTTGCTTAATAACAATGACAAGGATGAGAGGATCACTTTGGGTCCTCCTTCAATTAGAGAGAAGGGTGAATC
This sequence comes from Sequoia sempervirens, assembly GCA_007258455.2. Lineage (NCBI taxonomy): Eukaryota > Viridiplantae > Streptophyta > Pinopsida > Cupressales > Cupressaceae > Sequoia > Sequoia sempervirens. The sequence continues at coordinate 657,265,960 of VDFB02058242.1, read as the reverse complement.
TAGCAACCACAAGAGGCCTTACAAGTTACAAAAACTAAATTTTCCTCTCTGTCCACCACTTGAAAGTGAAAGGAAATTACAAATACTTTTAAACAAAGGACTCATACTATTAACACCTATGAATAGGTTGGAGATATATCCTAAAGATGCCAAAGTTCCACATTGTGCATATCATCGCGTTCTTAGACATAGTAGTGATGAGTGTCGTACATTGAAAGAAATACTGAGCAAGTATCATTTCGATGGTGATAATTTCTATCTAGTGATCCCATAAAATACTCTCCAACTCCTTGTTATGTAATAGTTGTAGAACATTCCCTTCTCACTATTACATGACCTTTCCCATCAGCTACCTCAGCTCATTTTTTCTTTGCACCCAGTGGGGGAAAGAAGTTGCTAGCCTTATCCTAGTAATTCATTTGTCGTTGTACCTTAGCTATGTTATTTACCTTCTGCTTATACAAACTAAGATTGGGAGGCGGATGACTTGATTGATGGTTGACTGGCTTTTTCCTTACTAGTCTTGCATTTTATTTTTCTTATTTCTTTTTCTTTTATGTGATTGCATGTGCATAATGTGATCCCCCGTGATGTGATATTTGATGTTCTCTAGATATTTGTGACATTCCTCTATTTGTATCTTCATTCTTCTCTATCTTGTGTTTTCCTTTTGGGGATGATGCAAGGCATTGAGATATCTAGGTCTCTTTCATGTTAACCCAAACGGCTTTCTTTTTCTTCGCCTTTTATTTTGTCTTTTTCTTGTGTTTTCCTTTTGGGGATGATGCAAGGCATTGAGACATCCAGGTCTCCTTCATGTTGACCCAAAAGGATTTTCTTTTTCTTTCACCTTTTCTTTTTCATTTTTCTTGTGTTTTCCTTTTGGGGATGACGCAAAGCGTTGAGACACCTTATGTCTCTTCCATGTTGACCCAAAAGGTTTTTCTTTGTTTTTGCTCTCTTTGCGTCATTCTTCCAATTCTATGTATTTGGGGGATATTGACAGTTCTGAGCTCTCTAAACAACATTGCAACAAAGAACATACTAACCCCAAATCCATAGATCCCTTATGTGTTTGGTATTTTCATTTTGGGGACAACCCCTCTCTTTTCTTTCTCTCTTGCATGATGTAGCTTTACTCAGAAACATATGACTTGACATAGGGATTTTCTAGTTGGCTCTCATTTCTTCTTTCTTGTTTTCATTTTTTATTTGCTACTTTAAAGTAATTTCTTACATCATGGTGTTTAACAATTCCTTTAAAGTGGGGGCATACATTGGCATTATTCTTTTGCATTTCTTTTCTTTTTCTTGGTTCTTAGTGCAACCTTCTTATGTCATATGATGCATTTTGTAGCTTTTTGGATGAAATTGGGTATGATGTCTTTCATGATCGTGCTCTATCTTAGCATATTACATTCCTCTTGGTGGCTTGATGTGACACACTACATCCCCTAAGTTATGAATTTTCTATTCTTTGATTGGTCCTATCTTGGAGACATTAGACACAATGTTCCCTAAGTTAAAGACCCCGTATGAACTAAGCAAGACTCCTTTGAACATCCTTTGCATGTTGCATTTTTCATTTTTTATATGACCACCTTGCATAACAAAACTTGCATACCTGTGAAGCCATCACATTTGTTCATGATCTCCAAGCATACAAAGTTTTTCTTCTCTTGTGAAGCTCAAAAAAATGAATTTTCTTTTTGTGGCGCCTTATTGAAGTTATCAGGAGGTATAACTTTGGAATGGCTGAGCAGGAAGCCCATTCTAAGGCATGACTTTCCTCATAGCCACCTGCGTGTGTGAGTGCATACCAGCCATGAGTGTATGTTTCTCACCTTTTAAGCCTTTTCACCTGACAGACAGGCATGAGTTCTGTCACCTCAGAGTGAGTATGCATTTTTTGGACAAACAACTAGATCTGATCCACATCGTGTTGGACAAACGCTCGAAGCTTGATCCAATTATTTTCTTTTTTCTCTCTTTCATCTTTGGCATTGTATGCTTTTTCCTTGTCATTATTCTTCATATCATGCATGTTCCCTTTGTGCTTATGTTGGTTTGTCATGAGATCTTGATCCTGGGGGCTTGATCACCCCTCTTTATCGTTGTTGTCCCATCTTGCTAGTATTGGTTCATGGTAACCCCTCTTGATGCATGTTGGTCTACTTTAGTGTGAGTTTGAAGCAAGTCCATCCTCTCACTAAAGTGGGGGCTAAATGTGGAAACCAAAAAAGTAACCCTTCTACTTTTTCTATCTCGTTTGGGTCCTTGTGATTTTGGCTTAATTGTGCCTTGATTTAATGTTGTAATGTGGATAACACATTCACATTAGGTCTTGGGCCCTTGTGAACTAAAAAGAACTCAAGTGGTAGCTTACTCAATTGTTGTAACACACTTTCACTCTTTTCTAGGGTCTTGTTAATGTATTTCACCTAAATAACCTCTATTTATCATTTACCAAGCCTTATTTCAAAGTGTTGTAAAGTGTTGTAACAAACTTTCACACTTTTCTAGGATTGTAATTAATAATTGGACCTTTCTTATGCTTTAATTGGCCTCATTTTACATCTACAGGCCTTACTTAAGTGTATTTTTGAAAATAATCCTGATAAAAATCATTTAAAATATCTAAATTCTGAAGCCCACTTAAATTCCCTTAAGTGGGACCCATTCGCCATTAGGGGCGAATGAGTCCCCTTTGGCACGAAACTCAAAATAATTTCAAATTTCTGGCCATTTTTTATTTTCTAAAATCTAAGGTTGGCCTATGATGTTGTATTTTTGGGAATATTTCATAATCAAGTATAAATGTAAGATTTTTCTACTCATTTCATCCCTCCCTAATTTCCTAATCAATCCAACAAGCAATCAAGTGATCTAGCATTCAAGTATTTTGTTTACAATAGCATTCCAGCACTTTGTGGCCATTACACACAAGTTTGCAAACTTCATAAGGGTTTGGTGAGTTGTAACATTGCATATTTTTCATTCATCATTCCTCCATTTCATTTCTATTTCATTTCAAGGGTTTAATTACCAACTCAAGGTTTGACCAAGGAAAACCCCTATTATCTAGCCCCTCAACAATTTTTCCCTCTCTTTGCATGAGATGTGCAGGTTTAAGTTGCATATTTTTCAAAGAGAAAGATTGGAAAATTTATCAAAAAAATTTCAAAGTCATTCAAAGTTTTCAAAACCCTAAGAGAAGCTTGGAGAACACCTACAGGTTGAATTTGACAGTTTCAGACCTGGATCTGAACGCTGAGTAGAAGTGTAGACTGAGGGATACAAATTCCACTTTTGAATTTCCCAAAATCTGGAAGTGGATTGATTCACCGCTAGTGGCGAATGAGTCCCATTTCCCAAGCATAAACATATATTTTTGTAGTTCTGAGGACCCAGTTGTCTGAAACCTATTCTAGTAGAGTTTTGTAGAAAGCAGGACTAAGTCCCCTAGCTTGGTGTATGAGTCCCAGTTGTCATCAACAATGAATTCTTTAGGATTCTAGATCTCCTTTCCATTTCTTCCTAGTCTCCAGGTTCCCACTTTCAATTCCATAGGTTTTTGTTACAATTTACTTGCATTTCTAGGTCATTTCACATATCACATTGTGTTTTCAAACATCTTGCATTTTCTAAGCTTAGCATTAGTGTTGAACTTCTTTATCAATTTTTAGTCTTGAGGACAATCCCTGTTGTTAGTTTTCAATCTCTTTTGCATTGGAATCTCAAGGGTTTGTTCTTGAGTGTGAGCATTGTGAAATCGAATCCCTCTTCCTTCATTCCCATTTTGGTGTGAGCAAGGAAGTTGTGCATTCCATTTCCATTGTCCACAGTGCTTAAAATATTCTAATTTATCATAAAAAGGACAACAAGGGTCCGAGATGCCCATATGAACTAAAATATAACCCACATGCAAGCCTTGGAAAAGAATAAAACAAAAAAAGTGGGCCAACTTGGGTTCTAAAAAAATAGACTAGATGATGAGAAATTTGTGTTACCAAATCGAAAATGGTGAGTTTAAATGTCATCTCTAGTTCAAAATTGAAACCATAGAAAAATGAAGAGAAATCCATCGATAACCAAGGGAATGCCTATAATTATAGAAGGTAGTGTTTGGACCTCACTTCCAATCTTTCCACCAAGGTTTAGAAAACTAAATACTAGTTTTGTGAACCATATCATCTGGAATTGGTCTTATGACACTGTCAAAAGTCTCTCGACCTTGGTTAGATAGACAAAAATTCTCCTTAGTTTCATTCCAAGGCATAAGAATCATAAAAGTTTTGAAGAGTAAATCTTGGATCCTTTGAATACCTTGTGAAATTGTAGGGCTTGCACCCATGATAAGCATGCCAAGGGGAGGTTATGGTCTTGCAAAAGAGGGGACCATCATATGTTTTTTTAGTTGATGGAAAGGCCATCACAAAAGACAAAACCATTCTAGAATATCCAAGGCTTGATGGCCTCCTAGGATTTACATATCATTTTAACCACAAACATTCCCTCAATGTGAACAAAATCCTTCAAGGAGAGAAGGGTTTGAAAACCAATCCCCTTGCACGCAAGTTGCTTAATAGGATAGCTAGAGGAGATACAATGTCGAAGTAGAATTTTCCAGGCTTATCTCCAATAAAGGCATGGAAAATATAATTAGGCCTTGCTACTAAGTGGACAATAATTCCAGACCTCCAAAGTTGCAGGAAAGACAACACAATTCTCAAGAAACTTGATGAAAGCTCTTGTGGTTGTCAGAATAGGCCTAGATAAACTCTTTCAAAATCTTCTCCAACTTCATATAAGAGGCTTTGGAAGGAGACCAACATGAAGAATAATACATATGAGCAGCCATGAGGATTTTAGAACAAACTTGAAATTTCATTTCCAAAAAGATAGGATTCATAATAACACAAAGTCTTGTGCCATTGAATAATGGAGCCTATAGTGTCAGAAATTTTCAACATTAACAATTTCATACTATGATTTCTCCCCTTAAATTATTGGACCTAATTAAGCTCCTAATTTCCTAACTAGGTGCTTCTGATTGTTATTTTACCCCTGACTAGGTGTGTCCAAGAAATTTGGGCTAGGACCCATACACACATGGGAATATGTGTCCCCCTACTTATTTAGGACCCAATTTTTAATATGTTCTTGGCAACATTTTAACATTTAGAATTCAAAGTTCAAGTGTCGGCTTTTTGAATCTAATTTTTAGGAATTAGAACAATTGCATATAAATACCTAGTTATTTTATCATTTGAAATCTAACAATCAATAACAAGAGAAATATAGAAAATACTATTTTCAAGAGTAAGTCAAGAGTAGCATTTCAGAGCATTATTGCAGTATTTCAAGATCCAACATCATGTTGAAGTTTATGTGTGTTCATGTTCATGTTTTGTGAAGGTTAACCCTTGTTGCAGGTCTCCAAAGCATCCAATAATTCAAGCAAGTAAGATCCAAATCCTTGAGGTGATTTGCTTGAATTCAGTCCTTCAAGGAAGCCATTGAAGGGTAGTGAGTTACAACATTTGATGTTACAACATTTGATGGCTTCATCATTCCTTCCTTTCAATTACCATTCCTATCATTAACATTGCCATTATGGAAGTGGAAACACTTACATGGGTTTTGACTAACGTAAGCCCCTTAATGACCTAACATCTCCTCTTTATGAATGTGCACATCTCAGGTTGAAGAGGATTGAAGATAATTTGTCCATTACTGCATTTTTTGTCATACACCTTGTCAAGTCACGAAAAATCAACTATAGAATTTATTGATGAAATTTTGACAACTCTACAACTAGGAATTAGAAGCTCAAATACAACACCAACTGACCCCCAAATCAGTTTCAGAACCCCCCATCAAGGACCCATACACCCCTAGGCATTTGTGTCTTCTACATGCAGGATCCAAATTTTGGTGACAGGTACACATCATCTGACACTTCCCAAATTTGTTTGAAATTTATTGTTTCTGTTTGTGCATTTGTCAAATATTGCATTTACATTATTAGGTCATATAGTTCAATTAGGTTAGTCATTTCAAATAATTTCCAATCCATTTCCAAACCCCTAAAAAAGGGATATCTAGGTCTAATTGGTTCACCTTTGTGGCTGATAGTCAATCTATTCATCTTGTTGATCTCCCCTTCTAATGTAATTTCAGGAAAGGAAGGCATTAACCCTAGGCATACACATTAAACTTAAGGTCATCTGACACTTCCCAAATTTGTTTGAAAGTTATTGTTCTGTTTGTGCATTTGTTAAATATTGCATTTACATTATTAGGTCATGTAGTTCAATTAGGTTAGTCATTTCAAATCACTTCCAATGCATTTCCAAACCCCTAAAAAAGGGAGATCTAGGTCTAATTGGTTCACCTTTGTGGTTGATAGTCAATATATTCATCTTGTTGATCTCCCCTTCTAATGTAATTTCAGGAAAGGAAGGCATTAACCCTAGGCTTACACATTAAACTTAAGGTCTCTCCCCTTTTCCAACAATACATTTTGGTGAACCCCACCCATTAACATTATAAACCTTCTAAAAATTGCATTCATTCACCCTAGATCTAGGTTTTGCATTGCATTTCCTTGCATTTCTCATTTAGGGTTTCATTTTGCATCATAAAAAATCCTTAAAATACTAAAATAGTGCATCATTTCTTGCATCATCACTTGCACTAGGATTTGTTGCAGTCATTTAGATCAGATTTGCATTCAAAATTACTTTCAAAATTTCCATTTGTTGTTTAAACATTTTCATACACTTGCATTTCAGTCACATTAAGAAATTATGGAAAAATAGTAATTGTTAGACCTATTTTCCAATAGAAACAAAAACCTTAACAAGAAACTTAAGCATTCAATTTTTTCAATTTTCAAACCTCCTGTCAAGGACACAGATGCCCCTAGGTGACCTTGTCCTTGTACAAGTGCATTAGTAAATTTTTTCACAGTTGTTCATCTATGTCTACGTAGTCTATAGGCATATTGCATATAAGTCATAAAAGTGAAAGAAATTGCATTGTTTGTGTTTCAAAATTGCATCAAAATCATCATTTCTAGGAATTTGCATTTCAGAATTAGTCAATTATTACATTCCATATCTAAAATTTGCTTTCATAACTTTTTTAAATATCTTCAACATTCTTGCATACTTGCATTTTGCATCAAATTGGCATAAAATAAGAAAATTATGGAAAATCATTTACTATTACAACTTGTTGCAAGTAGAATTAGAATTCTTAAGCATTGTAATACACAGTCATTTGGGTTTACATAACCCTTGACCAAGACTTAGACGCCCCTAGGCAACTATGTCTTGTTATCTAGGTATAGGTCAATTTCTTGTGACATAATACTCTTAGGAGCCTATGTCTGAAGTTGTTGTCTGATTGTTCTTCACCTATGGATTAACAGTCTCAACCTCATTGAAAAACTCATTATGGATGTGTTTTGGTAAAATTTTTGTCTTTGAAATATTTGGTTGATGTTTCAAGTTGTGTGTTTGGTGATAACCCTAATTATGATAATCAAAATCATGATACTTCATCTCCTATTTCAAGTATTTTTGAGGTCCTAGGTCAAGATGAAGAGAGCATGCATGAATTCATACAAAATTCTTTGCTTAACCTTGAGAATAGTGCAGCCTTTTATCCCTTAATGCAATGGCCTAATATCCCATAACAATAACATCCTACTATGCCACCACTTGAAACATTCACTTTGTTACATCCAAAAACTAAATCACAAGACATACCTCAACCAACATGCATGGAAGAACCTATCAATAACAATCACAAGGGAAGCACATTAACCAACCCTCCATCATATGAGCATAAAGTTACAAACATACCCATCAATTTGGAACAAACTTATGGACAAGGCTTTCGGATTTTGAGAGAACAAGGATGTGACATTAAGAATGAACATGAACACTCTCTCTTAAAACAAACACCATCTAAAGATACTAAAGGACTAGGTTACCAAGATCCTCCATCTGTACCACAAGTCGTTGCCCCATCAACCAAGAAGTATACACTTAAGAAGTTACCTTTCTTGCATACTATAACCAAGATTGAAAGAGCCTTAGACACACTTCTCAAGCTAGGAAATATTGCATTGCCACCTATTCATGAATGAGAAGATAAGAAAGGAAAAAGTACAAACACATGTTATCGTTTGTATCATAGAACAAAGATATCTCATTGATGAATGTCATTCTTTAAGAAGAAATTGAGAGAATTTTATCCTTATGGGGATCAAATTGAATGTATAATCCATTAATATTCATTGTTCTTTTCTCCTTGCCATGTGGTAGTTGTAGTGTCACAACATACTACCATTCAAGAGGGTATAAAACTAGGATTTATGCAATCATGTTTCATTTTGCAAGGAGTAGCATATGTGGCTTACCTTTGTCCCTACACTTGGGGGGAAAGGGGTTAGGTAGCCTTATTTTGGGTCCATTCCTTATACCAAGGGATCCCTCTTTATCTCCTTAAAACGTTAGTGTACCAAGTACATAACATTTTAAGGGGGGGATATAATCCCCTATTCATTGTTTGCATAAGATTACTCCCTTAGTGTAGCATACATCTCCTGGGAAGTGTGACCTTGTTAATGAAAGTGTGGCTTTCTTGATCTATGATTGGTGTCTCCTTTGTGGTGATATTAGGCTTGATATCCCTCAAGAGTGCAACCTTTCTTGGTATATGACAATCCCCTTGGTGGTAATGCTATGGCTAGTATTACTTAAGGCACAATTTTTTTTCCAATGACTTGTCCTTTCTTGGTGGAGATTTCATGAGTGACATCCCCTAAGGTATGACCTTTCATATGTTAAGCGAAGCCCCTTTGTTGTTTTCTCTTGTGGTGGTGTTGATACAACACCCCTTGAGTTTTTAACCTTATCCTATTATCATTTATGAACCCCCCGAGGTAAGTTTTATTGCACCCCCTAAGGTGAGTTTTGTTGCACCCCTAAGGTGAGTTTTATTGTGCCCCTTGAGGTGAGTTTTTTTGCACCCTCTGAGGTGATTTTTATTTCATCCCCTGAGGTGAGTTTTGTTGCACCCCCTGAGGTGAGTTTTTGCAAGATAGTTCATGTTGAACTTGAGGTGAGTTTTTGCAAGATAGTTCATGGATTCAACATAATAGAGCTTGTTGGGTCATGAACTTGAGCACCCCTTTTTTAACATGGCAACCTAGCATAATACATCTTGCTTGCCAATGGAGCCATGTGTTCCATGATTGATGTGTATTACTTCGGTCCTCATTGGAGCTAACATTTATTCGATGGATGACATTTGGTATTTGAGACAATTTAAGACTAAGGTCTCTTTACCTTACAAACTCAAATATTTTAGTACTAAACTTGTGTTTTGTGTTTGAATTATGTTTACATTGTGATTTGTTTTCATTTCATCATCATCCATATATTATGTTTTCATTGTGTATACTTCGTGTTTTTTGACATGTATGTTGTTTTGCTACATATCATACATGTGTGTGTTCCTTTGTGCCTATGTTTGTTTTCCATGGGATCTTGGATCTTGGGGGCTTGATCACCTCCCTTGATCCTTAGTCATCCTGATGCAAAAGCATCTAGGGTGTAAGAGCAATCTTGCATCAACCAAAAAAATGTTGTTTCTTTTCAAGAAGGGCTAAATTTGGCAAGTTACTATTTTTATTAAGTTTATATTTATGCACGTATGGGCACAAAATCTTACACAGACCTCCATAATGGTAAATTGAAGTCAATGGTGAAGAAATCACTTTAATATCATTTATCATTTGAGAGATATTAAAATTTTATTTTTTGAAAATCCTGTTAAAAATGTTTGAAGTCAATTTTGAAGCACCTAAAGGCTCTGGATGGGCCTAAAAAGTGGTCAAAAAAAAAAATGTACCACTAAGCGTTTCCTTGAGAGATTTTCGAAAAGGTATTATAATTGAAAATTTGATGGTCGAATCAAAAGTTGGTTGGACTACTAAATATACTAAAATTTCAAAATTTCTTCTTGTGGGGGGTTACACTTTCCAAAAGATTCATGGGTGGTTATGCATTCCAGATAAAGGATGTGAATGGATGTTACAAAGGGAGGGCAGAGTAGAGTAGATAGTGGCTCCGATTTGCAGATTTGTGGATTTATGTAATTAGAAAGCCAATGTGATGGTAGTTGTAATGTTGTAATTTCCTTTTCATTTTAGTGGTAATAGAAAATTTTTGCAAGTCCTTGCATTTTGTAGTTGTTGTTGTTATTGGTTTCAGATTGTAAGGGAAGTACCCTTCATCACATCCTATCTCTTCAACATGCATAAGTTCATAAGTTCATACTCTCACTAAAGTGGGGGCTCAATGTAGTGTTGAAAATTGTCACCCTTAACAATTTCACACAATGTTTTCTCCCCTTAAATTATTGGACCTAATTAAGCTCCTAATTTCCTAAATTATGCATTCCAAAGCCCATTTTTATCATTTTCTGACAAAATTGCAAGCATTGAATAAATGCATCCAATTGTTATTTTACCCCCGATTAGGTGTGTGCTGAAAATTTGGGCCAGGACCCATGGGCATATGGGTCCCCCTTCTTAGCTAGGATCCAATTTTTAATATGTTGTTGGCTAAATCTTAACATTTAGAATTAAAATTTCAAGTGTCGGCTTTTGGAATCTAATTTTTGAGAAATTAAAACAATTGCATATAAATACCTAGTTATTTTATCATTTGAAATCTAACAAGCAATAACGAGAGCAATCTAGCAAATACTATTGTCAAGAGCAAGTCAAGAGCAACATTTTAGAGCATTATTGCAGCAATTCAAGATCCAACATCATGTTGAAGTTTACGTGTGTTCATGTTCATGTTTTGTGAAGGCTAACCCTTGTTGCAGGTCTCCAAAGAATCCAAGCATTCAAGCAAGTAAGATCTAAATCCTTGAGGTGATGTGCATGACCTCAATCCTTTAAGGAAGCCATTGAAGGGTGGTGAGATGTTGCAACATTTTGTGGTTTCATCATTCCATCCTTTCAATTATCATTCCTATTATTGACATTGCCATTGTGAAAGTAGAAACACTTACACAGGGTTTGACTGAGGCAAGCCTCTAAATGGATGAACATCTCTTCTATTTGTGAATGTGTAGATCTCAGGTTGAAGAGGATTGAAGAAAGATTGAAGACAATTTGTCCATTATTGCGTTTGTTGTCATACATCTTGTCAAGTCACAAAAAACTTAACTACAAAATTTACTGATGACATTCTAACAACTTTACAACTAGGAATCAGAAGCTTAGATCCATCACTAGAGGACCCCTAAATCAGTTTCAGGACCCATACGCCCCTAGGTGTCTGTGTCCTCCTCTACATACAAGATCCAACTTTTGGTGACAGGTACACATCATCCAACACTTCCCAAATCTGTCTGAAAGTTGATATTTCTGTCTTTGCATTTCTTGAATATTGCATTTACATTATTAGGTCATATAGTTCAATTAGGTTAACGATTTCAAATAATTTCAAATCCATTTCCAAACCCCTAAGAAAAGGGATATTCAAGTCTAATTGGCTCACCTTTGTGGTTGATAGTCAATCTATTCATCTTGTTGATCTCCCCTTCTAATGTAATTTTGGGAAAGGAAGGCATTAGCCCTAGGTTTACACATTAAGCTTAAGGTCTCTCCCCTTTTCATGATTACAGAGCCAAAAGCTTCACAAAAAATGTCCAAGCATTTAAGGGTATTCTTGATATTTTTCTCCTCTACCATTAGAGTTAGGAACGAGTTGTCAACAAAATGGCCATTGACAAACTGAGTCGATGAATTGAGCAAGGCAATGCCCTTGACAAGCCTTTGAGAACCAAATGTGCTAAAAGGTAGCCAAGAGCCTTAGTAGCAAGCACAAACAAGGTGGGCACAAAAGGACAATCCTGTCGAATGGAATGGAAAAGCCCAAAGGCATTGAATTATTGATCATTAATAGGAGTGCAAGCAAAAGCATCTTCGAAAAACATATTGATAGATTGAATTGACCATTAATTAGATTTTATATGTATATTAATATTAATTTATGTTGATAATGATTATAAGAAAAAATAAAATAAAATCGCATGGCATAGCGAGACTTTTAAGCATTTGTTAGTAGATAGAAGAACCATGAAAATTTTAGATTTTTTTACTTATTTATTTTATAATTTATATAAAAACAATAGAGATTTTAAATGTTTACATGACCAACCCAGATGAGATGTCATCCTGCAAATTTGATCAGTGATTTTGCTATCTAGATCAAGATATCTATCCTGAAACATTTCAGATGAACAGAAAACAGAAAATAAAAAATAAAAAATCTAAGAAGCTAGAAGGCCTCCATTTTCTTATCCCTGGTGGAAATAATTAATTCATTATATTCTCATGCATGGGCATTAATCGTTTCCCTCATGATATGCTCAGTAGAGATACCCCAAAAGTCTGAAGTAAGAGTGGATCACAGATGCATATTGTAATACTTCAAGGATTAAAGACCTCATAAGAATAGAAAATACTATGACAGCAACCAAAATTTGACATTGCTATCACTTTTCTTTCACACAAAAACAATGCGATTATATTCAAAATCCCCGCATTCCCTCTTCCTCTCCCTCTTGTTTCCTGCAAACCCTTGCATCTGTGAAAACTCTTCCAGATCTGCATAAATAGCCATATTGAGGTGCACAATGAGCATCCTCTGAACACACACAGAGTCCTTCCAAAGCACACCCGTCTTTATAAATCACAATATCTTGATTTGTTATGCCCAATACAGCGTCTGTCCATTCATTTGAAAAAAATCCCTCTGCATCATATTTATTCATAGCCCTCCTGAACTCTTCCGCTTTTCTTTGTTTTTGGATTGCACCCACAAAAGCAATGTTCCTGTTCTTGCCCCAGTGGGGCACGCCTTCATATTTGAAGAAGGCCATCTGCTCAATCTCTTGTATAACATCTGTATATAGTGCAGGAACATTTGGGTCATGCGATCGGTAAAATGTGATGTCTAGGTCTACTGAATCTTCTTGTTTGCCAAGGTAAGCACTTGAAGCCTTCACATAACGAATTAGGATACCATCGTAGAGGGCAACTCCGCAGAGGGTTTTAGGATCCATGTCTCTAATTTTTTTGATATCAAGGAGAAAGTCTCTGGTCCTGGATAGACCTATAGAAACTCCAATTTGGTGGAAGAATTGGCCTTTTGCTCGAGGATCCCATGGGCAAGCTGTTAATAGCTCATCCTCAGGGCTAGCAAGGCATGATCCAGAAGTCTGCATTTTGTCTTGGAAGCCTATTACTGGATATCCTAGAAAATGCTCGCCGTTGTTCTTGAGTCCTCTTCCAAGTCCAAGGATTACAGCTACCTGTAGTTTTGACAAGGTACACAAGCCGTCCACAGAACTGGTTTCTTCTTCTGCTTCTTCTGTCAAATTCAGAACACCAAATAGTTTTTAGTTGTACATCGTGGGCAAGAAATAAAGACAGAAATTATTCGTACAACTAGCTTGGAATAAAGACAAAAGGACTGCCAATAAACCATAAAAGGAAAAATAGGATAACTTTCCTCTTCAACATGTTTATGCATATTATTGAGCGTTAGGAGGTCTGAGTGAATGGAAGCTTGGGATGCTATCTCTGGGATTGAGTATTGCTATCCCAAAAGTTGGTTGGACTGTCCCTTTAATATCGTTACCATTTCTAGAGGAAAGAATTTCAATTTGTGCTTGCGTATTTATCTTTAGGGTAGGATAGTTTTACCCAACGTTGTCCAACTACTGGTGGAGCCAATGGTGAAAATGGTATGATTCATGGATTGTTGGTTGAGCTTGTAGCCATAAAGAATGGCAGTTCGAGAATGGATCAGTATTTCCAACATCTAAGGAGTCGACGATGAGAATAGATTGGTTCTACGAGTGTTGGTTGAGCTTATGATGATCTTATTCTTGTGTTGTGGAATTATTAGTAAGAATATATTGATTTATAGAGTGTTGGTTGAGCTTACAGTTATAAGATATCTAGTATATTAGATTAGTATTTCTACCATCTGGTCATTTGGGCATTTGATGGTAAGAGTGTTAGGAAACTGAATCATATTTGAATCATAGATGGTTGGGTCAACAAGTGGACTGGTAGTTCTGATAGAGTATCCAATAGCAGATCTTAGGCTTGATTCCTAATTGGTTCATGAAAAAGTTATAACATAGTATCAAAGCCAGGTCAGGCTAAGAACTCTGAGCACTTGCAACGTGCCTTAAGC